>CM053622.1:27914097-27951052 GCA_028646595.1 Phalanger gymnotis
TGCACAAGGTCACCAGCCTCACTTTCTCCTCCAGAGCCATTTCGGTCCAGTGGCCTGATATTTACCAGGATGACTGGAGCTGGTCCAGGATGCAATAGGAGACCCTGGCCCTTTTAGGCTAAGGCCTTTTCAGGTTCTCACTTTGAGTGAGGATTAAAAGATTAATGAATAGAGAGATATATGGTATTTTGCTGAGTATTGGAAATATAAAAGCAATTGATGAGTTTCCACCCACCTTCTTTCATTTGAAGGTCTGAATATTCATCTCTTTTGGGGATGCTCATGAGTAAACTGAGCTTCTGCCTTATCTGAGGTGGCTTCATTGGTTTCCTGACCTTTTCTTGTAACTAAACATGGCCTGATTTGAATAAATTGCTTTCTGTTTCATTACCACCTCTGGTTTCCTGTTTTCTAAGTCACTAAGAATTTACATAACTATGTAGATCTTGGAGTGTCCAAGGCACTGGGTCATAGATTTAGACCTCAGAGGTCATCTCATCCAAGCTTCTCATTTTACAGGTAAAGAAACTGAGGTTCTAGTTAGTAAGTGGTAAAACTGGAATTTAAACCCAGACAAAAACAGGCCCTGCCCTTATGAAGCTCATGTTCAAATGGAGGAGATGACATATAAGAAATTCATACAGAGTAGATGGGAGGTAATCTCAGAGGGGAAGGCACTAGCAGCAGGGGGCACTGGAAAAGGCTGAGCCTTGAAGGAAGCCAGAGGTGAGGAGAGAGGGCATAGCAGGCATGAAGCACAGCCGGGGCAAAGACATGGAGTCAGGAGATGGAGCGTTGAGTTTGAGGAACTCAATCAGTCAATAAACATTTATTCAGTGTCTACCATGTCCCAGCCACTATGCTATGTGTTGGGGATACAAAAAAGGGCAAAAGACAATCTCTTGTCCTCAAGGAGCTTAAAATCTAATCAGAGAGGCAACAAACAGTTAAATGCAAAAAGCTACATTTCTACTATTCGATTATGTCTAACTCTTTGTGACTCCATTTGGGGTTTTCTTGGCAGATGTTGGACCCAGCTCATTTTACAGATGAGAAACTGAGGCAAACAGGGTTGAGTGACTTGCTCAGGGTTATAGTTAGTGTCTGAGGCCAGATTTGAACTCAGGTCTTCCTGACTCCAGCCCTAGAGCTCTGTCCACTGCACCATCTAGCTGTTATCCACAGGATAAATAAGAACTAACAAAGAGAGGGAAGTTCCTGGAATTAATAGGGGTTGGGGAAAGATTCCTGCAGAGGGTGGGATTTTAGTCTGGACTTAAAGAAAGTGGAGGAGTAAGGGTGTTCCAGGCAGGGGGATGGCCAATGGAAAGTTGCAGAGTTGGGAGATTGAGTGCTATGTGTATGCCAATGGAGTGAGCCTAAGAAGACTGGAAAGGCAAGAAGGGGCCACTGAGTATCCAAGCTGGAGTATGTCCAAGCTAGAGTATATGAGAGGTAATATGGAGTAGTGGGTAGAGAGCTGACCTCAAAAGACCTGAGTTCAAGTCCCACCTGTGACATAAACTGACCATGCGATCCTGGGGAAGTCTAGAATGTCTCAGGATTCTAGACAATTCCCTATGACTATTTGTTGCTGACACACTGGGCAGGGTTGATTCAAGTCCTCGCAAAGAAGAGTCAGGAGAGCCCACTTCCGGAAAGACCCGATGATGTATAACCGAGGTGCTTTGAAGAAGATTGGAGTATGATGTAACATTCTCTATAACTGATTCCTGTCTGCTAACCACATGAAGGGGAGGCTTGTTGTTTGGCTCTGAAGCGGGACCTGGCAACCTCGGTCTGCCTTCCTCTTATCTGACTGTTCTAGTAAGAAATGATGTAAGGGGAGAGGCCTTGGGCCTGAGGCCAACAAGTGGCCCAGGAATACAGATCCCTGCTCTTTGTTATAATTTATTCTTTTTTGGTTTAGGCAAAGGAGATTAGAGAGGGCTACAACCTTGTGAGTTTCAAAAAGTCAGAAGAATGAGACAACAGGAGGTCTGTGAGTGGAGTCCAGGATGGGTTCAGTAGCTAGCCAGTCCCATATCAAGACCCCTAGGCTACAACCTTTGGGACCCAGTTCAACAGTAGTAGAAATGGAGTCTCACGTACCCTTTCGCCATGAATACCAAATTTGAAAGTGAACTGGTGTGACTAGTGCTATATAGAAACTACATATGTCTGAGCCCACCTTCCCCAGAGACAAAGGTGGTATAGTATGACACCATGTACGGGGGGGGGAATATATGTCCTTCTCTTCTTGCTATATCTATATCTATCATTTATATCTATATCTATAAAGTAAATATTTCTTTATAAAAATCTCTTTATAAAAAATTGGTTCAGTTGAACCAATTAACATCAATTAGCTTTTATAAAGAGATATTATTGTAAGAATTATGGGTATGATAAGAGAAAGATGAAATAAGGGAGGAAACAGCTTCCAAGCATATCCATTTATTAATCAATGCCTGCCAACTGCATAACAAATCGAGACCAGGCCTCCTTAGCTTGGCACTGGATCCCAAATACAGGAGGAGATAGATTTTAATGCATTAAAAGGACATAATAAACAGGACATAAACTGCTTTCTAACTGGAAGAAAATAAGGGGCTTTCTGATTTGGGAGGAAAAGAGCAAACAGGTACAATTCTCTAAAATCAGAAAAAGAGGTGTCCCACTCCCACCAACTTTCTGTATTCAATCAAAGGAACAAGGAAACAGTAAGAGATTGACCAGTTCAGGGCCAGTTTTCACATAAGACATGGGCTGCTTGAGATGTATAATTGTGAGAAAACTCTTTGCATTAATCTGAGGATCTGACTGGATTTCTGGCCAGCACAACCTCCATCCTTAGTTAGGCAGCCGGTAGAGGTGGTCCAGCTTTCCAGCCACTCAGGGTTAGGTTCAAACAATGCAATAAAGTTTTCTCACAATTTCTATAATTGAATAAAGTTTTCTCACAAGACAGAAACTGCACTACAGTCACAATAGAATAGGAGAACTGAGCCAGCTGCAGAACTGAGTCACAAGATGGGGTCAGGGTGGTTCACTCAATTCCCACAGTTCCCCCACGGGGAATACACCAGAATGGGGGTTCAAGCTGATGGTAGAGAAACACTCTAACCCCTGAGGAGTAAGCCTAGAGTTCTGAGGGGTATATGTAAACAGTCTCTCTCTGGTAATGAGGTCAGAGATTTCCCTGCACAGAGAAAGTGCCGACCTATGTTGGTTAGAAGAGCTTTCTCAGTCATTAGTCAATAAAACACTTATTGTGTTATTAAGAAACAATTAAGTACTCAAGTTTCAGGCTCCGTTCTAAGGGGATACAAAAAGCGGCAAAAAATAGTCCCTGCTCTCAAGGAAGTTACAATCTAAGGGTGGAGACCACAAGCAAACAAATCTATACAAAGTAGCTCTATATTGGATAAAGGGGAAATAATTAACAGAGGGAAGAGGCCTTGGGAAAACCGGCCTTGGGCTCCTCAGAACATGCTACACCCTTACAAAACAGCACCTGCAGCTAGCTGACCTTGAGAAAACATACTTTGCAGCTGTGCTGAAGCCCCCCCCCCCCATGCTGTCTTCAAGCACATGGCAGAAAAGCCTTCCTTGTTCTTCGTCTCTGGGCAAGACTGTAATTTTCCACTACCCTGCCTTTTGTTGTGGCAGAAGGTTGCTGCGAACACTGTGCGCTCTGAAGCCCAGCCAATGGGATGAGGAAACAGGTGGTTAGGTTGGAGAAATGTTGCCTTAGGGAGAAAAGGCAGGGGCTCGGCTCCCAAGTCATACTGTCCCTCTCTGGCGCTGCTCTGAGCTACAAGGGGCTGTGCCCTTTCTCACAAGAAAGCAATAAACTCCTTTCTGCTTTCAAGGCATTCAAGTCTTTGTCTTAGTGGTCTGTTGTCCTACACAGAAAACACTGGAATTAAGAGGGGTGGGGGCTTTAGGAGACCTGAGTTCAAATCCGGCCTCAGACACTTACTAGTTGTGTGACCCTGGGCAAGTCACTTCACCCTGTTGGCTTCCTCATCCGTAAAATAAGCTGGAGAAGGAAATGGCAAACCACTCCAATATCTCTATCAAGAAAACCCTAAATGGGTCAAGAATGGTCAGACACACTGAACAACAAGGGGTGTGGGGAGGAGTATGGATGGCTTTGCTAAGGGCATGGCCCAAGAACTCAACCTAAAAGGAAGATAAAAACAATTTTTCCTGTTTAATTTGAGGGGGTGAAGTCTCATTTTCCACTGAATTCAACTTTTAATTGACTAAAAGATATATATATGTATATATGCACATATATATGTATGTATATTACTGTGCAGGGCACTGGGGATATAAAGACAGTTGATGAGTTTCCACCCACCTTCTTTCCTTTGAAGGCTGAATATTCAGCTCTTTTGGGGATGCTCATGAGTAAACAGAGCTTCTAGTACCCTGAGGTGGTTTTCATTGACTTTTTAACCTTTTCTTTTGAATAGACTTTGTAGGTTTTGAATAGATTGCTTTCTGTTTCATTACCACCTCTGGTTTCCTGTTTTCTAAATTACCAGGAAACCAGGGAAGCTAAGAGGCAGAGGTGAAGAGAGAGGGCATAACAGTCATGAGGCAGAGCCAGGGCAAAGGCATGGAGTTAGGAGATGGAGTGATGTGTTTGAGAAACTCAATCAATCAGTAAACATTTATTAAGTGCTCACTGTGTGCCAGGAACTGTGTTAAATGCTAGACTGTGAGTGGTCCAGTGTATCTAGATAATCAAGGGAATGCAGGAAGGTAACATGTAAAAAGAATAGAAAGACAGGAAAAAGCCAGGCTATGAAGAGCTTTAAATGCCAAACAAAGGAGTATATTTTTGATCTTGGAAGCAAGAGGGATTCATTGGAGTTTACTGAGTCAGGGAGTAACAAGGTCACATCTATTTCCTAAAGCACTTGCCGATTGCTTGGATGGGAAAGGTGAGAGAGACTTGAGTCAGGGATGCCAATTAGAAGTCTATCACAATAGTCTAAATGAGAGGTGATCAGGTGTGTGAATGTAAATAAAAACTCCGAGAGCTGGTGTGAAGAAAAGCTACATGATTTAACAACTCATTAAATGGGTGGGATAAGTTAGAGAGGAGTCACAAAAGGGGAGGGGCAGACACGTGGAGGGTCCATGTGAAGAGACTTCAGAGACCACCTCTATCCTTTGCTGGATCCATATCACATCTGCTGGCAGAGAGGAGGGTTCCCCAAGGCATTGTCCTGAGTCCTCTTCTCTTCTTCCTCTCTTAGTAATCTCATCTGCTCCTGTTCAGTTACTGTCTCCCTATACAGATGGCTTGCATATCTGCTTGTCCAGCCCTAACCTCTTTCCTGATCTCTGGATCACATCTCCAAGTATCTTTTAAACATCTCAAACTGGATGTCCCATAGACATCTTAAACTCAACATTTCCAAAATTTAACACATTTTCTCACCCCCCAAACCCTCCCCGCTTCCTACCTTCTCTTTATTGCCAAGGGTTGCACCATCCTCCCGGTTACCTTGATCCCCTTTCTTTCTCCCTCCATATCCAGTCAGTTGCCAAGTCTTGTCATTTCTATTTTCATAACTTCTCTCCTGTATGCCCACTTCTTTCCTCTTGTACTGCCACCAACCTGTTGTAGGCCCCCATCATTTCATCTCTGGGCCATTGACCCCTATGCCTGGAAGGTTCTCCTGCCTCATCTCTGCCTCCTGGCCTCCCTAAGGTCCCTTCTCTGCCTTAAGCCTTTCCCAGTCCTTAGTCTTAGTGCCTTCTCCCCAAAATTTATCTTGTATGTAGCTCGTTTGTACATAGCTGTCTGCATGTTGTCTCTTCTATCAGACTATGAGATCCTTAAAAACAGAGACTATCTTTTGCTTTAATTTGTATCCCCAGCACTTAACACAGTGCTTGGCACACAATAAAATGCAAGATGACTAGCTGGCATGGGTAACTGAGAAACCCCTCTCTCTTACCCCCACAAGAGGTCATCTAGTTTATTGTCGTTGTTGTTGCTGTTCAGCTGTTTCAGTGGTGTCCAACTCTCTGTGAACCCATTTTGGGTTTTCTTGGCAAAGATATTGGAATGGTTTGTAATTTCCTTCTCCAGCTCATTTTACAGATGAGGAAACTGAAGCCAACAAGGTGAAGTGACTTGCCCAGGGTCACAGAGCTGGTAAGTGTCTGAGGCCAGATTTGAACTCAGGAAGATGGAGGGGCAGAGCCAAGATGGATGCCTGAAAACAGGAACTCATTTGAGCTCTCCCCCAAATCCCTCCAAATACCCATAAAAATGACTCTAAACAAATTCTAGAGCTACAGAACCCATGAAATGACAAAGGGAAACAAGTCTCCAGCCCAAGATGGCCTGGATGGTTGCTGGGAAATATCTATCGTACCATGCTGGAAGTGGAGTGCAGTCCAGAGTGGGCTGCACCAGAAGAGACCAGGTCAGAGTAGACTGGGTGGAGCAGGCCTCAAGGCACTGAATCACTGGCACCTGTGGCAATTTCCAGAGTTCTCAACCCACAAACTCCAAACACAACTTAGCAGGTCAGTGGGAAAACTGTTGGACTTGGGTAAGAGAAGTGCGGGGTCCAGTTGCAGCCCTGGGGCAGTGGAGGTGGATACAGCTGCTGTGGCTGCTTCCAGAGCTCCAGGCCCACAGACAGTGGGGGGAATCAGGAGGCTGGTCAAAGCAGCAGTGAAGGGATCTCTTTGCCGACGCTGGGGCAGCGTTCTCTTGTTTTGCCCTGCTTGGATCTGGGTCGCAGTCCTAGTTTGTGGTCCTTGGGGGAGGAGGAGCATTGGTGTGGCAGAGTTTGGGGTGGCTGTGAAGAGGGAGTCCTCCTGGTAGTTTCATGGCAGAAAGGAGTGCTTGCACTCACAGATCAGAGCACAGGCCAGGAGAGGCGTATCATACCACCTCAGAATAGAAGTAGCTCTGAAAACAGCAGCGCAAAACCCCTGAAGCTTGGGACAAAGAACTCTCTACAAGCAGTCATACCCTGACAAAGAGCTCAAAAGTCAAATAATTGGCTGGGAAAATGAGCAGGCAGTGTAAAAGGACTTAGACTGTAGAATCTTTTTTTGGTGACAAAAAAGATCAAAACACACAGCCAAAAGAAGTCAACAAAGTCAAAGATCCTACATCAAAAGCCTCTAAGAAAAATATGATTTGGTCCCAGGCCATTGAAGAGCTCAAAAAAGGATTTGTAAAATCAAGATAAGTAGAGGAAAAATTGGGAAGAAAAAGGAGAGGGAGGCAAGAAAATCGTGAAAAACAAGTCAACGACTTGCTAAAGGAGACCCAAAAAAATACTGAAGAAAATAATACCTTAAAAAATAGACTAACCCAAATGTTAAAAGAGCTCCAAAAAGCCAATGAGGAGAAGAATGCCTTAAAAGGCAGAATTAGCCAAATAGAAAAAGAGATCCAAGAGATCACAGAAGAAAATACTGCCTTAAAAATTAGAATGGAGCAAGTGGAAGCTAGTGACTTTATAAGAAATCAAGAAATTATAAAACAGAACCAAAAGAATGAAAAAATGAAAGAAAATGAGAAATATCTCATTGGAAAAACCACTGACCTGGAGAATAGATCCAAGAGAGGTAATTTAAAAATTATTGGACTACCTGAAAGCCATGATCAAAAAAAGAGCCTAGCCATCATCTTTCAATAAATTATCAAGGAAAACTGCCTTGATATTCTAGAACCAGAGGGTAAAATAGAAATTGAAAGAATTCACCAATCACCCCTTGAAAAGATCCCCAAAATAAAACTCCTAGGAATATTGTCACCAAATTCCAGAGTTCCCAGGTCAAGGAGAAAATATCGCAAGTAGCTAGAAAGAAACAATTCAAGTATTGTGGAAACACAATCAGGATAACACAAGATAAGGGCTTGGAATATGATATTCCAGAGATCAAAGGAGCCAGGATTAAAACCAAGAATCACCTACCCAGCAAAACTGAGTATAATGCTCCAAAGCAAAATATGGATTGCATGAAAACATAAACAAGAAAGAGAAATCATAAGGGACTTACTAAAGTTGAACCATTTTGTTTATATTCCTACATAGAAAGATGATATTTGTAACTCATGGGACCTTTCTCAGTATTAGGGTAGTTGAAGGGAATATACATACACACATACATACATATATATGTGTATATATATATATATGTGTGTGTGTGTGTGTGTGTACATGTATGTGTGTGTATATGTATGTATATATATGTATTATGATCTTCCTGACTCCAGGTCTAATGCTCCATCCATTATGGCTCCACCTAGCTGCCCCATCCAGTTTTAGCTTGAAGACTTTTTATTAAGAGGGAACCACTCTAAGGTGTACCTCATGCCACATCGGGACCAACTCTCATTGTTAGAAAATTTTTCCTTAGATTCAAGGCAAATTTGCTTCCTTTAGACTTCTGCTCCTTGCCCCTTGTTCTGCTCTCAGGAGACAAAACAGAACAAGTTCCAACACTCTTCCACATAACAGCGTTATTTTAAGACTGATGTCACAGTCTCCATCTTGTTTCAAGTCCCATCTCTGACCCATCCTGGTTGGGTGATCCTGGGAAACTCATGGCTCCTATCCCTGTCCCTTGATAATTCTCAGAGACTAGACATGGCAGAACAAGTGAGGATCTGAATCAGAAGAGGTTATTTCCTTAGCAAGAGTCCTTTTACATCAATTCAATCATAGGCACCATCCATAAATAAAAAGCTAAATCCTCCTTAAGTCTTCTTTTCTCCAGACTAAGCATTAGTTTTCTATTAGTACTAGAGAATTAGTCAGTCCACAAGCATTTATTGAGCACCTACTATGTGCCAGGCACTGTGCTAAGCACTGAGAAACAAAGAATGGTTAAAAAAAATAGTCCCTGCCCTCAAGAACCCATCTCTAAGGGGAGATAGGACATGCATATTTTCTACTCTTAAGCAATTCATATTTCTCCAGTTGTTTAGTTCTGATTTTGTTTGTGTGGAAAGTGTTTTGTCATTATGTTCATATAGTTCCTGGGTTTGTGTTGCAGGTAGAGTCTCAAGTATTTTATATTGTCTACAATTATTTTAAATGGAATTTCTCTATCTCTTCCTGCTGGACTTTGTTAATAACATATAGAAATGCTGATGATTTATGTGGATTTCTTTTATTTCCTGCAACTTTGCTGAAGTTGTTAATTATTTCAACTAATTTTTTAGCTGATTCTCTAAGTATACCATCATATCATCTGCAAAAAATGATGGTTTTGTTTCCTCATTACCTATTCCAATTCCTTTAATTTCTATTTCTTTCCTGATTGCTATGATTAGCATTTCTAGTATAATATTGAATAATAGTGGTGGCAGTGGATGTCTTTGCTTCACCCTTGATCTTTTTGGAAAGGTTACCTAGCTTATACCCATTACAGACAATGCTTGCTCTTGGTTTTATATGGATACTGCTTATCATTTTAAGGAAAATGCTGTTTCTTTGCTTTCCTGTGTTTTTAGTAGGAATGAGTGACTTTCTCTGTTCTAAGGTCCCTCCCACCTCTGATGTTCCATGCTTTAACATCCTCTGCCCCAAGGTTCCCTCTAGTGCCACCATTCTAGTTTCCAAGGGTCCTTCTTTGCAGAACTGGCAGGCTAGAATTGTATAGAATAAGACGGGGGTGAGATGCAGAAGAAATGCTTCTGGCCCAGGCTCCTAGACTGTCCTGAGTCTCATCTCTAGGCTATGCCCTTGCCCCCAGGCTTAGTGGGCTTAGTGACCTGGGCAGAGCCCGTGGCAAAGTTTGGCAGGAGCCAGAAAAAGGATTGACTTGGTAGAATCTTAGATGGGCCAGGTGGCTTCATGGGAGACATCCTTCTCCAGTTAGAGATAATTCTAACATGGACCAATAAATTCTGGTCCATCAGATATTGGTTGGATGTGTGGATAACTTAGGGTAAGAAATCATGTCCTGCAGAGAGTGGCAACATTCCTTACATATGGGAGGGCATACTCTGGGTCCAGGCATCTTCTAGGGGTCCCTCTGACCCCCACTGGTTCTAACCTCATCCAAGTGGGTACGTGTCCTCTCAGAGTCTAAAAAACAAGGCTATATTAAGGGTCAATCACACCTGTATTTGAATGGCTTAACTAAAGAAAGTGGCAGAAACATTCCCTATGTAACATAGATTCAGGGGGGCATATCTGGCCTAAAGTCCCTCCACTAGGTCCTTTCCCCACTGCAACTACCCTTTTAAATCAATTGTTATGCAATTTGGCAGAAAATTTACCAAATCATGATTTTTGTTTTGTTTTACTTTGTTTTTTCTTATGTTAATGTTCGGGCTCTTATGATGCAAAATAAATATAGCCTTTGGCTTTTAGTGAATTTAAAAAATGGAATAAATTGCCCATTAGTCACAAATGGCATTTTCTCTGAGAAGTGCTTGCAAAAATGGACAAATGTGAAAAACCAGGACACCAATTCATTGTTGGTGGAACTGCGAACTGACCCAGCTATTTTGGAGAGCAATCAGGAATTATGCCCAAAGAGTTACTAAACTGCCTTTGACCGAGCAATATCACTAGTTGGTCTATTTCCAAAGATGACTGAGGAAAAGAACCTATATGTTCTAAAATTTTTATAACAGGTCTCTTTGTGGTGGCAAAGAACTGCAAATTGCAAGGATGCCCATCAATTGGAAAATGGCTGAACAAGTTGTGGTGTATGACTGTGATGAAATACTACTGTGCCATAAGACACGATGAGTTGGTTGATTTTAGAAAAAACATGGAAGACTTGCACAAAACAATGAAAAGCAAAATGAGCAGAACCAAGAGAATATTGTATACAGTAACAGCAATTACTGTATTGTATACAATAACAGCAATGTTATTTTAAGAAAAACTTTGAAAGACTAAATTATTTTGTTTATTATAAGTATCCAAATTATCTATAAAGGACGTATGAAGGAAAATGCTATCTCCACCCGGAGAAAGAACTGATAAACAGATGTACGTATAGAATAATTTTATGTATATGTGCATATACATATACATGTATGTATATATACCTACACACACAAACACACACACGTATATACCTATTTGTGTCTGAGTAGCCATCTCTAGGACAGGGGCAGTGGGGAGATGGGAAAAGGGAAGGGAAAAAAGAAATTTACATGATAAGTTTATTGTGTATTTGAAAGGAACAGCAAGTTGTGCAGAGTAGATTTGCAGTTTCAGGCGCAATCATCTTTTTTATTGCACAATGTTATGGAAATGCTTGTTTTATTCCATAAATTAAAAATAAAATAATTTGTTTAATGAACAAACACTATGTCCCCAATTAGCTCCCAAATTGGGGTTAGTTTAATAAATTGACTGGACTTGTTTTCTAGGCCTTGGGGGCCTCTCAATCAATAAGAAGAAAGACCCCACATTCCTCTGCATCCCCAGGGATCAGTTGCTAAGCAACTCTTTTGCCTCTGAGGAAATGCAATAATTCAAGAAAAAGAATAAAGGGAGGTTCTTGGCCTTGGTGGATTGAAAGGAGGTGGGTTCTCCTGTCAAATGGAATCCTGTAGAAAAAATACTTTGTCTATCCGAAAGCTCTCTGCAAAGGTGAGCCATTATCAGCATCTCCAGGGCATCGGTGCTGTCAGTGGCCTAGGAGGGATGGAGAGGGTGGGGTGGAGATCTGTGGTAGTACCCCGCAGTGGTCCCTTGTTGGATTTAGGCATGCTTTTTACTGTGTCCAAATTACTCAGCATCCTCTCACCACCAGATTTCATAAGTAAAACAGATCATAGAATTTAGAGCTGAAAAGGATTTGTAGGGGAGGGGGGTGGGACCTGTGATTTCATTGGAACTCTGTGTGGAAACTCTGGCTCTGTTCTTGTCTAACTCTGTGGTCTTTGGAAAATCCTTCTTGGAGTGATTCTCTTCCCTCTCATTGATTCAGTTTGAAATAAGGGGGTTGGATTAGATGGTCTCTATGGTCCCTTCCAGCTCTAGGCCATCAGGCTCCATGAGACCTAAACTTGGGGTCAGCCTCTTGTCATGTCCCCACTCCAGGCCCCTGGCTAAGGAGCATTTGAGATGCCAAAAGTTCATAGCATACAAAATTCAAGAAATGATCCAGTTGCAAGGCATATGGCTTTCCACATCTCTACACACATAACCAAAGACTAAGCCAGATGAGCTAGAGATCTCAAGGAGATAACTGTGATCTCACAGATATCACTGAGACAGATGGAGGTAGAGGAAACCATGACTAGATTATGGTTCTATCTGGGTATAACTTAACCAAAAGGAAGAAGATGGATAGAAGGAAGCATGGGGTAGCATTGTATGTTAAGAAGGTATGCAGGTTGTAAAACATGGAAGGGTAATGGATAGGGTTTCCCCCCCCCAAAAAAGAGAAGAGGACAGAAGGAATTCAAAGGAATCACAGACCAATAGGGCAGCTTTGAAAATTACATGTACAATCTATGACACACGTAAAGAGAAAAGCAAGCT
Source organism: Phalanger gymnotis (assembly GCA_028646595.1). Lineage (NCBI taxonomy): Eukaryota > Metazoa > Chordata > Mammalia > Diprotodontia > Phalangeridae > Phalanger > Phalanger gymnotis. Next base: position 27,926,613 of record CM053622.1, read on the forward strand.
CTGTCTATATGATAGAGATCTCCCATTCCATGTACCATCATCTTCTGTTCTATGAGTATGGGAAAGCTTGTTTCATTTGGTGTTTGTTGAGTTCAGATTTTGGTTATTGTTGTTGTGTAAAGAATGGAGGGGAAAAGAAATTCTGATATGACATCACCTAGGGACCAGATCTGTCTAATTCTAACAGAGGAGACTGTGTCCACTGGGCAGAAATGATAGATAGCTTGGGAAAAAGTGATCACTCCCTCCCAGAGTTCGCAATAGAGAAGAGAAAAGCTGAACATTAACGTGTATGACATTAGTTGGTCTTTCATCAGTTGGTTTCCTTTCCCCATTCACCTTGCCCCCTGCTGTCTGATATACAGAAAGCAAAGACCAGGTAACAGAGGTAATATGGCATTAGTATGTTGACAAGGAATTAAACTAAGTATAAAAATGTCACTACACCAAGGGATTTCTTTGTGAAGTTTGAATAAATTCCTCGACTGAGTTGGAAAGGGAGTTTGGGATTGATTGGCTGAAAACTGGCCCTGGACACCCTTATAAAATTTAACCTGACAACCCTGGAATCAACAACACAAATGGGTTTTTCCCAAACAAAACACAACATCCTTACCTCAAAAATTAACTCTTCCTCTTCCCTTCTCTATTTCTTCCATTGGCATTTCCATTCACTCAGTCATCCATACTTGAAACCTCAGTTGTTGCTGTTCAGTTGGTTTTTAGTCATATCCAACTTTTTGTGATCCCCTCTGGAGTTTTCTGGGCAGAGATACTAGAATGGTTTGTCATTTCCTTCTCCAGTTCATTTACAGATGAGGAAACTGAGGAAAACAGGGTGAAGTGACTGGCCCAGAGTCACACAGCTAGTAAATGTATGAGGAGGTCAGATTCGAACTCATGAAGATGAGTCTTCCTGATTCCAAGCTCAGCACTCTATCCACTATGGCGCCACCTAGTGGCCCGAAAACCTCAATACTACCTTCAAAGTCTGGCTCTGGTCTAACTCTCCGAGTTTGCTGAATATTATTCTCCTTTACATAATCTCCAGTCCAATCAAACTGACCTTCTTGCTATTTCCCCTATAAAACATTCATTATCATTTTGATGTCTTGGTAGAGGCTGTCTCCCGTCCATGATGTGCCCTTCTTCCTTACCTTTGCTGCTTAGAATCCCCAGCTTTGTTCAATATTAAGCCCTAACGACACCTTCTACAGAAGGCCTCTACTTCCCTATCCCAAGTTGCTCCTGTCCTTCCCCCTGAAATTTGCCTTGTTTTTATTTTGTTTTTGCATTTTTGTATATATAAGGATAGGGGATAATAGAGTCAATCAACCAAGTCACCTCACCCTACCCAAGGTAAGTGATCAAAGGCTACATTTGGCACCTTCATTGAGACTATGTCTCAGGAAGTCATTTGGTCATGGGCTTTAGACAGTTGGGGAAAGGCTTTTTATTGACTGGAATAATGTTGCATAGAAAGATATTTGGATTGGCTGAGAAAACTCCCTGTAGGGCCAGGGAGCTAGTTCAGAACTCAAGAGATTTGAGTAAGCAGAGAGCAGAGAGCATTCCAGTTAGACTCCTAAGAAGCAATAGACTGGGGTGAAAGATGGAGCTTCAGCTACACAAACACACACACATACACACACACACACATACACACACACAGACCCAATGAACTTAGGACATCTAGAGGATTTCGACTTCCCATTGGGGTTCTAATAGCTGGGTCATTGCCAGTCATCTGGACTCTTGTCTTGCCGCTGGACCCTGATGACTCTGGAGGAGAGAGTGGAGCTGATGACTCTGCCTCACTTAAACCCAACTTACTCACAAGTCAAGACATCACACTTGTGATGTCATTGGTCCTCTTGGAGAATGAAGGACCAACAATAATGACAACAATTCTGTCTGTGTTGGAACCAAGGACAGGCTAGAGACAGTCATAGCTCTACAAAGGGCCCAGCAGAAAACTATGCCATACCTAAAAGGGACACCTTGAGGATTCCAGCAAAAGGACTTCCAGGAGTATCCCTTTGCTGCACGCACTCTCTAAATTTGAGCCCACCTTCCTCTGGATTCTCTATATGTACTGGTGGGAGAGTGGCTCACAGACTTTGGTGGGGGGATGTTTTGTATCAATTCTTCTTACTATACCATGTTAATAAATTGGTTTTTGTTCAGTTGTTTCAGTCTTGTCCAACTTTTTGTGACCCCATTTGGGGTTTTCTTGGCAGAGATACTGGAGTGGTTTGCCATTTCCTTCTCCAGCTCATTTTAAGGATGAGGAAACTGAGGCCAACAGCATTAAATGACTTGCCCAGGGTCACACAGCTAGTAAGTGTCTGAGGCCAAATTTAAACTTGGGAAGATGAGTCTTCCTGACTCCAGGCCTGTTGCTCTATCCACTATGGCATCACTTAGCTGCCTGCCTTAGAAAATACTGCTTTCTAACACCTGAGTCTGGCTAACTAATGGATATCAAATGATAATCATGGCAGTACCTACACTGATGGAGGCTCATAAGCTATATAGCATTAGCATTAAAAAGACAACCCTCGAGGGTTGTCTAGGATTAGTCCTGATGGGACTCGGTAGTTATGCTCTGAGGACCCAACTTTTCAGTAGGAGTTGGGATATTTGTCTTAGAAGAGGAAACTGAGGCCTGTAAGAGTGAAGTGACTTGTCCTTGGTTACATAGTCATGAGGTGTAAGAGGAAAGACATTACAGAATCTCAGAGTCAGAAGGGACTTTGGTAGAGGCTGTCTGAGACATCCTGTCCCTGACCAAGAATGTCTCCAACACATCCCAGAAAAGTGGTCATTTGAGGGTCTTCAGTAGAGGGATCCTGTGGTCTTGAAGTAGCCCATTGGATTGTTAGGTGTTTTCCTTACTTTCTCTCCTTGGCTTCTATCCATTGCCTCTGGCTGAGCCTCCTGGCCAAGCAGTACAAGGCTAATTATCCTTTTTCCACATGGCAACCCTCCAGGTACTAAAAAAAAATGATGACATCCCTCTAAGACATCTCCAGATAAGCCTGCCCAGTGCATTCAACAAATCCTCCCATTGCATGGTCTCCGTCCCTCTCTTATGGACACACTCCAATGTATCCTTTCTATAACGTTACCAGAACTAGACAGAACTCCAGCCTGAGAAACCACCCTGTTCGTTGGTGACTCCTTCTCTAGCAGACCTCTGCTGTGCTTCTCTTCACCCACGGCTGAATGCTCTCCAGAATCCTCCTCTTCTTCTGCTACATTGCCTTTATACAGGTCCCTCTCCTCCAGGCATGTGTGGTGAATGTTTAATAACCAGCTCTCCAAGGAAAAAAATGTATGCAGGTCACACTTACTTTCTTAAATCTAGACCAGGGCTGTCCAAAATGCAGCCGTGGGCAGCCTGCAGTGCGATTTTTGCGGCCCGTCTACAAGCATAGAAATTTATATAAATGCTTTAGTAAATGAAGCTCAACTACCACAGAACTCTCACTAAAATGGCAAGTAGAAATATATTGTCTATTGTTTCAATAAAAACCTAAGGCTGGACAGGCCTGGTCAAGACAATAAACAAAACAATAAATCGAGGGGATTTGTAGCATTTGCTGATCACATTTAGAGATTTAACAACCAGGTCTCTCCAGCTGGCTGCAGTACACACCCGCCTATTTCCCTCAACTCTCTCCACTCTTTCTAGTCCCGTTTATGTTGTCTTCCCTATGAGAATGTAAGCTCCTTGAGGGCGAGAACTGGCTTGCTTCCTTAAGTTTTTATTCCTGGTGCTTAGAACAGTCTTTGGCACACAGTAAGCTCTTAATAAATGCTCTATAATCTATCTGTCTGTCTGTCTTTCTATCTATCCATCCGTCCGTTCGTCTGTCTATCTAGCCCTCTCCCCATTCTTTCTCTCCTCTCTCTTTCACTCTTTAGATTTCCATTTCTCTCACACATCTATCTATCCATTTATCTCCCTCTTTTCTCTCTATATACAATCCAATCATCCCATTCATCTCTCTCACACATCCCTCTGTCTCTCTTCATTCTCTCTGTCTCTGTCTCTCTCTGCCTGCCTCTCTTTTTCTTTCTCCATCTTCCCTCCTACCCCTTCTCCCTTCCCCTTCTCTCTCCCTCCCTCTCTCTCCATCTCTCTTTTTCTCTCTCTCTCTTGTCCATCTCTCCTTTCTCCATTCTCTCTCTCTTCTCTCTCTTTCTGTCTCTCTCCAATTTCTTTGTCTCTTCTTCTGTCTCTGTCTCTCTCTCCCTCTGTCTCTCTGTCCCTCTGTCTCTCTGTCTCTCTCTCTGTCTCTCTCTCTGTCTCTCTCTCTCTGTCTGTCTCTCTCTGTCTCTCTCTCTGTCTCTCTCCATTCTCTCTCCTCTCTCTGTCTCTCTCCAATTTCTTTGTCTCTTCTTCTCTGTCTCTCTCTGTCTCTTTCTCTCTGTCTCTCCCTCTCCCTCTCTCTCTCCCTCTGTCTCTCTCTCTCTCTCTGTCTCTCTCTCCCTCTTCCTTTCCCTCTCCCTCTGTCTCTCTGTCCCTCTGCCTCTGTCTGTCTCTGTTTATATGTGTGTTGTGCTCTGACCAGGGCACAGTGTTCAGGGGAGTAGATGATTGCCTCCTTCTTGTGAAGCATTTACACTTTGGGGCCACCATATCACATTGTTGACTCCACCCAATAAAAGCCACAAATCTTTTCTAGAGGAGCTGTTGTTGCCTATCCGGGTCTTGCTCATCCTCTTCTTGTAAAGTTGATTTTTTGGAACTCAGGTGTCTAACTTTACATTGATCTCTATTAAATGTCACCTCATCAGAGCCGGCCCATCATTCTACCTTGCTGGGAACTCTTGGGGTCCCAAAGTGATCATCTAACATAGGAGTCAGCAAACTCTGGCCTCTGCATCAAATCCAACTGGCCCTGGGACAGTAGTTTGTCTACCCATGATCTAACCCACTAGCTATCCCTCCCAACTTAATCTACCTGAAAATTTGAAAAATATCCGTTCTGTGCCTTCATCCAACATTGACAGCATTGACCGTGATGCTAAAGATTACAGGGCCAGGGACTGATCCCTGAAGCACTTTATACTAGAGACCTTCCTATCATTCTTTATTAGGTCTGGTCTTTGGATCAGGTCTGGCTCCATCACATTGTACTGTTCTCTAGAGCACATCTTTTCCTCTTATCCACAAGCATGGCATGAAAGACTCTGCCAAATGCTTTGCCGAAATCTAAGAATGTTCATCCACCTAGGCTGGTTTAATACTGTAGCTGATTTGAAGGACAGGTTAAGATCTTTCGACCTCTAGGGACTTTATGACCTTGGGCAAGTCATTAACTTCTGTTTACCTCTGTTTCCTGAAATACAAAATGGGGATAATAATAGTGCCTACCTTCTGAGGTTATTGCTATGATCGCGTGAGATGATAACTGTAAAGTGCTTAGCAGAATTCCTGGCACATAGTAGGTGCTTAATAAATGCTAGCTATCGTCATCTTCATCATTATTATAGACTTGTACCCATGAGATCTTTCGACTTAGTTCAATCGACAGGGTGGAGCTGCAGGCACCTTAACAGGGCAGCTGGTGGCCCAGAGGGTAGAGCAGCAGACCTGGAGTCAGGAAGACCTGAGTTCAAATTTGGTCTCAGATAGCTGTGTGAGCCTGGGTGAGTTATTGGACCTCTGTTTTCCTCAGTTTCCTCAACTGTAAAACAGGGATGGGGCGGCTAGGTGGTGCAATGGATAGAGCATGAGACCTGGAGTCAGGAAGACTCATCTTCCTGAGTTCAAATCTGACTTCAGACATTTCCTAGCTGTGTGACCCTGGGCAAGTCACTTAACCTTGCTTGCCTCAGTTTCTTCATCTGTAAAATGAGCTGGAGAAGGAAATTGCAAACCACTCCTGTATCTCTGCCAAGAAAGCATTAAATGGGGTCACAGAGAGTTGGACACGACTGAACGACAACAACAAAACAGGGACCTAATAGCACTTACCTCCCAGGGCCGTTGTGAGGATTAAATGAGATAATATTTGTAAAAAGCACTTTGCACAGTGCCTGGCACATAGTAGGTGCTTAATAAATGCTTATTTCCTTTCTTCCATATACTCTGGGCATCCTCTCCATCCTCTTCCTCCTGGGATTCACACATTTCACTGGGGATCTGGGTTCTGATAGATGACCTTATACCTTAACTTGCTCAGAACCAGGGTATCAACATGTCATTTCCAACCCATGCTGCCCTGATTGTACCCAAAGGCCTTTCCAGCCCTCCCTTAACTGTTGTGTCCCCCACCCCCACCTTAGAATGTAAGCTCCATGGCAGCAGGGACTGTCTTGATTGCTCGTATTTATATCTCCAGCATTTTGCACCTTGTTTAGCACATATTACCTACTCAATGAATGTTTTTTCATCCGTCCATTCATTTATTCATAATAATACAGTTTATTGTAGCCAGAGATTACCTCCAGAACCAATGGTTTTCCTTAGTGCACAAAGTATGCCTAAGTAAGGCCAAGCTATCAGAGAAGTCTTATCTCTAGATGAATCTCTAGCCTTGTCAGTTGTTATATTCCTACTTAAGCAAAACTGAAAGTTCTTTTCAAAATCGTCCAAATCAAGAGAGAAGTATTTCTGAACTGTTCACACTTGCCTGGTTCAGTGAGCCAGGACAGAACAGAAGAACTCAGCAGTGCTCAGCACCATCGCCCATCACCACGGCTGCCATGCAGGTGCTCAAGGAGCCCCCTGCCCTGATGGCAATGAAGTGCCAGAGGGACTGGTGCTATTCCAATACTCTGTTCAGTATTAAGACTGAGAAAGTTGTGCAAATTCAGAACGTCTGGTACGGGACTCTCAAGTGGGTTATTTCTGTGCTCACTGTCATCTACATTTGGTAAGTCTGAGACCACAAGCTTCATTTCTCTTGTAATTCCCCTGACAACCTTATCTTCTTCTGCTCCTTTGAAAGGTCCTCCGCTCCTCACCGTCTTATCTCCCTCCACCAACACTCTTGCCTTTTTTCCCACCCAGTTCCCCCTTCCTTTAACGCCTTCCCCTTCTCTTACCCAAATCCTACCCATTATCCAAAGCCCAGCTCACATCTGATGTGCTTAATGAATATCCTTAACTATTCTACCCCAAAATGTCATCCCTCTCCTCATACCGCTTCCCGCCCAGAATGGTATGGCCCACCACGGTGATCACCCTGGCGTCTGGGACATGGCAGGTACCTGATCAATTCTTGCTGGTTGACTTTGTATCTCTGGGCACAAAGTAGGTGTTCAATAAATAATTGTATGGATGAAACATAAGTCAGATGGCAACATCTAACTTATCTGATCCTCTATTTTCTTGGCTATAAAATAATAAAATAAAGAAATATATTATAAAATATATTTTAATATAATACATAAATATAATATTGTGTTGCCACATATTATATATTAATATAATATTGATATATAGGTATAATGTTATAAATATATTGTGAATAAATATAGAAATAAATTATAAATATATAAAAATGTAAAATGATAGCCCATTGGCATATTCACAAAGGTACAGTGACCAGAGGCAGTTAAGTGGTGTAGTAGATAGAGTGCTGAAGTTGGAGTTGGGAAGACCTGAATTCCAATCTAGCCTCAGACATTTACTAGCTGCGTGACGCTGGGCAAGTCACTTAATAGCTTTCAGCCTCAGTTTCCTCATCTGTAAAATGGGAGTTACTAATAGTACCTACCTCCCAGGATTGTTGGGAGGATCAAATGAGATAATATGTGTAAAGTGCTTTGTACATCTTATATAAAATCTAGTTATTATTAGTGGCTATGTGAAATTTATTCAAGGCAATGAGGGGAGGAGGCCCTAACGGCTGGGAGAGATCAGGAGAGACTTCATGTAGAAGGTGAGCTGAGATTTGAAGGAAATTAGTGGTTCGAAGAGGTAGCAGTGAGGAGAGAGGCATAGGGGAGGCACAGTACAAAGGCCAGGAAGTGGGAGATTGAGTATCTTATGTGAAGAACAGCAAGAAGGCTAGTATGGAGTGTGTGAAAGACAGTGATATATAATGAAGCAGTCCCTACCCTCAGGGAGCTTACATTCTGTTGGGAAATAGAATACGTACACAGGTAAGTAAATACAAAGAAATAGAAGTGTCAGGAAAGATACATAGGAGAGAGGTCACAGCTGAGCCGAACACCAAAAAAAGCTTGGATTCCAAGAGGTGGGAATGAGGAGAAAGGAGCACATTCTGGGCAAATATTTGTTGAATGCGGGCAAATTAGCTTGGAAATTTCTTTAGTCTAGGAATCTCTTTTCCACAAATTTTAAGGCTAAGAAAGGGCTGGTTCACAGGCAAAAGACTTAGAAACCACAGCAAAGGGTCTTTTCTTCTTACCACATTCAGCTTTGGTTTGTGGAGTGAGAAATTGTACCAGCGCAAGGAACCCCTTATCAGCTCCATGCACACCAAAATTAAAGGAATAGCAGAGGTGACCGAAGGAAATAAGACCAGAGTGATGGACCCGGCAGACTACACCTTTCCCTTGAAGGTGAGAATCCCTGAATTTCCACGCACACAAGAATCAGGCCCCTTGGGTATTACTTTCTGATTGAGAGGTTTTTTTTAAAAAAAAAATTAATGTTTTTACAAGTAACAAGTTTTTGTTCAAGTAATAAGTAAAAAGCATTTATTTTCTCTTCCTCGTCCCATTAAAAAGAAAAAAGAAAAAGAAAATCTTTACATCCAAGATGCATAGTTATTCAAAACGAATTCCCACATCTGCCATGTTCAAAAGTGTATGTTTCATTGTGTACCCTGAGGCTATCATATCTCTGTCAGGACGTGGCTAGCGCTCTTCATCATTGGTCCTCCAAAATCCTGTAGGGTCACTGTGTTGATCAGAGTTCATAAATCTTTCAAACTTGTTTGTCTTTATAACTTTGTGGCTGTTGTTATAAACTGTTCTCATTCTGCTCATTTCTTCTGCATCAGTTTATATAGCTCTTCCTCAGGTTTCTCTGAAACTGCCGCTTCATCCTTTCTTACAGCACAATAACATTCTGTCCCATTCATGTACCATAATTGGTTCAGTCACTCCTCCCTTGATGGGCACCCCATCAGTCTCCAGGTCTCTGCCTCCACAAAAAAAACTATTATCAATAATTTTGTTCATATGGGTCCTTTTTCTCTTTCTTTGGTCTCTTTGGGGTATAGGCCTAGTAACCATTATCGCTGGGTTAAAATCTATGTCATTTAAAGACTTTTTGATATTATCAAAAGTTCACCCATTCCCACTTAGGAGTCAGAGCATGGAGACTCTAAACAAAGAGCTTAATACAGGTGGGCCCTACATCACGCAACCTGTCTACCTGAAAAACCCAATTCACTGAACAGGAAAGAATAAATATAAGATCATCAACCCTAATAACAAATGACCCAAGAGCCACAGTAGCTCTATAACTACTGTTAACTCTAAAAACTCCAGAAAGTTCACATAGGTTATCACAACCACAGTTAATTCTACAAATAAAATAAAATAAAATCAAAGAGATATCAGCAGTCACAAGCAAAAAAATTGATTCATTGGAGGAGGGAAACTAGGCACACATGTGCTGGGGGCCCCTCTAGTAGGAGATCCCCTTTAGTGCAGGCAAATCTCAATGCATATACTAGTGACTACACAGCAAGCTGAAGCCCTGACAATGAGAGGTAACAGCCACAATGAGACAAGTCTGATTCATAGCAGAACTTCATGCCCAGAACACGGATACTGCAGGTGCTTGTCCGAGCTCAGAGACCACCTGGTGCTGGTGTGAAACACCAGCTGTGGTTGAGATCGTCTAGAGGGTGAGCACAAAGGGTTGTTGTTATGCTCAGGACACAGCCTGCTTGCTAGGCCTTAGCTCTGGAAAACAGGGTGTCTCCTAATAGTAAAAGGAGAAGGGTGGTCTTGGCCTGGGGATCCTGACAGAATCTACCATGCTCACTCAGACCCTGAAGATGGATTAGAGGACAATGGATTGCCTTACAAAAGAGTTCTTCACCTGACTCTACTAGTTGCCACTTCCTTTAGTGAATTTAAAATGACTTAATTTACAGGGGTCTGTTTACATGTTTTTCAGAAAGACATCCATTGTGGAAAGGAAAATACATTTAGCTTGAAAAGAAAAGAAACTGGCCTTTGGAAAATCCTGTGTGGCCTCATTCATTCCTTCTACAACATTTGGTTGGTTGTTTGTCCTTCATTCTCAAAGAGGACCAAAATGACATCACTATGCTAGAGTCAAGTTTCAGTGTGTCAGACTGTAGTCGATCAGACTAATATGAGCTTAGAATGCTCTACCACAGAGGCCACAAATAGTCCATGTGAACATTTGGAGAGGATTCTCTAAATTTACACATCTTGCATTTCCTTTGAGCTGTTTCAATTCTGCTTTGCTCATAGAGCACAGAACTTTCTCTGATGTGGGCATGCCATGCTGAGCACCAACGTTTACCACATACCTACTACGTATCAGTGCTAGGCAAAGAGGCTAACATTGGGTTAAGCGAAATCCTGTCCCTGCCTTCAGGGAGTTTACAATTTAGCAGCGTAGAGGCGTCCTGATATAGTGGACAGAGCCTTGGGCCTAGACTCAAGAAGAGCTTGGTGTGAATCCTGTCTTAGATACTTAACCAGCTGTGTGACCCTGGGCACGTCACTTAACCTCTGCCTCAGTTTCTTTATCCCTAAAATGAGGGAATTGGTCTAGGTAGAGTCTAAGGTCTCTTTCAAATTTATCTGCTCTTGACAACAGCACAGAGAGTTCTATGGCCATTCCCTAGGGTTAGAATTTAGGGTTAGACCATCCCATGGCTGGTTGTCTGGGTAGAATGAGATTCCATCTCCTAACCTTCTTATGGGTTGGGTCCACTCCCTTAGGGTCATACCACAGCTCTCCAGTGGCCCCAGCTCCTATTTTGGAGATGCCGTACAGGGCTTTGCCTCTCTCTAGTCCAGGCTGTTTGTCACTACGTTTTTCCAGACTTACGTTTAATGAAGAGACTAGCAACTTCCCTTAGGACTGCTCTAGCCCAATGATTCTCATTAATTGCTCTATGATTCTGCTAACCAGCCCCTGAGATTTCTCTCACCAAAATACCTCTGCTCTTGCTACCTGTCCCATCTATGTGTTGTCTTCCCTTATAGGATGTGCTATTTGTATCCTTATCACTTTAGCATACTATCTGGCACATAGTAGGTGATCGATAAAGGTCTTTTTATTCACTGATGAGAACTATTTCCATTGTTATTAACAGAAATAACAATCTAGAACATTGGCAAATTTGACTCATTTGGAAGTTCTATGTTCTTTTTCTTCTCAGGGAAATTCGTTCTTCGTAATCACTAACTTCCTAACCACGGAAGGCCAGAAGCAGGGGATTTGTCCTGAGGTAAGGAAGATTGTGAGTAGGGGTGGGGGACCTAATGATGAAACCCGGACAGGCAGGTCTGGTAGAGGCAGGGAGGGTGCAATCTGGAACCAAGAGAGACACCATCCTCCATGGTCTCTGAAGAGGGTGGGTATGTGAGTGTATGAGTGTGTGAGAGTGTAGATGTGTAAGTGTGTATGTTCTGAAACCTTTTTGGGGAGAGGAGGTGAGTGAATACTCAGGAAATAAGTATGAGGCACTGCCAAATACTCAAGAAAGGAGGCAGGAACTGTCTTTCTTTTTATTAATTGTACCTCCCAACACTTAGCACATATTAGGTGCTTGATAAGTGTTTATTGGATTGGAATAAGGGCTAGCTTGTGATTTCCCAGGTATAGGGAATTTCCTGATGACCAAATCCCTTTCAGCAAGGCAAGTCAGTACTATCCCAGAAACTTTAGTCTCAGAGAGTAGCCTATAGTATCGAGAGTTTGAGTGACTTGCCCAAGGTCACTCAACCAGTTCCATATTAGAGATGAGATCTAAGCCCTCAGAGGCCTGCTCTCTCTCTCTCTCTCTCTCTCTCTCTCTCTCTCTCTCTCTCTCTCTCTCTCTCTCAGCAGCCTTACTGCAGATACTCAGGATCAGCTGAATTAGGAATGATAATGGGGGTCCCTGAGGGTTCCTATAGCCCAGAGCTAAACTGAGTCTCTAGGCACCTGCAATGCAGCCCTTCCCAAGAGGTCAGCCTAGCTCATGCTCTGAGCCAGACGAGGAGCAGGGAGCTTAGCCTTCTTTCTGTCCTCTCCAGAGGAAGGGAGGACCATAGCAGTCGCTGACATTTATTATCTAGTACAAGGCCTGAAAGTGCCCTAAGCACTAGTTGGTGGAGAACAGGGTTCTCTTGGGTTTTAAGAGAATGTGATCAGGGCTGCTAGGTGGCACAGTGAGTAGAGCACCGGCCCTGGAGTCAAGAGGACCTGAGTTCAAATCTGGCCTCAGACACTTGACACACTTACTAGCTGTGTGAGCTTGGGCAAGTCACTTAACCCCAATGGCCCTGCCTTTCCCAATAAAGAAAAAAGAATGGAAGCAATTTAATTAATCAATAAGAGAACTCCTGGCAGGATCTTAAATGCAAATATTATCTCATCTGATTATAATGATGTAGGAGTGTGAGGCTATTTTTATCTCCCTTTTACAAGCATGTGACTTGTCCAGGGTCACACAGTCAGAAAGTATCTGGGGGCAGATTTGAACTTAGATGTAGGTGGCACAGTAGATGGAGAGCCGGGCCTGAGGTCAGAAAGACCTGAGTTCAAATGTGACCTTTGACATTTACTAGCCACGTGACCCTGGACAAGTCATTTAACCCTGGGTGCCTCAGTTTCCTCATCTGTAAAATGAACTGGAGAAGGAAATGGCGAATAACTGCAGCATCTTTGCCAAGAAAGCCTCAAACAGGTCACGAAGAGTCGAACACAACTGAAAACAACTGAATGATAACAAGAAGAGATAAGGACTAGACCCACGATTTTGGGTATGGAAACTCTCTCTCTCCCAATGAAGGGCGACTCCTTTTCTGTAACTTGTAATCTTAGAGTTGCCCACAGCCTTTAAAAGTGAAGTGACTCACCCAGGGTCACACACGCCGGGATGTGGCAGAGGCAGAACTTTATTCTAGGCTCTGACTTTGAGGCTGGTTTTCTATCCGCAGTAATACTAATGACAATAACTAACATTCACATAGGGCTTTAAGATTGGCAAAGCGCTTTACAGATGTCATCTCATTTCTATCCTCACAACAACCTTGAGGGGTAAGTGCTATAATGACTCCCATTTTACAGATGAGGAGACTGAGGCTAACAGAAGGTAGGAAACTCACCTAGGGTCGCCCAGCTAGTGAGTGTCTGAGGATTTAAACATGGCTCTTTCTGACCCCAGGCCTAGAGCCACCTAGCAACCTTTCATGCATACAGATCAAATTATTATAATGAACATTTTCAAATATATCGCTAAATTCTGGTGATTTTCTTCATTTCTTCTCCATTAATTATGCTATCTCTCTTCTCAATTTAGATTTTGGGCATTCGGTTTTCCTCACTCTTCTTTTTAATTAGATATTTTTTTGTAGCTCATCAGTCTTAACTAGGATTTTCACAAATAGCTCCTTTATTTATTCATTCATTCATTATTTTAGTTGGGATTGTGTTAATTTCTCCTTAATTCTAATTCTTTGCGCACAGTATTAGTGTATTAATTTGTGACCTCTGATTTCTTCTGTTTGCAAATACAACTCAATATTCTTTTTGCTTTTTGTTAATATAAGTGGTGAGGGAGATAGATTTGCCTTTGAGGACTACTTTGGTTATATCCCATAAATTTAGCTCAGTGCTCTGGCCCATTTTGGGGGATCCTGACTCTGTTATCCATTGTATTAGCTCTCTCTCCTAGCCTGGTGTCAACCATCTATTCCTTTTTTCTTTTTTTTTCTTTTGGAGGGGGAAGGCAAGGCAATTGGGGTTAAGTGACTTGCTCAAGGTCACACAGCTAGTAAATGTGTCAGGTATCTGAGGCTGGATTTGAGGCCCTGACTCCAGGGCCAATGTTCTACTCACTGTGCCATCTAGCTTTCCCATCATCTCTTCCTTTAAGTAATTGACCAAGCAGCTAGGTGGCACAGTGGATTGAGTGCCAGCCCTGGAGTCAGGAGGACCTGAGTTCAAATCCAGCCTCAGATACTTACTAACTATGAGACCCTGGGCAAGTTCCTTAACCCTGGTTGCCTCAGTTTCCTCATCTGTAAAATGAGCTGGAGAAGGAAATGGTAAACCACTCCATTATCTCTTGCCAAGAAAAACCCAAATTGGGTCACAAAGAGTCAAATAGCACTAATAGATAAAACAACAAGTCATTGATAAAAATTCTAAGTAACATAGAGCTAAACATAGATCCCTGGGGCACTCCACTGGAGACCTCCTTGGAAATTGACACTGAACCATTAAGGATTACTCTTCATCCTCCAACCAGTCCTAAATCCTTCGGATTGTACCATCTGCTAGTCTCACCTCTGCATATATTCCATAAACCAGTCCACATATCCGTCACCATCTCTCCAATTATCACTGAATGAAGCCATCCCGACACCTTTTAAAACTGAATCAATAGGTGAGCAAATGAATAGAAAAACACTTATAGAAATAGAAATAGAATAGATATAGAAAATATAAAGACACAGGCCGAGCACTGTGCTAAGCACTAGGGATGCAAGTGTTTGTCTTCTAATACGGTGAGATGACACGCATAGGGCAGTAGTGGCCTGGGAGGGGTGTATTGGTTTTGGAAGTTACAATGATGGTGAGTGGAGTAATCAATGGAAGAGTAGATGGGCAAGCCCATTCTAGCGACAATGGCAGAACTGACTTATTCATGGGTGCAGAATTGGAAATTAGGCCTGGAGGAGGGTACATCCATGGCAGCAAGGTATGCCTGGGCTGTAGAGTGAAGGATGACCAAAGACGACCTAAATATAATGGGCCATGCAATTCCTCCATGGCACGATCTTTGGTCCTGGTGGTAAAGGAGGAGTGTGAGAAGATAGCTGAGGTGTAAGAGGCATATCTTTAAAAAGTAACTCTGCTCATGTAGTCCTTTAAAGTTTGTGAAGTATTTTTTCACATAACAACCTTATAGGTTTGATAGGACAAATATTGGTACCTCTATTTTCTAGGTAATGAAGAACTGACACTTGTCACAGAGCTAATGGGACTTGAACCCAGTACCTCTGACTCTAAATCCCATGCCTTTCTCTCTATTGTAGGATGGTTGATCAAGGCTTTCACTCATGTCCTCTTGTCTTCTTGTTTCTCTGCCTCCCTCCCCCCACAGTTTCCTACCAACAAAACTTGCTGTTTTTCTGATCAAGATTGCGAGAAGGGGAGGACTGACCCAAAGAGCAGAGGTACGTGTTATGTCCTGTTCCTAAGAGCCCAAGTCTAGTATGATAGAGGAACTCTCATTTGGGGCATATCAGTGACTCCTCGTTAAGCCTCTGTCAGGTCCCAAAATCCTCAGTCTTCTCCTTATTGTTCAGCCGTTTCAGTCGTGTCTGACTCTTTGTGACCCAATTCGGGCTTTTCTTGGCAAAGATACTGGAGTGGTTTGCCATTTCCTTCTCCGGCTCATTTTACAGATTAGGAAAGCGAGGCCAACAGGTTTAAGTGACTTGCCCAGGGTCACACAGCTAGTAAGTGTTTGAGGCTGGATGTGAATTCAGGTCTCCCTGACTTCAGGCCCAGAACTTCGTGCGCTGTGGCACCACCCGCAGCCTCATGATGGCACAGCTCGTCTGTGGCAGATAGATCCTGAATCTGTTACCCTGAACAAAAAAACCCGGCTGTTGTTGTTTAGCTGTTTCAGTTGTGTCTGACTCTTTGTGACCCCCTTTGGAGTTTTCTTGGCAAGGATACTGGAGTGGATTGCCATTTCCTTCTCCAGCTCATTTTACAGATGAGGAAACTGAGGCAAACAGGGTAAAGTGACTTGCCCAGGGTCACACAGCTAGTATGTGTCTGAGGCCGGATTTGAACTCAGATCTTCGTGACTCCAGGTCCAGAGCTCTATCCAATGCACCACCCAGATCCCCATAAATTCAAATCCTACTCCAATGCCACGAGTAGGAGACCCTGCGTTCTCAAAAACTACGCCAGTATAGGTGTCAGCCATTACTTTTTGATTGGATGTTTATTGTTTTTTTTGTTTGGACTCAACTAGAGATTAGTTATAAAATATTGACAATGCAGTACAAGAAATGTTACTTGTAGAGGGTGGTTTAATTAAAATTAATTAAACATTAATGTTTTCAGAAATTAAAATTTAAAAAAACTATGCTAATGGAACACAATGTCTAAAAGAGAATAGAAGCTCCTTGAGGGCAGAAACAATTTCCTTTTTATCTTTGTATCCTCAACACCTCGACCAGTGTATGACTCTTAGCAGGAGCTCGACACGTGACTGAAGGAATGTTCTATTCCTCCAATAGATGTAAGCTCCAGGAGTAAAGAGACTTTTCTTTTTGCTTTTGCATCATGAGCTCCTAGCCCAGAGTCTGGTACAGAGTAGGTGCTTAATAAATGCTATCGAATGGAATTAAAATCAAAAATACCTTAAAATATATAACAACATATATATATACATATATATAAACATATATATAACAACTTGATTGTTATATTCATCTTTTTTTAATGACTCTTTGATGATTAACATCAAGAGAGACATAAATCAGGCAGTTGAACCCTTGCCAAAAGCAACCACCGTGATGGGTATCGAGCACAAAATGCAAAGAGAAGAGAGATTCGTACACTTAGCAGGGTGCCCAGCACATAGTGAGTACTCAACAATTGCTCATTGACTGACTCTCTAACCAAAGCTTAGCACACAGTAAGCGTTTAATAAACGCTTGTTGATTGATACAAGATCTCCATCGATCCTTACAATGATCCTGTAAGTTGGATGCTACAGGTCTCAGTTGCCACATTTTAATGATGAAGAAGCCAAAGCTCAGGGAGGTTAGATCCACAAACCTAACAAGCTTCAAAGCTAGGATCTGAACCCAGGCCTTTCTTGGTTTCCAGTCGAGCTCCTTTACCACCATGTCACTCTACTCTTTCCAGCAATGACTTTATGATGTTGTCATTCCTATAGGGATTCAAACAGGAAAGTGTATAAAATATAACTCGACCAGGTACCACCCAAAGACCCGTGACCTCCCCGACATCTGCCAGTACCAAAAGACTTGTGAAGTCTCTGCCTGGTGTCCTGTAGAGCCAAGAAAACAGACTCCTCGGTAAGTAAGAAGCTGAATGGACTCACTCCTGTCTTAGTATAGGCACAGAGGTGGGGAACCTGTGGCCTCAAGGCCCCATGTGGCTCTCTAGGTCCTCAAATGCAGCCCTTTGACTGAAAAGGGCTCACTTGAGGACCTAGAGGGCCACGTGTAGACTCCAGGCTGCATGGATTCAGTCCAAGGGCTGCACTTGAGGACCTAGAGGGCCACATGTGGCCACAAGGCACAGGTTCCCCACCCTTGCTGTGGAGCATGCAGAACTCATTGTTTTAATATCTGTTGAAAAAAGAATGCATGTATAAATGAATTTTTATGCTTTTTTGTTCATTTTTTAACTTTTATTTTCAGTTCCAAATTCTCTCTCTCCCTCCACCGCCTGCCCCACCCATTGAAGAGGCAAGAAATAGGATTCCCATTATACATGTTAAGTCATACAAAACATATTTCCACATTAGCCACATGCAGTAATGAATTGAGGCCTTCTTTGAGCAATGACAATAGAACTTGGGAATCTCTTGGATTTTTGCAGAACCTGGTCAAGTTAAGGCAGTAGGTCCGGGACAGTCAGCTAGGAAAATACACAAGAAACCATTAGTACCTCCCCCACCTCCCTAAATAACTTTCTACTTATTTTATATGAAATTTTGTGTGAGAGAAAATTTGTGGTTCCCCCATCCCCCCACCTCCAACACACACTCCTTAGTTGGTGTCGTCAAAGAAATCCGAGACTCTAATCATAAGATGATGATGAGGCGTTAACATAGTTGTAAAATGGACCTATGCCTGATCCCCTTATGAATTACAACCAGCTTTTTGATTGTAAGCTCCTTGGGGTCAGGGACTATTTTTTGCCCGTTTTTGTATCAATAGTGCTAGCATAGCAGATGGCCTGGCATTAGTAGGCCATTAATAAATGTTTATTGATTGATTGGTTGGCTCAGGAAGGGAAGAATACTTGCCTGGTTGTTATTGTTGAATCGCTCTGTAGTCATGTCTGACTTCATGACCACATCTGGGGTTTTCTTTTTTTTAATTTAATTTAATTTAATTCTTTAAAATAATATTCCCCCCCCCAATTACATGTAAAAACAATTTTTAACGTTTGGTTTTTTAAAGTTTTGTCTTCCAAATTCTTTCCTCTCCTCTCTCATCTCCCCTCTTCCTGAGATAGTAAGCAATTTGATATAGGTTATATATGTGCAATCATGTAAAAATCTATTTGCATATTAGTCATTTTATGAAAGAAAACTTGAACTAAAAAATGAATGAAGGAAAAAAACTAAAAAAGAAATGAATGAAGGAAAAAAAATAAAAATAGTATCCTTCAGTCTGTGTTCAGACCCCATCAGTTCTTTCTCTAGAGGCAGGTAACATTTTTCATCATGCGTCCTTTGGGATTGTCTTGGATCATTGTACTGCTGAGAATAGCTAAATCATTCACAGTCGATCACGTACAAAATTGCTGTTGCCGCATACGATGTTCTCCTGTTTCTGCTCACTTCACTCTGAATCAGTTCATATAAGTCTTGTCAAGTTTTCCTGAGATCATACTGCTTGTCATTTCTTATAGCACAATAATATTCCATTACAATTATATACCACATCTTGTTCAGTTACTCCTCAATTGACAGACACCCCCCCATTTTCCAATTCTTGGCCCCCCAAAAAGAGCTGCTACAAGTATTTTTGTAAAAAATATGTTCTTTTCCTTTTTTAAAAAAATTCTTTAGGATACAGACCTAGTAATGGTATTGCTGGGTCAAAGGACATGCACACTTTTATAGCCCTTTGAGTATAGTTCCAAATCATTCTTCAAAATGGTTGGACCAGTTCATGACTCCGCCAACCGTGCATTAGTGTCCCAATTTTTCCATATCTCTTCCAATATTTATCATTTTCCTTTTCTGATAAGTGTGAGGTGATACCTCAGAGTTGTTTTAATTTGTATTTCTCTAATCAATAGTGACCTAGAGCATTTTTTCATATGGCTATAGATATCTTTGATTCGCCTAAAAATGCCCTGCTCACATCCTTTGACCATTTGTCAATTGGGAAATGACTTGTATTCTTGTAAATTTGACTCAGTTCTTTATATAGTTGAGAAATTAGGCCTTTATCTGAGATGTCTGGAGTTTTCTTGACAAAGATACAGGAATGGTTTACCTTCTCTAGCTCTTGTACAGATGAAGAAACTGAAGCAAACAGGGTGAAGTGACTTGCTCAGGGTCACACAGCTAGTAAGTATCTGAGCCCAGATTGGAAGTCAAGAAGATAAGTCTTCCAGAGTCTTCCAGACTTCCAGCACTCTATCCACTAGGCCACCTAGCTTCAGAGAAGAGCAAACAAATTAACCCTGCCTCTGACAGCTTTAAATCCCTAAGCTCCGGATGAATTTTGGCAGTTAATGAGGAGTTCCAAACCAGGAGCACTGTGCCAAGCACTGGAGATACAGAGAAAAGCAGAAGACAATCGTTGCTCTTGAGGAGTTTACAGTCTAATGGGGGGGGGGGGTGATTACATCAACCCAACTATGAACAAACAATAGGTAGGACCTACAGGGGATAGGTATTTGCATTAAGGATGATTAGGAAAGGTTTCTTGTAGTAGGTGAGGCTTTAACTGAGACTTGGAGGAAGTCAGGGAAGACAAAAGGCAGAGATGAAGAGGAGGAGTATTCTAGGCATGGGGGCAGCCAGTGAAAATGCCTGGAGATGGGCTGTCTTGTTCAAGAAACAGCAAAGAGGCCAGTGCCACTGTATTGTACAGTGCCAGGAGTTATGAATTACTTTTGTTACATGTGTGCCTCACTACCATTATACTCTAATTTTGTGTGTTTGATGTTCTCTATATTTTCAGTAAAATACACCCAAGGTTTATGGAGGGAATGTGGTGTAACTAACTACTGCTCTTGCCATGCCATTTGAGTGAATGCTTTTTCATAGGATCTAATGTGATATGTATATCACATTGCAAACCTTAAAGTGCTATATAAATGTTAGCTCTTATTGTTAAAGAGAAACACACTGGTGGGGGCTCATGAACCATAGTATTAGGATTACAGTCCTACAGGATTACCCAGTAGTGTGCTGGTAAATATTTAACAAACGGTTCTCTGGAGGAGGGGGAGAGAAATGTACACATAACACATCTTCAAGTGAAATTTGTATTATTAACATATTCTACATCACTTTCTTAAGTCTAGACAATCAGGAAAATAATATATCAATCCCTGCTTTGTGGTAATTGCTGATTTCTGAGGTATAAATACTCAAACTGAAATTTTAATACTGGGATCTCAAGAGCCAGTTCCAGAATACCACTGGGGTTAGCCCTTAGAAGGTAGCCGTCACACCCTGGAGACCCAGCTTACATTTTTGAGCACTAAGTTGAGGGAATATCCCAGAGAGGGTGTCACATTTTTATCCTCTTATTTCTGCCTCACTTAAGTCCAATCCACACAAATGCCAAGACATCACCCCAATTTAAATAAGATGAAACCACAAGCTCTGACAGGCCTCAGATGCTTCAGACCCTTATCTCTGATGCCGCACACGTCCCCAGAAAGATCTTGAAAATTGAGCTCAGTTCTGGGCATTGCATTTAAAGAAGGGCATTGATAACCTGGGGAATTTCATGTAAGGATTATTGAAAGGAAGTAGAGATGTTCAGCCTGAAGAAAGGAATGTGTAGATGGGACATGATGGCTGTCTTAAGAAATGAGGGCACAAAGTGTTGGACCCGACTGAAAAATACTAACAATACTTAAGCAAAACCAACCAGCCCCTTGACCATGTCTGCCAACATGCCTTATTCTGTGCCTAGTCCATTACCTCTCTGCTGAGGATAAAGACATCCTCAGCCAACAGCGCTTTGAAGTCAAGATTAGTGATAGAAAGAAAGACTTGGGGTGGGGGGCGGGGGGGGCGATACAAAGTAGTTGTGCAGGATACAGTAAAAACTCAAGGAATTAGAGTCAGCTAGAAGTCCAAAAAAGAGCAAATCTCTCTTCCAGCTCTCACTGACGCCACCTGTCTCTCATACAGGCTCTAGATATTAAATAATCAATCTCTACCAATGAGGAAAGAGTCCCAGCAATTGGCCTTTTGAGCCAAAAGTTACACTACTTTCCAGTCAAGCTAGCCTACTAGACGCTCCTTGACCTAGGCATTCTATCTCCACTCTCCATACCTTTGCCAAGGCTGAACCCTCTCCCCCTCATGGAATTCCCTCATTCCTCACCTTAACCTTTTAGAATCCCTAGCTTCCTTCAAAGATCATCTCACGAATCACTTCCTACATTGTTAGTGCAATCTCCTTCTCAGACTATCTTTTCTTTACTTATTTATTTACCTGTTATATCCCCCAGTATCTAAGTAAGATCCTTGAAGGTAGGAACCATTTTATCAGTTTTGTCTTTGTATTGAAAAGTGCTTTCAATAGGAACCTAATGAACAAAATTTGTGGAATTGGATTGAATATTTTTATATGTGTCCTGCCTCCCAGGGCAGCTAGGTGGCACAGTGGATAGAGCACTGGGTTTGGAATCAGAAGGACTCATCTTTATCAGTTCAAATCTAGCCTTAGACTGGCTGTGTGACCCTGGGCAAGTCACTTAACCCTGTTTGTCTCAGTTCTTCATCTATAAAATGAGTTGGAGAAGGAAATAGCAAACCACTCCAGTATCTTTGCCAAGAAAACTCTAAGTGAGGTCATGAAGAGTCAGAGAAGACTGAACAACCACCATCTGCCTCCTTACCCAGGTGTGGGGTCTTTAAGAGTCAGGGACTGTATCTTATTTAATGTATGCATTCTCACCCTCACATCCCTGAGCTACATCGGGTTTTTGCACATAGTAGGGTCCCATATATGTTTGGGGAGAAACTGTCATAGTTTTTCCCTAGCTGGTGCTAGACAATGGTCACCACAACACATCCTGTATTTTCTTCTCTTAGGCCAGCACTCCTGGCCAGTGCTGAAAACT
Source organism: Phalanger gymnotis (assembly GCA_028646595.1). NCBI lineage: Eukaryota > Metazoa > Chordata > Mammalia > Diprotodontia > Phalangeridae > Phalanger > Phalanger gymnotis. Next base: position 27,948,853 of record CM053622.1, read on the forward strand.
TCACCGTCTTCTTACAGAACAGCATTCACTTCCCAGGCCACAACTATAGCACGTAAGTATTTTTTTGTTCACTCATTTCCCAGGCCACAGCTACTGTTTTATGTTAATTTTTTCATTCATTCATTCGTTAACTCCCTGGGCCCCAACTACCCAATTCCTGGCTCTACTATAAAGACCAAGTAGGTGCAACTTTTCAACAAAGATGACTTTGTCACTTGTTGTTCACTTTGCAGAAGAAATATCCATCCAGGAATGGACATTTCCTGTACGTTTCACAAGACCTTCAAGCCAGACTGTCCAATATTCCGGCTAGGAGATATCTTACAGGAAACAGGGGCAAATTTTTCATCTGTGGCCATCCACGTAAGTAGAGCCATGTTATTATGAAGAGTATCTTTCCAGATATCCTAATGTGAATTTAGTTCAGAGTTTGGAGAGGAACAGATAAGCAGTAACAACTACCATATTAGATGGGAATATCCACAAAGAACCTCATTACTGGGATACCATGTCCAGGAGGTAAGACCCCTGCTAATCCTTCTAGATACATGTAAGCTGTATGGGCATTCCATAAGCCCATTATCACTGCCATATAGATATTTTGAATTTATTCGATATATATTCATTTTGTGTATACTTATATAGCCCCTTCCACAAGCCTCCAAGGACTACTGAAACTCCCTGGGAGAAGGAGTTGATGATCACGGCTATGCAGGATTTTGGAGACTAGAGAATATGAGATCTGGTAGCCATGCAAAACTTGAGGGCATTGGGAAGTGGGCAGAGAAAGAGCAGAAACTATTTGAATGAATGCGGGTATCTCTCACAGGCAAACCAGGCACCAGTAACCAGTGGCACCCAAAGAGTTGAACTGGACATATCATACATTGGCCATGAGGTCAAGCAGCTGAAGGCATATTCTCTATTCCCCTCTATTCCATTCTAGACAAGGTGGAGATTCTTTTTTTCCTACAGATTTTTATTCCTTTTACACAGATCCTTTACTTTTGCATAATTTTTTGTTTTAGGTTTTGTTTTTTGTTTAAGCATGACTGGTTTAGACAAACAATTTGTTTCTCAATGCTTCGCTAAGTATGACAGTAAAGATTTCTGAGTATGCTCAAGGAGGTCAGTTCTGAGGAGGTTTTTACATTTCACAAAATCTGGAAGTGAGGATCTATATCCTGGCTTGGTGGTGAAGAAGACCACCTATAGGCCTGTTTTATGAGCTATTTATTCCATGTATCTCATAGATATACTCCCAAGGGCAGAACTGAGACAGTTGAAGAGGCTTTCTTTCTGTCTGCCCCTCAGACCTTGAGCCTGACTTTCATTTATATTGGTTGTAATCAGCATCTTGCCTCCCCCTTCCTGTAGAGAGACTAATGAAGGGAGAATGAAGAGAGGAGACTAGAGAAAAAGTTCTATTCCAGCTGGCCAAGGAGGTAGAGATGGAGTGATGGGTGGATCTGTGATCTGTGATTTGTAAGACACTCTTTTCTGGCTGGGAAGGGCAGGAGTGAGGCTACAGACAACTGGAGTCTATAGGACCACCTGGAAGCTACATTTGAGAACACAATTGGCTTCCCTTTTTATCTGTACCCCAAGTGCCTAGCATAGTGCCTGGTATTCATTCACTTCCTGGGCCCCAACTACAATAGATAAATATACAGTAGGTGTTTAATAAAAGGTTTTTGAATGAATGAATGTTATGTCCTTCCAATTGAATGTAAAATCCTTAAGGGAATCAACTGTTTCATTTATGTCTTGGTTTATCCAATGCCTAGCACACAGTAGGTGCTGAATAAATGTTTGTTGATTGATTGGAACAGAAAGCTAAACCTGTTCCCCCCCACCCCTCCCTGCATTCTTTTTCTCTTTTTTTCTTTTATTTAATATTTTTAGTTTTTAGCATTGATTTCCACAAGATTTTGAATTACAAATTTTCTCCCCATTTCTACCCTCCCCCCCACTCCAAGATGGCATATATTCTGATTACCCTGTTCTCCAGTCAGCCCTCCCTTCTGTCACCCCCTCTCCCACCCACCCCCATCCTTTTTCCCCTTACTTGCTTGTAGGGCAAGATAGATTTCTGTGCCCCACTGCCTGTATATCTTATTTCCCAGTTGCATGCAAAAACAACTTTTTTTTGAACATCTGCTTTTAAAACTTTGAGTTCCAAATTCTCTCCCCTCTTCCC
>CM053622.1:27951552-28072023 GCA_028646595.1 Phalanger gymnotis
AATCTAATTTTTAAGGTAGTATGTTCTTCAGTGGTCTTTTGGACCTCCTTTTCCATTTGGCTAATTCTACCTTTCAAGGCATTCTTTTCCTCATTGGCTTTTTGGAGCTTTTTTGCCATTTGAGTTAGTCTATTTTTTAAGGTGGTTATTTTCTTCGGTATTTTTTTGGTTCTCCTTTAGCAAGTCATTGACTTGTTTTTCATGATTTTCTTGCATCGCTCTCATTTCTCTTCCCAATTTTTCCTCTACTTCTCTTACTTGCTTTTCCAAAACCTTTTTGAGCTCTTTCGTGGCCTAAGGACAATTCATATTTTTCTTGGAGGCTTTTGATATAGTCTCTTTGACTTTGTTGACTTCTTCTGGCTGTATGTTTTGGTCTTCTTTGTCACAGAAAAAGATTCCAAAGTCTGAGTCTGAATCTGAGACCTTTTTTGGCTGCCTGTTCATGTTCCCAGCCAACTACTTGACCCTCGAACTTTTTATTGGGATATGACTGCTTGTAGAGAGTATTTTGTCCCAAGCTTCAGGGGCTGTGCTGCTATTTTCAGAGCTACTTCTACACTGCACGATCTGCCACACCAGCAATCCTTCTCCCCCAAGAACCACAAACGAGGATTGTGGCCCTTATCCAGGCAGAGCAAAGCAGGCTTTGCACTCCCGCTCTAATCCACTGCTTAATTCCTCCCACCAGGTGGGCCTGGGTCTGGAAGCAACTGCAGCTGTAGCTCTGGAATCAGCCTCAGAGCCACACCACCTCTGCTGCCCCCGGGGCTGTGGGCCATCTCAAACTCCTTTCACTCTGTCCCAGCAACTTTTCCCACTAACCTTCTCTGTTGTCTTTGGAGTTTGTGGGTTGAGAAGTTTGGTAACTGCCATAGCTCACTGATGCAGGGCGCTATGCCTGTTTCACCTAGCTTCCAGTCTGGTTGGTCCTCGTGTGGCCCACGCTGGGCTCGGCTCTGCTCCACTCCCAGCTCTGTGCAATAGACCCTTCCCAGTGACCATCCAGGCTGTCCTGGGCTGGAACCCTGTTTCCCTTTACTATTTCATGGGTTCTGCAGTTCTAGAATTTGTTCGGAGCCATTTTTATAGGTGTTTGGAGGGACCTGTAGGGGAGCTTAAGCAAGTCCCTGCTTTCCAGCTGCCATCTTGGCTCTGCCCCCCATTCTTTTTCTCTTAAGACTGAATTCTGAAGAAAATAAAGACCGAACTCCATCTTGTGCTACTAATGCACATGCTAGGGTATTCAAAAAATGGAATTTAGTGTTCCTAGTCTATTTATTCTCTGGTAGAGGGCTAGTACCGCCTTCCATTTTTAGGATGGCTCTATATAGGAATGTTGCCCACTAATGCTGAACAGATGAGTTTTATAATGCTTCCATGTGGTTCTCTTCCAAATGACAAGGCCCCTTCCCTGCAGAGATCTTCAAATTAAGTCTAGACAACCATTTGTTGGATATATTGTGGAAGGGATCATTGTTCAGCTGTGACTCAGATTATATGTCCAATGAGGACCCTGAAATTCTGCGCTGGCTGCTTTGGACTTTGCTTTGCTGGGTCCTTCCTCTATCGATGGTGGACGCTGATTCCACCCCTTTCTTCAGCTTTCAAATGAAAAGGTCAGTGAGTCATCAATCAGTGAGAATTTATTAAGCATTCAATATGTGACAGGCACTCTGCAAAGTGCTGGGGGATAAAAAGCAAAACAAAAATGATTCCTACCCTCAAAGAGCTTACCTTCTAATGGAGGAGAGAAACTAGGGCTAGATAAACAGATATGAGAATCATCTGCAGAGATGACAACTGAATTCCTCACAGCTAATGAGGTCACCAAAGAAGATGGTATGGAGAAAAAAGAGAAGAGAGGCTAGCATAGAGCTTTGGGGAACATCCAGAGTTCATAGAAGGTGTGACCTGGATGAAGACCAGCAAATAAAACTGAAAAGGAAAGATCAAAAAAAGATTAAAAAAATTAAAAAGAAAAGGAATGCTCAGACAGGTAGGAGGGGAGCCAATAGAAAGTAGTATCACAAAAACACAAAGGAGAGAGGGTCTAAAAGGAGAAAGGGGTCACCAGTGTTGCTTCATGGAGGTCAAAAGGATGAGGACTGAGAAAAAAACCATTGAATTTAGCAACTAAGGGATCACTGAGAGATAATTAAAAGATCATTGATCAGAGAGAGCAGTTTCAGTTAAGAGAGGAGATCAGAAGCCAGACTGCAGATGACTTAGAAGAGAGTGACAAGAAAGGAGTAGAGTTGGCTTTTTCAAGGAATTTTGCTGGGAAAGAGAGATGAGATACAGGATGATGGCTGATGGGCATAGTGGTATCTAGTGTGGGATTTTTAAAGATGGGAGAGGCATGAGTGTATTTGTAGACAGTAGAAAAGGACCCAGCAGATAAGGAGAGATTCAATACAAGAGAAAGGAGAGACAGAGAGAAGCAGAGAGGGAAGGAAGGAGGAAGAGAGGAGAGAGAGAGAAGGAGAGGTGGGGGGAGGGAGGGAGAGAGGGAGAGAGAGGGGGAGAGGAAGAGAGAGAGAGAGTTAAGAGTCTGTGGGAGCAATCTGCCGGAAAACATGGTGAGGGATGAGTTCAAATGTCCATGAGAAAGAGTCTCTCCCCTCAAGAAGCTTGCAATTTAATTGAGGAAGCAGGATATGTATACATCTTCTTGCCAGCACTGGCCTTCAATGCTCCCTGCTTCTACTTTCCAACCTCAGAAGTATGATCAAACCAATACTTTGCTGCTTCTGCTATGACACTCATCCCACCAAACCACAATGACTAAGAAGATCTAAGCCAATTGGCTCCACACCGTCAACACATCCTCATTTTCACTCTGACCATTTTCTGCCTTGCTACCTCCATTCATACCCACTATCTTTTACCTTTCTCTCCTTCTATCTCTTCCCCCAGAACTATAGTCAAATCCCACCCCCCTTCCATTGCTTCTGGCTCTATGGTCCTACTTACCATCTTTGTGCCTTTCCAGACAATAACACTCCTTCCTGGCCACCACACCTCTTCATGTCTCCCCATTAGAATGTAAGCTCCTTAAGTGTAGAGTGCATCTCATTTTTGTATATACAAATACAAATATACAAATAGAGCTTGGCACAATTTTGGCAATTTTTTTATTCATTATTTATCTATAAACATATTTATATTATATAAATATCTAAAATATATTTTAGATATTTATTATTATTAAAATTATTTTTATTCATTCATTCATGTATACTTAACTAGTAATATTAGGCAGTATATGATAATACTAAATGAACAGAGTGAACAACAAGTGTTAGAGAAGGACGCAGGAAAGAGAAACGATTTTTGTCAAGGTTGTTAAGGAATGTTTCATGGAAGAAGAGAGATTTCAATTGAATCAAGAAAGATGTATAGGATTCAGGCTGTTAGGAAAAAATATAAACTCCTCTGTTTGGTTTCCAAAGCCCTTCACAATCAGGCCCAATCTTATCTTTTCAGTCTCATAGAACATCATTCCCCCTTTTGCACTCTAAGATCCAGCCAAACTGGTCTTCTCTCTGTTCTTCACACAACACCCCATCACCCACTGCCAAACTTTTGCACTGGCTGTCCCCCATGCCTGGAATGCACTCATTCCTCATCTCTACCTCCTTGCCTTCCCTTCTAAGATGACTCTCCATCTACTTTGGATCAAATGATTCTCTCTCTCTCTCTCTCCATATATATATATATATATGCATGCATACACAAACACACATATGTATGTATATCACTTTCCAAACCTTAAAGTGTTATATAAATGTTAGCCATTAGGCCATTATTTAACTTGCTAGTATGTACCTATTTATGCAAACTCATTAAGATATAAGCTCCCAGAAGGCAGGACTGTTTTTGCTGTTTCTTTATATTCCCAACACTTAGCATGGGGTCTGCTTAATAGCAGGTGCTTAATAAATGCGCATTAATTACTGATAGATTCCTTCTTCCTTCAAGAACCACCTTCTACATCGATACTTTCCTTTTTCCCTCCAGCTGCTAGTGTCCTCTCTCCCTATCCCCCTTGTGCTGATTTTGCAATTGTTCTGTATATATTTATTCTGTATTATGGTGTGTGTGTTGCTTGTTAACTTCCCCAATGGAATGTAAGCTCTTTCAGCGCAAGGCTTGTTTCATTCTTTGTGTTAGTATCTCTAGCCCCAAGCCCAGAGCCAGGAACATAGTAGGTGTTTAATAATTGTTTGTTGATTGACTGGGAAGAAGGCCTCCCAGGTAAAGACAATAGCCTGAGCAAAGGTGTAGAAACATGGGAGGGGTGATGCTGAGACCATGCAGATGGGGTTGGCTGAAGGAGAGAACTCACCTTCATTGTGGTGCAATCCTTCATGGATATTTCTGTTTCCCTTTTCCAGGGTGGAATTGTGGGCATTGAGATCTACTGGGATTGTAACCTAGACGCCTGGTTCCATTCCTGCAGCCCCAAATATAGTTTCCGTCGCCTGGACAACAAGACGACCAAGAAGTATTTGTATCCAGAGAATGAATGGTTAGCTTCAGTTTTATCAAGATCTTTCAGGTATGTAAAACCAGTGTATGAGGAGCCAGAAGCCAGCTCAGCCCTCCAAGTAACATTTAAGAGATTTGCCCTTGGGGCAGCTAGGTGGCACAGTGAGTAGAGCACTGGCCCAGGAGTCAGGAGGACCTGAGTTAAAATCTGGCCTCAGACACTTTTCCACTTACTAGCTGTGTGACCTTGGGCAAGTCACTTAACCCCAATTGCCCTGCCTTTTCCCTGCAAAAATAAAAAAAAAGGAAAGAGAAAGATTTGCCCTCTAAGGCAGGAATTGACTCAGTTCCAAGGTCTTGTGTTTATCTAACTTTTTTCCAAACCAACCTGATCCATTGAGAATAAGGAATGGTGGCAGGATTGAAATATATCAGTAAAATACATAGCTGCTGGTCTAGTGTTATACCAAGAGTGCACTAGACACGTCACAGAGAATAAGTTTTAAATGGAGAATTTATTAGCCGGCATCCGTTCTGGGGTTCAACCCAAATCAGAATGGCCATGAGTAGAGCCGAAAAAGTTGTATTTATACAGAAAAAACAGGGTGCAGTGGTTAATTATCTCTTGAAATTTATGGGCCAGGTCATAGGGTGGTCTGGGGGAACAGGAACAAAGGTCCTGACAGATTAAAGATTCTGACAGGTTATTGTTAAGTGGAATAATCTCATCTATTGACATTCCTTGGAGGAGTCATGGAGCCCCAGGGACATTTGCTAAATGCCAAAAGGTCTGAGTCCATTCTTTCTTATGCAAACTGGGGTTTTCTCAGGGGCCGTGGAGCAGGGGTCTCCTTAGCAAAAACTGATTTCTCCAGTCACCACACTAGGAGGCATGGAACATGTCCGATGGGGGGGTACCCAGCAGGCCCCCTGGTCTCCCTTAGCTGCAGCATGGAGGGTGAACTGATGGCTTGGCCACTTTCTGGGAAATATGCTCAGCTCTAAAACACTTTGGAAATACCCAATCAACCTTGGATGGTCCCTCAGTTCATCCCCAACCATGAGTGTAGTTGGAATTCTTCATCATTTTTAGAACTTCTGCTCTCTAGGTGTCCCCAGCTCCTTCTCTCTCTCTCTCTCTCTCTCTCTCTCTCTCTCTCTCTCTCTCTCTCTCTCTCTTTTTTTTCTTGGAGTCTTCTGGTTTGCCAAAAAGCATGGACCAGGAGACAGTTGTTCAAACAGTGAGGAGGCAGGTTTGAAAAACACTGATCCAGCAACCTCACACACATTACAACATTCATTACAGTGTTAGAATGAGTCGTAATGAGTTTTCTCACGCTGTGATGTGTTTAATACCGTAATACATATAATCATATTATTTTAGGGTTAAGACATACATATATATATATAAAAATAAAACGTATGACATACGTGGCCACTAGGTGGCGCCATAGTGCACAGAGGGCCAAGCCTGGAGTCAGGAAGGCTCATCTTCCTGAGTTCAAATCCAGCCTCAGACACTTACTAGCTGTGTGACCCTGGGCAAGTCACTTAGCCCTGTTGGCCTCAGTTTCCTCATCTGTAATATGAGCTGGAGAAGGAAATGGAAAACCACTCTAGCCTCTTTGCCAAGAAAACCCCAAATGGGGTCACAAAGAGTCAGACACAACTGAAAGAACTGAACAAGTATGATGCGCGCACACACACACACACACGCGCGCGCGCGCGGTCCCAAAAGTCTTAGCACAGTTTTAAGTTTAATAACTTAAATAACCCAATAGATAATTAAATGATCATTCAAATGTGAACATTTTCTTATCATTATTCAGTGACTCATTTACAGACTGCACGATAAATTGATTTCTTCCCAAAATGGAAGTTTGCACCTTCAATAGCTTTGAACTACATTAAGACCTTTGGGGGACCCAGCATATATCAGAATACCCAGGCTTTCTGGTAGCAGAGGGCACATTCTTCGTCATCTTCTCCCCATCTATTTAAAATAATAACATCTAATATTTATGATAAAACAATAACATTTATATCTCACCTCAATTTAACAAGTGTTTGTTAAATAGCTATGCTAGAATTCTGGGAAATAGAAGAACTGGCCCAGCAGCTAGAAGGCTGAACTGGGAGTCAGAAAGACCCGAGTTCAAATCCAGCCTCAGACGCCTACCGGCTATATGACACTGGGCAAGTTTCTTCACCCGTCTTCCTCAGTTTCCCGCTCTGTAAAATGGGGATTACGATGGTGCCTACTCCCCAGGGTTGTTGTAAGAATCAAATGAGGCGATAATTATAAAGCTGTTTGGAAACCTCAAAGCGATAGAGAAATGTGAGCTTTCCTGCCTTGAAGTCTAGTCTTCAATCTCATCTGATTGTCACCAATAGCCCTATGAGGTGGGTTCTGTTGTTATACCCCGGTACACAGATGAGGAAACTGAGGTTCAGAGAAGCTGTGACTTGCGTATGGCCACATCGGCTGGCTAATAGGCATGATTTGAACCCAGATGCCTACCTGTTTCGATTCAAGCACTCTTCCAACTATGCCAGTTCTAAAAGAAAAAAACCGCACAAAGGGTGCCAAGGCAGGGGGTGGGGCAAGTAGAATTGACCTATGACAGATGACTCAAGCGTTATTAATCATCCATTTCAAAAGACTAGAACTCCCCATTTTTGGCAAAGACAGTGGAGGAGGGTCATTAGTACTTCCGGTAGAGCCTGACATGCAGTAAGCATTTAATAAATGCCTGTGGGCCGGCTGACTTCTTCTGTTCCTGTGTCCCCTGCTCCATATGCTGGGCCCTCCTCGGCCTCCAGTGGTTGGTAGGCAAGGACGAGCTCCCTTCCTATTCTAAGCCTTTAATGATGGCCTAGAAGGCAAGGCTATTATTTCCCAAAGAGTAATAGGAGGGCTGGGTTTGATTTTTAAATGTCCCTGTTCTCTGAAGGTTTTAATGACCTCCTAGAGCTAGTGACTTGTTCGTGTTAATGCCAAATTAGAAAGCGGCTCCTCGCTGGGTAATCGATGAGTAGGGCTGATCTTGGATTAGTAGAGGCAGGGCATGGGGGTGAAAGCCCTGAGAACAGTGCCCAGGTTTGGATTGGAGTTGGGCCTGAGGAACAAAGCCACACTAGAAAACCGACCAGCAGGCGCTAGAACTCATTCCCTCTCCAGGGCTTGGCCTCCCAGGAGCGCAAAACGACTTGGATATTTGAGAACAGAAGGACTAGCCACAGTTTGATTAAACGCTTTGGTGATTGGCTTACTAAGGGAGTGGGTCAGTGCGGGTCCAATCCCAACTCAACATTATTATAGGACTTATGGGACCCTAGAGACTGGCCCCAAGCACATGCAAGCATGAAATTATGCTCTGTTTTAGCAGTGTGGAGTAGTGGATAGACCAATGGGCTTAGAGTCAGGAACCCAAGTCAACAAGCATTTATTAAGCATGTAGTATATGCCAAACACTGTGCTGATTACTGGGGATAAACTGAGTGAAGGAAGAGACAATTTTCCTCTTAAGGACTTTGTATTCTAATGGGTGAAGACAACATATAAAAGGGAGATGGGGGGAGGTATCCACATGGCGGAGCCACATAGTGTAGCAGTCTGGAGAAAGAAGTGTGGCTTCCTCAAAATGGAGGTTCTGAGAGGAACTCACCAATGAAAGAAGGGGTCCCGTAAGGATGAAGGGAGAAGGCATGGGTTTGAATCCTGCCTTAGACACTTACTAGCTATGTGACCTTGGGCAAGTGACTTAACTGCTTAGTGCTTCCATTTTCTCATCTGTAAAATGAAGGGCACCTCAAGGTCTCTTCCAGCTCCAGATCTCAGATCCAGTTTTCTATACTATACCCACAAGGTCTAGTTCCTTTGCCAACCTGGGTGTGACCCCATCACCCAAATCCATTGAGATTCAAGGTCCTAGTCTTATCACAGCACAAAGAAGAACACTTGCATCACCAGAGGCCTCTAACTGTGAACTCATTACCTCTCATAGATATGCCAAATACTATATGGAAGGGGGTAGCGAAAAGCGGACTCTCATCAAAGTTTATGGAATCCAATTTGACATTATGGTTTTCGGGACAGTAAGTATCTCCTGCTCCCCCGCCCTCACCCCCTTATACTCTCTACTCATGCACAGAACTACTCAGAGGTATTTCTGGCTCAGTAATCACAAGTTAGCTCTCATGCAGTTAAACTGGGAAAGAAACAACCTAATACTTTATAATTAATAATTACAAGAAACACTACAAGAAAATGCTAACGTTTGGATTATGCATTTGTTTGTTTATTCATCTCTTTATTTGTCTGTTCATTTATTCATTTGTTTGTTTGTTTGAGATTGGTTCACCTTATCTTTCCTAGGATGGAAGTGCAGCAGCTACTTCCAGGCCTGATTCCACTAGTTTTGGGCATGGAAGCTTTAACCTGCTGCATTTTCCTTAGCAAGGCAGGCTGGTTCACCTCCTCCTGAAGTCACTTGGTGACTTATCACATTAGCTTCAGACTTTGAGCGGACACTCCATCAGCTTTGGCCCTTTGGAAGCACAGAATTCCCAAATTCATTGGTCTCCCCAGCACCAAGGATTACAGGCATGGGCTACAGTGCCCGATTAACGTCTGAATTTATGAAAATTCTGCTGGTGGTTGTTAAGCTTGCTAGCATATTATAATTATTGAATAATGATAACGATGATGTTAACACTGCTCATACAAGACCTTGTTTCAAGTCTTACTACTGGCACATCCTGGCTAATGTGCTCAGGCTACTCCATAAACCTAGGAGTCGCAGATGAAGTTCTCTCAGAATGAGTAAAGATAATTCCCTTGTGCAGAATTAGTCTATTTAACTGAGGCTCACGCCTGATGCCCAAAGCAAGAACCCGTTATATCTGCACATAGGCAACAGAAGGCTATGCCTGCTGATACCAGCCAAGACAACCTTGCAAATCTGTGGGGAGGTAGCTGGTTCAAAAGTTTCACTTTCTGGAGGAAACACGATTCAGCACTAGCCTTTCCTTCAATTGGCTGGCTCTCGAAGGAACTTCTAAAATCAGAGCTTCCACCAGACCCAAATACATTCAAGCTGGATCATGGGAACAAAGTATATGCAAATCAGAGCCCTGGAAATCTTTTAGTCACTCTCAGCCTGTCTGTCAACTTAGCCTTATTGTGACATTTCCCATGAGCCCTTTAATGGCTCTGTCAATTTCTGTCGTTCAATGGGTGTTCCCTGTGACAATCCAGGAAGAGAAATTGGGATGTTTGGGCCTAGGTGCTACCATCCTGAATTTAAAATAACTTTTTCCATTTTATTTAAGGGAGGAAAATTTGACATTATCCAGCTGATTGTGTACATGGGGTCCACTATCTCCTACTTTGGTTTGGTAAGAAATTTTATTTTCTACATTTCTGAAACCTTTTTGGTTCCAGAAGAGTTCTAACCTTTTTTTTTCTCCTTTTTTCCCTTAGGCCACAGTGTTGATCGACTTTCTTATTCAGATGTATACAAAGAACTGCTGTCGATCTTGGTTTTATCCCTGTTGTAAGGTCTGTGAGCCCTGCTCTGTCAATGAATACTACTACGAAAAGAAATATGAAATCATTGACCAGCCTACGTCGGTAAGGGCTGCTGTCTTCCTCACCTTATTGCCAGAACACTGATGTGATTTTAAAAAAAAGCTAGTCGGTACCAAAGGCTCCTAGATGGGGACTTAGAAGTAACCTCAAAGGTCATCTAGTCCTGCCCCTCAGAAAACCGAGGGCCAGAAGTTTAGTAACTTTCCCAAGGTTACGAAGCTGGTAAGCCTCAGAAGGGGATTTCACTTCATAAAGGACACCAGAGTCCTGGGTTTGCTCTCCTAGGTGCTACCGAACTTCACTCTTCTTTACTCACAGACTGTTCTCCTGACCTTGGCCATCAGTCCTCTTAGGTTCTTAAGGCAGCTTCAAACAAAAATGGAAAGCAGAAGAATAAGGAAAACAAGTTTCACAATTTGGCCAAGAGGGGAGCTCTGACGGTAGGGAATCAACCATGTTGTATTGAAGCCGCAAAACAGCAGTCAAAGAATTCAGCCCTTCTTTGGGCTTCATGTTGTACGTAGTGATGAGATCCCAGACCAAGTCTTCATTAAGCACCTACTATGCGCCAGGCACTGGGCTAAGTGCTGGGAATACAAATACACTGTAACTTGGTTCGCCTTTCTTAGTCTTACTCTCGGAAGCCCAATTCTGTTTCATCTTCCTACGGTTCTCAGGTATCCTGAAGGCGTTCAGAAGTCTCTTTTTTAAAAATATTAATTAATTTATTTTTAGTTTTCAACATTCACTTCCATAAGATTTTGAGTTCCAAGTTTTCTCCCCACCACCCCAAAATGGCATGCAATCTGATATAGACTCTACACATACATTCATATTAAACATATTTTCACATTACTTATGTTGTAAAGAAGAATTAGAACCAATGGGAAGAATCGCAAAAAAGAAGAAAGAAAAAAAAAAAGAGAGAGCAAATAGTATGCTTCGATCTGCATTCTGGGAAGTCTGTTCTCTAAGGCTGGCCTAAGCCTTCACCAATTATGTTCCTCCATTTGGGGGACCCGGTTCTGTTTAAACACTAAAGACTAAAAAATATTTACTTCAAAGTTATACAGAATATACAGATAAATGTTTCCTCCAACACTTTGGGCCTTGATACCCCCTGGGGACCAGAGGAGATTAGGCTCACAATTGTTCAACTGTTCAGTTCCAAAACCCCACTGAGCTAGCATCCTAGACCAGGACTGTCCAAAATACGGCAGGCTGCAGTGCAATTTTATGCAGCCTGCCTCTGGGTTTTAATTTTCACATGCGAAAAAATAAAATAATAATTTAGATGGAATGTGTTTAGATTTTTTAATTCTATCACTAATAAATAATCCCGTCGATATTAATTTTCTTTGGTATTTTTAAGCAGTATTACAGACGGAACATATCTCGCGGAATTTTCAATTGACCTATGGGACGCATTCCGTCTGTGCGATGCAGACTAGTTAATATGCACCTACCTTTATACTGTTGTGTTGTCACTTTGTTGTTTTGTGTTTGCTTTTGAACTTCCCACCTTCGCCTGTCGTATTGATGACGCCCATTCCCCCATTTTCTATTAGTATACTGTATTTTTTATTCTGGGTGCGGCCCTCAAATAATTGTTTTATTTTAATGCGGCCCTAAGATAACCTAAGGTTGGACAGTCCTGTCCTAGACACTTGTTTCTTAAGGCTTCACTGCTGGACTAGCTTAACACAAGGCCTGGATTCCTGGACTCCTAAATCCTTATGGCTTGAACTCTCAGGTTATTTGCTCTACCCAGAACTGAAAAGGAGCACAGGGAGGAAAAAAAACAACTCAGGCCCATTTCTCAGGGCCATGTAGCCTACAGGAAATGTGAGGGAGGTAGTCCTCAGACCCTCTGCTGTTACTGAATGGTATTACCTGCTATGAAGAAGTCCTTCATCCTCAGATGTAAATGCAAATACAGGAAAAACCTAAACTGTGCTCAGTCTGGTTGTTTTAAAGACACAGACAGTTCCAGCTATGAGGCCACTGAAAAAGGCTGCTCCCAAGCCCAAGGTAGGCCAACACAGAGTGTCCATGAATGCACCAGTTCTCCTGTCTCCCAAAAGCAGATCCCCCAGCATCTCTCATGTAGGTGACCCCATTTTGGTGGTCTAGACATGGACCAGATCCCCATTACACAAAGAAAAACCAAAAACAGTGCCTGCCCTCAAGTAGCTTAATTTCTAAATGGTGAGATAACATATAAATAAACAAATACACACAAGATAAATACAGAGTAGAAGGAAGGTGGCCTTGATATTTGGATATTACATAAAGTGCTATGTGAAGTTAGATCTCAAGGATTTTCAAAAACATCACAGGGTTGTTGTTTTTTTAATCCAAGAATATAGATATCTTTCCTTTATGACAGGTTGAATGCAGTACTCTTTGTTTATTATATAGATTTTTTTAAACCTTAAATAACATTTGGCTTCATGAAAAAAAACCCAACACTTCTTTAGAACCAAAATCAGGATGAAATTATTGGATGGGACTTGAGAGAGATAATTAGATGTTTCATTAAATGTTTCATTTTGCTAAATTACAGAATTTGGGGCATTCTCTTAAAGTAGTAATAATTGGGGAGATACGAATACAATTTCAGAAGTTTATAAATAATACTTGAAGAAGTGATTAACTTTTGTAAGCAGTAAACATGCAGAAAGGCCTTGTCTGAAACTAGTAGTCAAGGTATCTAGGCTCCATTTCTGACTCATAGATGGACTTGGGAGTTGAACTAATGGACATAATTAAAACTACAGGTTGGCCTCCATATCTTGGGAGATGAAACAGGGATAATACTTGCCTTTGAGTAACCAGATGGTACAGTGGATAGAAAGCTAGGCCTGGAGTCAGGAAGACTCCTCTTCCTGTGTTCAAATCTGGCCTCAGACACTTGTGTGACTCTGGGCAAGTCACTTCACACTGTTTGCCTCAGTTTCCTCATCTGTAATCTGATGATGATGATGAGCTGGAGAAGGAAATAGCAAACCACTCCAGTATCTCTGCCAAGAAAATCCCAAATGAGGTCATGGGGTCGGATACAACTAAAAAAAAAGACTAGGTGAAATACTTACCCTTGGAAAATAACTATATAGCAATTTCTCATGGAAGGAAGATTTAACACCCCCATCTAATCCAATCCTCTCATTTTGATTAACAAGCGTTAAGTAACAAGTATTTATTAAGCACCTACTATGTTCCAGGCACTGTGCTAAGCACTGGAGGTCCTGTGAGGACTGCAGAGAGGAAGTAACTTACCTAAGATCGCAAGCTAATAGGTGGCAAAGATGGGATTCATATTAAGGAACTCAGGCCCTGGACAGAGTGCTCTTTTCACTGTCAGTCCCAATCTGCTAAGTGTTTGTAATTATTAATAGATCTTTTTTTCTTATGTTTTTTATTCTAGACATTAAAGTATGTTTCCTTTGTGGATGAGCCAAACATTAGGATGGTAAATCAAGATTCACTGAGCGAAAGTTTGCAAGATGTAGAGGGCGAAGAAGTTCCAGTAAGTTAAACCACTTAGGTTTGACGTGCATAGGATTTGTTTTTCCGTTTTCTTCTTAACTGAGAATCAATCGAATAAGTAACAGGCATTTATTAAGTGCCTACTATATGTCACGCGCTCTGCTAGGCATTGGAGATCCAAGTACCAAGAATGTATTGTCTGATTGTGCAGGGATAATCTATCCCCACATCAACAAATAAGAATGGAAAAAAGGGGGGAAATCAGTTCAGCAAAACTGAACAATACACTGGAAAAGTCTGACACTATATGGAGTGTTCAGTGCTACAGTCCTTCACCTCTGCAAAGAAGTGGGGAGAGCCTGTCGTTGTTCTTCTCTAGCACCTAGCATGGTACCTTGAATTTAATAAATGGTTGTCTAATCAAATGAAATTGATTTGCATCTGTAAGGAGGCAGGTGAGGAATTCAGCTCCCTTACCTCTTAAGTAAGTACAAGTGGAGAATCCCACCTCCTTAGTCAGGGGTGGAGAACCTTTGGGCAAGGCCACATGTGGCCGTCTACGTCCTCAGGTGCAGCCCTTTGACTGAATCCAAACTGGTATAGAGGCCACAGTTTCCTGTAAGTAGTTGGATGTGGTTATGTCATTTTGGATGAGCCTGGAACCTTGTCATTTGCAGAGACCCCAAAAGGATTTCATAGGCTTGGACAAGCTGCCCCCATCACCACAACCTGATGCCAGCCCCAGCCCTGCATCTCCAGAAGAAATGCAGCTTCTTGAAAAAGAGCAAAGTTGTCCATCCCATTGGAGACCTGAGTGGTGCCGCTGTGGACACTGCCATCCATCCCAACTCTCAGACAGCAGCAGGTTCATAGAGGAGCTCTGCTGTCGCAGGAAGGGGGGTCCCTGCATCACCACCTCAGCCTTATTTGAGGAGCTGGTCCTCTCCAGGTCCACACTGCGCTTCATCTTGCTCTACCAAGATCCTTTGCTGGAGATGGACGCGGGCTCCTTGAACAGCCATCTCCGTCACTGTGCGTACAAGCGCTATATTGACTGGCGCTTTGGCTCCGAGGATATGGCAGTCTTTGCTATCGTGCCCAGCTGTTGCCGGTGGAAGATCCGGGAACGCTTTCCCAAGGAGAATGCAAAGTATGCTGGCTTCAGGGGTCCAAACAGATACAACTGGAGCATCAGAGCTCCTAGCCATCATTGTTTTAAAGATTCATCCGTCTAAAGGTCTACATTAAGATCGGGAGGAGGAAACGTGCTTTCTTGCCTTGATGCTCTGTATGTATCAAGATACACAACAATAGATTAAGAGTTAGGAGACTTGGGTTCTAGTCCCTGCTCTGACAGTTTGGTAGCTACTTATCTGGCCCTAAGCTCAGCTTCCCTTAGCTTCTGTATCACTGTCTAGCTTAGCAGTCTTGGCAGCCATATAGCCCCTTGTCTGTCTTTGCACGCCGGTAGTATCTAAGCGGTGAAATGAATTGAGCTCTGGACTTGAAGCCAGAAAGACCTAAGTTTAAATCTGCCCTCGTATATTTTTCCTAGCGGTGTGAGCCTGGGCAAGTCACTTAACCTCTGTCTGCCTCAGTTTACTTATCTGTAAAGTGGGGATAATAATAACACTTCCCTACCTCCCAGGATTGTTGTGAGAATAAGATGCGATAGTATTTGTAAAGCTTTTTGTAAACCTTAATATGCTATTTAAATGCTGTCTGTTATTATTATCAATCTTATTAAGACATTCCTATATATGAAGTACTAAACAAAAGCTGTGAACGAATGTTAGACTTCTTGGTGCATCAAAAAACTACCATGCTTGACGGTTTAGATACTGGCCTGAGAAAGTGAAGCATTAAGGAATTCAGGCCGTGTAAAAACATATTGGCATCTTTTAATCTTTTTGATTGTCGTTATTTGCTACCCCCAGCTCTGAAATTGTAGAGAGAAGAAAAGTCTCACTGACTCCAAACTAAGGCCATGAAAGCAAGCCTCCACTTCCCTAGGGTGAATAATCCACTTACAGGGTCAACCATGAGGTTAGCCAGAGCCCTGCGCCCCATGCCTCCTGCCTTTCATCTTCCTTCACCCTCCTCCGTCAGTTATGATAGTCAGAGATCCCTAAAATGTCGATTTTGGAGAAGTAGCCACAGTTCACACCTCATTTCTCCATGAATTATTCCTTTAGAATCCCTGAGAACTGAGAAAACTCACACATCATTAATGCATGTCATGGTAGGACTTATTCTATAAATCATACAAAAGCTTGGAAGCTGGCTTTTGCTGCTGTATCTCATAATGGACCTATAGATCCTGGAGCTTGTGTGTCACAGATGATGAATGTAAGACAATCTACAAGCCCAAATCAAGATGCCTTCTTTCTTCTATATACATCTGAAAGAAAATCGAAATGCTTGTTATCTTCTATCTGTGATTCCTGATCGAAGCTCCTGCTGGTTATAAATTGGTCTTTAATAAATCTCTATATAGTTTTGTACATAAGCTGTCTCTTATTTCTTTGGCATAGCCACTGGTTTACCATGGAATTACTCATTTAGAAAGCATTTGCTACTAAATAGTAGGGAAAGTGGATAGAAGCATCTGATCACTTCTTCTTTTCCCCCGAGAGTCCTCTGAATTCCCAAACTAAGTCACTGTCACAGAGAGATTATGGAGATAAAATAAGACAATATTCATGACAATTCTTTAAAAAAAACTGGAATGGGAGTTCTTGATTCAAATGGTGCCTCTGACAATTATCCTACTTACATGACCTTTGTTCAGCCACTTGACCTCTTTACTCTTCAATTTCTTTGCCAGCAAAATGAGATGACCTCTGAAATTGCTTCCAACTCTAAAAAAAATCATGATTCTATGATTCAAAGTTAAAAGTGCTATAGAAATGTAGAGATAAAATCACAGAGTTAGAAGAAGCGTCAGGGGACATCTTGTCCAGCCCAAACTGAGAACTCTTTCTAAAACTTCCCTAACAGATGACCGTCCAACCTTTCTTTGAGAAACAATAAGGAAGGGGAGCCCACCACCTCTTGAGACAGCCCCTTTCACTTTGGGATAGTCATAATTGTCAGTAAGTTTTTCCTCACATTAATCTTACTTATACATTTCTGAATATACCATAATAGGACTGGCTCTTCTTTCTGCTCTCTGGGGCCAAATGGAACAAGAGAAGTTACTCTTCCGCATGAAGTCCCTTCAAATGCTTGAAGATCGCTATCATATTCCTCCCAAGTCTCCTCTTCTTTGGGCCAGTTCCTTCAGTGAATCTTTACGTGCCATGAACAGGAGGTGCTCTACCAGCTTGGCTGCCTTCCTCTGGACACTCCAGTTCATCAACATCCTTTCTAAAATGTGGTGTCCAGAACTGAGCTCTAGGTTTGTTCTGAATGACACCAAGCACAGGAAGCTGTATCTTTGTTAATGCAGCCAAGGTGGCACCAACTTTCATGGATTCCATATCACGTGATTGACTCACGTGGAACTTTTCATTCCCCTCAGACTTTCAGGTCTTTTGCGGATGTTCGGCCATTAAGCTTCTCTCATCTTGTACATGTGTGTATACATGTATATATGTATGTGTGTAAGTATGTGTATATATGTTATATGTATAGTCTTAAAAGCCCATTAGATTTCACCATATTCGATTCAGCCCATCATTCCAGCCAGTCAAAATCTTTTGTATCCTGCACCTACCATCCAGAATGTTCGTTGTGGGTCAGGGGCAAATTTGATAAGCACATAGCACATCTATGCCTTTATCCAAATAGATGTAGAGATAGAGATAGAGATATAGAGACATAGAGATATAGATATAGATATAGACATAGATATAGATATAGACATATAGATATGTAACATATATAATATTATAATATATAATTTATTACATAACATATAATATATTACGGGCAGCTAGGTGGTGCAGTGGATAGCGCATTGGATTTTGAACCAGGAAGACCCATCTTCCTGAGTTCAAATCCAGCTTCAGACACTTACTAGCTGTGTGACGCTGGGCAAGTCACTTTACCCTGTTTGCCTCAGTTTCCTCCTATATAAAATGAGCTGGAGAAGGAAATGGCAAACCCCTCTGGGATCTTTGCCAAGAAAACTCCAAATGGAGTCACAAAGAGTAGTCATGACTGAAACAACTAAACAATAATAACAATATATTATGTAATACAAATATATACCATATGCATATATTTCATATCCCTGCCCAGTCTAATAGAGATATCCTTCCAAGTTTACATGATTCAATCCAAGCAAGTATTTATTAAATAGAGAGATAAACTTAGACATAAACATAAAGAGATAGAGATAGAAACATAAAGATATAGATTAGGTATTAAATATGGATACAGATATATGGATATCTTTTTTTCTTCATCATGAGTTTAACCCACCAATAACATGACAGATCTGGATACACCAGAAATGAACAGATTTTTGCTTTAATTATGTAAAGTATTATGAAGAAGGTTAACCAGCCAGAGGTGCTACTGACCAAGTTCCTGACCTTATGGTAATGAGGGCCATATGCTATCATTTCAATGCTCCCATTGACAATTCTATATACTGTCTAAGCTAGAACAGAATCAAGGGCAACATAAAACTCTCTAGGGCTCTCAGAGATGGCTATTACTTTACCATTGCTCTGGTCTTCTTGCGGGCACAAGGGTCAATCTCGTTCACCTAAAAGTTTAGGTATGTATGGACAAAACCAACGAGCCTCTGGCTCAAGCCCCACTTATTAGAAAACAAGTATGCTTCCTATTCTTCTGTGATTCGAGTAGTAGAGGGGAAATTTGACTTTTTTTCAGGACATTGGAGAACAGATATATTGTGGTTACTGGGATAGTTATTCCTCAAGGGATAATAATGATGATGATTGTGGTGGTGGTGGTGGTAGTGGTGACATTTGTTGTCTTCCTAGAAGATGCACCTAGTACATAACATAAAGTCTTTCAAAACTTGTCAAAATAGATGACTACTATTCACTTTTGGTATTAAAGTGAGCACAGATGATTGTCCAGAATGAACCTAGAAATTATTGCCAATGATAATGGATTCTTCAACCATCGATAAATCAGTAAACATTTATGAAGCACCTACTATGTGCCAGGTACTGTGCTAAGCTGTGGGAATACAAAAAGAGGCAAAAGACAGTCCCTGCCCTCAAGGAGCTTACAATCTAAATGGAGGAGATGATATTCGAGTAAGTATCTACAAAGCAAACTATGTACAGGATAAAGAAGAAATAATTAACAGAGGGAAGGCATTAGAATTAAGAAGGGTTGGGGAAGATTTCATGTAAAAGAAGCAATTTGAGTTGGGACTAAAGATCATAAGATCATAAGAGTACAGGTGATTTTCATCAGTGCTGCCCATCAAAGGTAAGGGATGTAAAAGTAAAATAAAATGAAATGGTAAATGAGTAACTGGCAAAGGAGATGGTGTTCGAGAGTGAGATTTTAATTTCTAGGCCATGACAAGCTCCTTTCTCCAGGGTGGAATTATAGAAATTGATATCTACCGGCCCAGCCTGCAACCTACACCCCTGGTCCCATTCCTGACAACCAAAATACAGCTTCTGATACCTCAATGGCAAGAAGAGAAACAAGTCCCTGTATCCTGACAGCGAACGGATGGCAACAGTTTTATCAGGCTCTGCCGGGTATATCAAACTACATCTTTATTTTATAGGCCATAAGCTGGCCAGGCCTTCCAGTCTTGGGCTCCTGTTTGAGCAAGAAGAATAAAGTGACCATGGATTTGGAGTCTGACCATCGGGATTTGAATCCTGGCTCTTCTACTTAGCATCTGAATGATCTTAGGCAAAATATCTATGGGCCTTGGTTTCTTCATATGTAAAAGCAGAGAGTTAGATTAGCCAGCCTTCCTGTTCAAGATACGAGATCCTTTGATCACACATTTAACAAGCATAAGCCTTCCTATCTAAGACAGGAGTTACCTCAGGGTCAAGGTCTCCTTGTGCCTAACATATTTGCCAAAGTAACTTCATTTCCTGTAGGGACTTGTAAAATGTTAGGGGAATATGTTGGTGCTAGTCTGGAGCATCTTATCAATGAAGAAACTGAGGTTTACAGCTGGCGTCAGAGGCAGGACAAGACTGACTCAAGCTGACTTAAGGCCAGCACTCTATCCAAAACCTCCTGAAGAAAACAGAAGCAACTTTGGGCCTAGTTTTTCTTATGTGTAAAATGACAGAATTTGGCCAGAAGGCCTTGGAGGTCTTTTTCTAACACTACATATTATACTATTATACATATAATATATTATATATTATACTGCTATTACACTATGTTATACTATTATATATAATATATATTATACTGCTATTATACTATATGTTATACTATTACATATAATATATTATATATTATACTATTATACTATATGTTATACTATTATATATAATATATTATATATTATACTGCTATTATGCTATTATACAATCCAGCTTCTTACAGCTCTGCCATGCTATTTCTTCCTCCTTTCTTCTTCTTTTGCTCTTCTGTTCTCCCACCATGTGTATCACCTCCAAGCTATCATAAACACACACACGTGTGCACATGCGCACGCACGCGCACACACACACCCCCACATACTCCTAAGAGGTTAGTACAGGGCTGGGCACACTGAATTTTAGTCATTTTTCAGTCACGTCTGACTCTCACGACCCTATGTGGGGTTTTCTTGGCAGAGATACTGGAGCGGTTTGCCATTGCCTTCTCCAGCGCATTTTACAGATGAAGAAACTGAGGCAAACTGGGTTGAGTGACTGAGTGTAAGTAAGGTTAAGAGGCTGGATTTGAACTCAGATCTTCCTGGCTCCAGGCCTAGAGCTCTATCCATTGTACCACCTTGATGTCCCAAGGCAGTGAAGGTGCTCACTTAATGCTCATTGAGTTTAAGACGTATTTGTATGTAATTGCTTTCATGTTACCTCTTCCATTAAACTGTGAACTCCTGAGGGCAGGGACAGTGTTTTTTTTTTTTGCCTTTCTTGGTATCCCCAATGCTTAGCACAGAGCTCAGCACATAGTAGGTCATTAATACATGCTTACTGACTGATTGACAGACATTATATTTCAGTTTTAAGCAGCCTCTAAGAAATTAAACTGATTCCTTGCCTTGTACTTATCGAGTGAACAAGTGCCTACTGTGCACCAGGCACTGTGCTAAACACTGGGTATAAAGAACAGAAGCAAAAGACAGTCCCTGCCCTCTACAGGGATCAGTGTAATAGGAGACACAATAAGCAAACAAGTAAGTATAAATAAACTACATACATGACAAATAGGAAATAATCAACAGAAGTAGAAAGGCATCTTCTTTTTCTGTGTATAATTGGAGTTCCATCCAGCACCCTGAAACAACTTGGGCATTTACAACTGTTCTGTAAACTTACTGAGACTCATTGTCGGTCCCTTTGGTTTCTGTCGATCTTTGAATTGCCAATTAGTGGAAAGCCAAGGCATGACCTTAGATGCCCTGTCTGCCTCCTAAGGAGAGCTTTGGAAACCCCTAAGGAGCAATCTGTCCAGTAGATGTTAGTAACACTCTTAAAATCCCCAAGCAAAGCCACCTCCTTGTGAGCTGATCAGTCCTCTGGGGAATAGAGACAGTTATGATGATGGTAGTTTTTAAGAATAAAATGTGAGGGGTCTGGTTTCATTAACTGAGCAACAAGGAAAAGTCTTTGTAGAAAGAGAAAAAGGTGACACATGATAGGTGACCAGAAAATCTCTTCTTAAAATAGTAACAGAGTTTTATCAGCTAAGAAAATGCAAGTTATTCCCAATAAATGACACATTGATTTGCGGAGGGAATATTTGTATTAAAATGCTTTTAAAAATACTCCTAGTAAGGTCCTTTTGATGCTCCAATGGGAAGTTAAAAACGGATTCCACTAAGCAAACTTTTAGGAACATACAGTAATAACAGGTAGCATTTATGCAGCATTATAAAGCTTGCAAGGACCTTCAAGCATATTATCTCATCTGATCCTCACAATAGCCTTGGGAGGTAGATGTCGTGATTATCTTCATTTTACTGATGTGGAAACTCAAGCTAAAAGAGCTTAAGTGATTTACCTAGACCAAAATTTACTCAGTGGAAATCTACTTTCTTTAACCCTTTAACAATTTTTTTTGAAATTTGCATCATTTCAAAAAATATTAATTTTTTTTAAAATGATGCATCTTAAATTTAATAATTTATTGCAAATTTGTGGGGTTTTTTCCTGTATTGAAATTTTGCTGATGCAATATTGCATCTTATAACCGTATAGCATCATATTGTAAACAAGTCATTACTCGTACATATTTCTACCGATGCATGCTGGATTTCTGACAATGTATGACAGTCTTGCCTGCCAACACTTGTTTGTTAAGACCTTTCAGCAGACTTGACCACTGATGGGTTATAATTGCATTTTGTGTGTTTATTTGGAAAATAAATAATTAGATAAATTGTTAGATATTAATATATTAAATATAAACATATATTATGTAATTCATATGTTTATATTTATAAATATACAAATAATATATTCGATATAAAATATAAATTATTAGATATAAATAATAAATATAATTTATTAATATATGATATAATATAATGTAATGTAATATGATATAATGTAATATAATACAATGTAATAGAATAGAATATATAATGAATATAAATAATTAAATAAATACATTGGAAAATATTGTAATCACTATGGCTTTAACCCTGTTACACAACAGATGAAACCTGTACAAACAGTTTTTCAAAATTTTCTTATCTTCTTTCCTTGGGCTTCCACTGCTCTCTTATTTTTATTCAATGTCCCCAGATTGTACCTGTGGCTACTACTGCCCCCTGGATCATTCCAGCACCACCCCACCAGGGGGTGGTATGGCCTGTTTTGGGAACCTATGGCCCTAGAGACAAACAGTTAACAAGGATTTGAACTCAGGTTTTCCTCATTTCAAGTCCAGTGCTCTGTCCACTAATGCCACCCAGGTAAAGCAGGACACATCCAAATAGGGTCCTGAAAGATGCTAGAACCAGAGAACCAGAGAATTTTAAAGTCAGAAGGGACTTTAGAAGGGGTCTGGTCCAAAGGGACTTTAGAAGGGGTCTGGTCCAAACTCTTCATTTCCTACCTCAGGTCCTTCCCATTTTCTGTGTCCTGGGTCCCTTTAGCAGTCTGAAATCTACGCACCCTTTCTCAGAATAGTGTTTCTAAACGTGCGAAATAAAGTGTTAGGCTGGCGAAGGAAGCCAATTATAGAGAAAGATAATCATCAAATATTAAAAGGCTCAAGGACCCCAGGTTAAGAATTCCTAGAAGACAAATAAAGTGGGGCACAAATCTGGCTAATAGGGTCCCGGAATCTCGGGATTGGAAGCCAACAATCCCTTCTACGGTATTACTCATGTGGGACATAAAGCATGAGAAACTTTGTCAAATGCTTTGCTGAAATGTAGGTCAACTATACCTGAAGCATTCCCTTTGTGTGACAGTCTAGTGTAACCCTACCCCAAAAAAGACAGTAGGGTTAGTCTGGCATGACTTGTTCTTAGCGAAGCCAAACCACCATTTTTAACATATTCCTCTTTTGTTATTTATCGTCAGTAACCTGACCCTGCTTCTACTTTTAAAAAATCTGGGCTGGTCAATGAGTTTCCTGTACAATCATACCAATCTTTTTAGGCACTTTCCCATTTTATTCTTCCTTGGAATAATTTCCCCTTGACTTTTCGGAATTTCATTCCTAAGAGCCTCCCATTCCCTGGCTGACTTCCTCTGCAGATTATTAAGCTATTAAATCCTACCAATTCTTTTCTCAGACTCTTTTCAAATCTTCTCTTCTAAAATCTATATCAGACTATTTCTGCCTTTCCTTTCCTTCTTTACCATAAACCTTATGACGGAGTGGTCATTTGCACACACACACACACACACACACACACCTGACAAATCCTCATCTTTTTCTACTGTAGCCCCAGTTGCAGCAAAATCAAGTCCCAAATCGGAAGTATTCATATTGCTTCTACATCTTTTGAAGGATGAAATTATCATTACAATGAGGCAAGAATTGATGACCCCCCCCCTCCAAAAAAATAAAAGAATTGATGACCTGCTCTTCGCTGGGCAAATGAAGAGCTCCTACAGACAGCTACACAGTGGAAGAAGCACCTCATCGCTGCAATGCCAAGCTTCTCTGTTGGATGTGTAACCCTGGGCAAGTCACTTCACCTCTGTTTGCCTTGGTTTCCTCATCTGTAAAAGGGAACAATAAACAGAACCTACTTCCCAGGAGTGTGGTAAGGGCCAAATGAGATCATACTTGTGAAGTGCTTTGCAAACCTTAAAGTGCTACACAAATGGTCACTATTATAACTATTTCTAACATAGTAAATATCAATAAATATAACTCACATAAACAAAAGCTCTTTGAGAGAGTCCTTGATAATTTTTAAGAAGGTAAAGGGGTCCTGAGACCACAAAGATTTGAGAATCATTGCTCAATTGGGTCTGTCCCCAACTTGCTAAAATTCTAAATTGCCAAGAAGGAGAACCTGCTTTGGCAGAGGGCCTTTCCTCACCTGGGAATTCTCTATATCAAAGATATCACTGAAATAGTTCCTATCCCTTAATGGCTCTAACACTATATTGAGAGAAGTATTTAATATTCAGTGCTACATATTACTGGAAGCACAGTAGATAAGCACTGGACTTGGAATCAGGAAATCCTGCCTCAGACACTAGCTGGGTAACCCTGGGCAAGCCATTTAAACACTCTGTGCCTCAGTTTCCTCATCTGTAAAAGGGGGCTAATAATAGCACCTACCTCCAAGAGACCACGAGATAATAAAGAGCTTTGCAAACCTTAAAGTGTTATACAAATGCTCAATATTGTCATTTTATTATCATTTGATCTACATAAATGAGAACTATTATGAGGGACCTTTGATTTCACCATGTTTTTGTTCCAAGATGTACCAATTGGACAGTTGGTCAACAGTCAGTCAACAAGCATTTATTAAGTGCGACTATGTGCCCAATGCCCAGACAGCTTTTTTTTTTGTTAAGAGCAGCTTTGCATTTTAATGCTAGACAGTATCATGTATAACCTTCCTTTAAAGGATATTATCAGGATCCGAAGTCAGGAATGAAATTAATTGGGCCAGATTCTCTCAAAGGATGAGATGCTTTGATTTTTCATTTTTACTGCTGTTCTGTGATATTTTTGGAAACGGGGCTGTCGCTGGCTTCATGGGAATGCAAATTTCTTGCATTTTGAATTGTGTAGTCTTATTCTCCTGTGGTTGCATCCAGTTGGCCAAAGAGCTCCCAGAACTCCATCTTCAGGCACCACCCCCCCCCCAGCACATTTGCCCACTACCTGTGGGTCCCCCAACCAGCTGGACTGGAACCGGCTTCTAACCTGTGGGTGGCCAGAGCCAAACAAACAAAGCAGGCTAGAGAGAGGAGAGTCAGGACACAAACAGAAGTTTAATTAATTTCAGCATATGGTAGGCTCCCCTCCCCCCAAGAAGGAGGGTTTAACATGCTAGACTAAAGGCAGGTCTTATATACATCTTGGGCTGGACCATGACATAATCATTTTTAGGTCTTGGGTTATTGTTCTCATGGGCCATGTGGGAACAGCATTATCTCAAGTCTCAGGGGTCGTGCCCACCATGTGGGGCACAGAACCAGAGTTCTATGATAGGAACAGGAGTGCATGGCCTGTCAGTGACAAGAAACAGGTATTGTGAGTATGTGATGGACAGACCTGAGAAATAGGGGAAAATAAATCCCTCAGTGAACACCTGGTGCTGGTCCAAGCAATATACTTTGCCAGAGGGTGATATCGTCCCTAGTGCAAAGGATTATTGTTATGCCAAGCTCAAGACACAGCCTGCTTGCTGGGCCTTAGCTCCAGGAAACAGGGCATCTCCTAAATATTTTGATACCCCAAAATGGTTACTGTTCTAAACTTCCTATTTTCTCCTCACTCCCCCTTGGGGCTGTGAGAGGGATGATGATGAGAGCCTAAAGAAGCTGATCTGCGCCTCCTCCCACAAGAAAAATACATCATATTTTTTAACCTTCTGCATAACAATAACATCCCAGGAAGAGGCACATCCTCTATTTTGTAGGCGCTGTTAACCATTCTTTACCCTGTGTTAATTAGACTGTTGAATCAATTACTCTTGTCAGATCAACATATTCCTGGTTCATGTTGAATTTTATACGACAGCCATATTTTAAGGTTGACATCATGGTCTCCAATTTGTTTTAAATCCCATCGCTGACCCATCCTGACTAGGTGATCCTGGGAAACTCACTTCACCTCTTAAAGCCCCTCTCCATGCCCCCTGATAACTCTCAAAGACTAGAGATGGTAGCACAATTGATGATCTGTATCACAAGAAAGTATTTCCTTACCAAAGGTCTTTTTACATCAATGCAATCGAAAGTACCACCCAAAAACAAACAAACAAAAAAAGCCCTAAGTCTTCTTTTCTCCAGAGTAAACATTACTAGTTTTCTACTAATACTAGAGAGTCAGTCTGTCCATAAGCATTTACTGAGCACCTACTACGTGCCAGGCATTGTGCTAAGCACTGGGGGTAGAAAGAAAGGTAAAAAGATAGTCCCTGCCCTCAAGGAACTCATAGTCTAAAGGGAGCTATGACATGAATCTTTTCTCCTCTTAAACAATTCCCTTTCAGGGACATGGTAGAACTTCTCCACAAGACCTTGGATGTAAGGAAAAACTTTCTAACAATGACAACTGCCCTTAAGTGGCCTGGGCTGCCCATGAGGTAGTGATTCCTTCTTAATAAGTCTTTAAGCAAAAACTTGTAGGGACTGAAGAGAGAGAATCCTTAGTCACCTATGTCAGTCAGTGAACTCGCATTTATTAACTCCAGGATGCTGAAATGGCCTTCTGTTTTATATACAGGTCCATTGGTGGGTCAATTCTTTCAGCCAATCATAAGAAAGTTCCTGTGTGATATCATCTATGTTTATCCAATGATCAAAGTACTTTCATCCTTTCAAATTAGTCACCTAGTTTACACATTTGGTTAATTGATTCAGTAGAGCTGTCTGAGCCTCCTGTTTTGTGTGTGTGTGTGTGTGTGTGTTACATTAATTGGGCTGGGAGTTTCACCTTTCCATATGCATAGGACACATCTTGTTGGAGGAAGATCTCTAAGGCAACATTTTAATCTACTTTTTGGTAATATTCCACAAACAATAGAGTATAGTAGGATCTTGTATTTTCAACATCTTTCACAGTCGATTGTGTGATGATAAAGTTTCAGTCTACCATGGAATAGTGTCGCCTCTTCCCTCCCTCCTAATACTTTGATGAAGGACAGGTACATTCCGTAGGCATATAGATCATCATCTCTTGATACTTTCATAGTAATGAAGATGTCTGAGTTGAGTTGGTTTTTTTTCCCAATGCCTTTGGTCTCTTTCCCTTCGTAATGCACCTCGTGACTCAATCCCTTGACGCTCTCCCTTGAAGTTCTGTCATCTAGAGCACAAATCTTCTCCATAGGCCCGATTCCATCTTGCTGCTTTTCTCTTCTTTGTTCCTTCTTCTCCAGGCACAGCTGGGACTGTGACATTTGAACAATATAGGACCATTTTTATAATATTAAAATTCTACCCAGGGTTGTCCTAGAGTCATGACTCATGGAACATTATAATCTCCAAAGAGTTTAAAATGACTGTTACCCAGAGGAGGATGAAGAGGTACATAGTAGGTGTAATAGGCTGTAAAAAATTACTAACAAGCAACTGTTCAGAAGGCAGGGAGTAAAGGATGTCACTAAATAAATGTATGAATGAGAAGGAAGATAGGCCAGCCAATTGGTAAAAGATCAGGTTATACCACCGGAAAGCTGCTGCATTCCATTGGTATCTCTGGGATGTCAAGAGAAATCAAGGAACCACCCCCACCCACCCATACTGGATGGTGCCCCTGTGGCAAACTAATGGAAGGACAAAGCTGAGTTACATGATTTTGGCAAGTGTCGATAGTTTGCATTCTAGAATTTAGGAAAGAAAACCCAGACTGATAAAATCACAAATCCACTTGAATATCTGATTTGTAAATGTCCTATTGGCAGGTCTTATGCAGCAAGGCAGTGTGGGAGCAGCAATGGATATATGGAATCAGAGGGCCTGGGTTTGTTGTTGTGTGTCCTCCACTGGGGAAGAGGACCACGACATCAGGAAGGTGATACTATGACTTACAGGTAAATTGAATTTAAGTGAGGGGGTCTGTGCAAGGTCACCAGCTTGCTTACAGCCCATGACTCAGTAACCTCAGAGGTAAAATAAAGAGGTTGGATTCAATCCTTCCAAAGATTCCTTCCAGCTCCAAATCTTATTTCTCTTATTTTCATATGCACCAATAGTGCCTAATAAAAACTTGAATGTAAGACCAACAAAGATGCATTACTCATGTCAGGAAGTGTACACACTCAAAGAGGGACACATCGACAAGCACACACAGATACAACACAGAAAGGTGGTAAAGCTTAAAGTGTTCCTGTTTTTTGCATTTTTTCGCACATAATAAAAAGTGAGCCTGAATGTTAGGTGTAATCAGCTTTATAACCCACAGCTGTAACCACAGGAGGTAATTGTGGCCTGTGCCTCATTTGGGTACATCAGGGCACAGCTGCTGAAAACCCAGGAGGAGTTAGGTCTTGCCA
Organism: Phalanger gymnotis; assembly: GCA_028646595.1. Taxonomy (NCBI): domain Eukaryota; kingdom Metazoa; phylum Chordata; class Mammalia; order Diprotodontia; family Phalangeridae; genus Phalanger; species Phalanger gymnotis. The sequence continues at coordinate 27,979,917 of CM053622.1, forward strand.
CCAAACTTCTTCGCCCTGTCAAATGGTTTGGCTTTTTTTTCTTTTAAAAATAATTTATTTTTACTTTTTGAGTTTCAAATTCTCTCCCTCCTTCCCATCCACTAAGAAAACAAGCAATATATTAATTATACATGTAAGATCATGCAAAACATATTTCCATATTGGCCATGGTACAAAAAGAAAAGGCAAGAAAAATAAAGAATGTTTAGAAGTTATATTTCGATTTGCACCCAGAGTTCATCAGTTCTCTCTGCGGAGCGGGATAGCGTATTTCATCATGAGGCCTTGGAACTGTCTTGGATCCTTGTGACGATGAGAGTAGCAGAAGTTCAGAGAACTTCTCTCAGCTCTCAATTTTCTCCTCTTTAAAATAAGGGATTAGGGGCAGCTAGGTGGCCAGGTGAGTGCAAATCGGACCTCAGACACTTGACACTTACTAGCTGTGTGATCTTGGGCAAGTCATCTAACCCCAAATGCCTTCCTTTCTCCTCTCCAAAAAATAATTTTAAAATAAGGGGTTAAATGAAATCTCTACAGCCCCTCCCAACTCTGACATTCTCTGTTCTAAGGCCCCTCCCAGCCTGACATTACCTGTTCTAAGGTCCCTCCCGGCTCTGATGTTCTATGCTTTTTGGGCCTCAGTTTTCTCAGTAGTAAAGGGAAAGCAACAGCACCTGACCTAGGCTCCTCACCAGCTTGTGAAGAGTTCCTAAGTGCACTGCATACATGTGAAGTGACCTCCATGCAGTGTCTGCCTCCCCTTGCTCCCATGCTCCCAAGCCCATTCTGTCTTCCCCCTTCTCTCCCATCCCCCACCTCTCGTGCTCCCCCCATGCTCCCAAGCCCATTCCTTCTTCCCATCTCTCTCCCACCCCACCCCTTCCCACCTCATGCTCAGTCTCAGGGAAGCGCTCTTCCACCCTCTGGTGCAGCTATCTGAAAGCTGCTCTCATGGCTGGAGGACACTCGTCCACCAAGCCAGTGATGGCCTCTAGGATCTCTCCCAGGTATCCTGTCAGCAGCCCCAGGCTGTTTTCCTGCATGTACTCCTCTGACAGGGTGCCCTTGAAGGAGATTCTCCAAGAGGGACAGAATCCAAGCCAGGCAGAGGGGAGTGAGCTGCCCCTGAGGGCTTGGCCAGTCCCCCTGAAGCTTGATGGGGGTCTTCGGCTCTGGCCCCACATAAAGTTTAGAAGATCTGAGTTCAAATATTGGCTCAACTCCTTTATGCCTGTGTGATCCAGCACAAATCCCTTTTACTTCCTGGGTCTTGGCTTTCCCACCTATAAATTAAGTATCTCTCAGAAACTTTCCAATTCTAAACCCTTAGACAACAGTCCTCAGGACTTAGAAGGTGCTTATGATCTAGTCGGGAAAACCCTGAGGCTAACTCACTGTGTCATCTCAGACAAGACGCTGCCCCCTCTCTGGGCCTGTTTCCCCATCTGTCATCAATCTCATAAAAGGACTGAGCCTCTGGTTCTGACATTTTGTTCTAAACTTGCTCCCAGCTCTGGATTTCTCTGTTCTAAGGCTTCTCCCGGCTCTGATGTTCCAAGGCCCCTTCCAGCTCTGACAGTCTATATTCTAAGGCTCCTCCTAACCCAGACATTTAAGATTCTAAGTCCCCTTCCAGCTCTATGTCCTGTGAGGCCATTATAATATAGTCCTACCCTCAAGGAGCTTATAGTCTAGTAGGGGGGACTCTGTCATTGATATTGCATGACCTCAGACAAGCCACCTTCCCCCTCTCTGAGCCTCAGCTTCCCCAGCTGTCAAATGAGTAAACTGGACTAGATTCTCTCTCCTCTGACTTTAACATCCTCTGCCCCAAGGTTCCCTTCAACTCTACCTTTTTAGTTTCTAAGGGCCCTTCCTTGCAGAACTGGCAGGCTAGAATTGTGTAGCATAAGATGGCGGTGAGATGCAGAAGAAATCCTCCCAGCCCAGGCTCCTAGACCATCCCGAGTCTTATCTCTAAGTTGCCCCCAGGCTCAATGGGCTTATTGACCTGGGCAGAGCCTGGGGCAGAGTTTGGCAGGAGCCAGAAAAAGGATTACCTTGGTATAATCTTAGATGGGCCAGGTGGCAACATCCTTTTCCAGTTACAAGATAATTCTAACATGGGCCAATAAATAATCTTTCAGAAGCTTGTCTCTTGTCCACCAGATAGCGGCTGGATGCTGGATAAGTTAGGGTAGAGCAGCCCATCCTCGAAGCTTTAAATGAATAAGAAATTATGTCCTCCAGAGGGAGTGGCAACATTGCTTATATATAGGAGGGAGGGCATACTCTGGGTCTGAGCATCTCCTAGGGGGTCCCTCTGGCCCCACTGGTTCTAACCTCAGCCAAGGAGGCATGTGTTCTCTCAGAGGCTAATAAACAAAGCTACATTAAGGGTCAATCACACCTGTATTTAAATGGCTTAACTAAAGAAAGTGGCGGAAACGCTCCCTATACAAATTCAGGGGGCCATATCTGGCCTAAAGTCCCTCCACTGGGTCCTCTCTCCACCAAAACTACCACGGGATAAATTACCCGTTAGTCACAAATGGGTTAGAAATCAAATTCCAGGGGCAATTTTCTCTGAGAAATGCTTGTAAAAATGGACAAATGTTACCTCTCCTAGGTAACATTTCCTCTCCTCTCCTAATCATTAGCCTAGAAATTGGGGTTAGTTTAACAAATCGCCTACACCAGTTTTCCAGGCCCCAGCTCCTAGGAGCCTCTTGGCTAACAGGAGGAAAAACCCCACCCTCCTCAGCATCCCCGGCGATCAGCTGCTTAGCAACCGGATGCCGCTGGGGAAATTCAATAGTGCCAGAGAAAGGATGAAACCGAGTATAGACTCTGGCGAGGTGGGAGGAGGTGGCTCCTGTACCCAAAATGCTTTGTACATCTTAAAGCTCTTTGCAAAAGGGAGTCGTTATCAGCATCTCCAATGTATGCGGAGGGGAGGGAAGAGGTCTGTGACGGCCCCTTCTGGTGGTCCCCAGCCGCGTTTAAGGGCACTTTTCAAGGTGTCCAAGTCACGCAGCATCCACCCCACACCAGGTTTCATAGGCGAAACGAGGGAAGTTAGATCCAGAACGAACTTTGGGGGGAGGGAGGAGGCTGGAGCTGTGATTTCACTGTAACTCCTTGTATGTAAACTCCCTTCATGAAGGAGCTGAGGGAGAGAGAGAGGGGAGGAGAAAGGGGGGGTGAGAGAGGGAGGGAGATAGAGAGACAGACAAGAGACAGAGAGGAAGGCTCATCCCTCAGTTCGCTGTAAGGAGTTGGATTGGATGGTCCCATGACAAACTCGGGGTTCATCCCCCACTCCAGTCCCCGGCTATGGCCTCCACCCTAACTCTGGCCTCCGCCAGTTAAACGCGGACTAGGATGCTCGTGTTTAAAGGAGCTTGGGTCAGCCCCTGATAGGGCGGATGCTTCAGAGGCAGGAGTCTCATGTTCGAATCCTGTCCCTGACCCGGCTGGCCGTGTGACCCGGGGCTGGTCATTTTCAGGGGCCGCAGGAAGTTCTCCGGGGTGTCAGTTACAAGTGAGTAGCTGCTGAGCAGCGGTGGAAGGAGAGCCCACGCTGGGAGTGTTACATCGATGCGATCGCAGGTTCGCCCAGGTCAAGCCTACGTTCCCCCACCACCATCACGCCCCCACCCCGGTCTCTAACCCTGAGCCGCCCGAGGCTGCCTGGGGAGGGGGCTTCCTCGGGTGTTCGCGCGCTCAGGGTCCGCGTCTACGCGGGCGGCCGCGGTTCCGGCTCCGGGCGGGGGCGGGGTGCTGGGCGGAGCCGCCGCGGCCCCGCCCCGCCCGGCCCGCTCTGCCTGAGCTCGGTTCAGCCGCCGCTGCTGGAGACAGGAGACGCGGAGCTCGGCCCGAGCCCGGCGGGCCATGGCGGGCTGCGCGGCTGCGCTGTCGAGCTTCTTCTTCGAGTACGACACGCCGCGCATCGTGCTCATCCGCAGCCGCAAAGTGGGGCTCATGAACCGCGGCGTGCAGCTGCTCATCCTCGCCTACGTCATCGGGTGAGCGCGCGCCCGGGGCTCAGGCGGGGGCGGGGGGGGGGGGGGGAGCTGGGGCGCGCGCGGCCGCCCCCTGTGTGCGCGCGCGTGCGGCCCCCGCGGCCCCCGGGGAACGGCTCGGGCGTGCGACCACCTCCGATAGACCCTGCGGGACCAGCGCCACCACCCGGGACCCGGCCCGAGGGCGCCCCCTTGCCGTGCGCCCAGACACCTGCGGGGACGGGGAGGAGGAGAGGAAAGGGTTAACGCGAAGAATCCTGACCACGCCCCCTGCGGCAGGCCGGGAAGGGGGGCGCCCCTTACCTCCCTGCGGCGCCTTTCCTTTTCCCGAGGCGACCTCTCCCGGCGCCAGGGAGTCACGAGCGGGAGGCCCCGGAGGAAGCGACAGCCCGGGGTGGGGCGATGATTGGGGGTTTCCGCTGGAGCAGGAGAGGGGGCCTAGCTTTGTGCAACCACGTGGATGCGGGGAGGGGCCGAGGTCCCTGAGCTGAATCTTCATCCCCGCCCCGCCCGAGCCTTGAATCCCCAAGTCCCCTGGGGTTATGCAGCCCAGCGCCCCCCCCCAAATTCCCTGCCCAAGGCTCAGCCCTGCCCCCTCCCCCAGGACACGCCCCCCAGCACCCCTCATTCTCAGCTGGACAGGCCGTGAATAAATCAGCTCGCACCTTACCTTGCTGCGGGATACTGATCAACCCTCGATGCTATTCTAGAAGGACTTCCTCCTCCTCTCCCGCCACTGTCACAGGGTCCCCGCCCCCCCCAAACCTGTGTCCCCAGCCTGAGCTGTCATTATAGCTCACCTCCACCCTTCTCACCCCCTGAACGGCTGATGTTCTGGAGCAACTAATCATTGACCGCGTACTATGTGCTTATTTCTGTGTATTCAAATCCGACCTCAAGACCCTTAATAGCTATGTGACCCTGGGCAAGTCACTTAAACCCCATTCGGCACTGTTTCCCCATCTGTAAAATGAGCTGGAGGGCAAAATGGCAAAGCACTCCCGTACCTTTGCCAAGAAAACGCCAAATGGGGTCAGGAAGAGTGACCAAAGCGGAAAGGAAGGACCAAAGCGACTGAAAAACAACATGTGCCAGGCGCTGTGGGCAAAGGCAAAAGGGTGGTCCCTGCCCTCGAGGAGCTTGCGGTCCGAGGTGGGGGACAACCTTCAAATATCTAGGGACCAACACGTCCTATACAGGAGAAGTAGGAAATAAGAGAGGTTGGGAAGGCTTCCTGCACGAGGTGCAATTTTAGCCGGGACTTGAAGCAGGGAAACCTGGGGAAGAGAGAGCCTTCCAGGCATGAGGGACGGCCAGAGAAAATGCCAGCAGCCGGGAGATGGTCAGGGAACAGCAGCGCCTAGCATAGTGCCAGGCACATAGCAGCCATTTAACAAACGTTTATGGATTGATTGGTGTTTGTTGATTGTCACTGGACCGAAGACTAGATAAGACTAGAAAGGCAGGATGGGGCCAGCCAGGTAAGGCTTTACAAGCCAAACAGAGGATTTTATTTTTGATCCTGAACGTGATAAGGAGCCGGAATTTATTGAATGGGAGGGAGGGGACGTGATCAGACCTTTACCTTAGGAAGACCATTTTGACAGCGGAGTGGTAGATGGACTGGGGTGGGGAGAGACTGGAGACAGGCAGACCCACCAGCACTTATTGCAATGGTCTAGGCATGAGGTGATGTACAACGGGGGTATCAGAGGAGTGAAGGGAGTGGAACGTTCTAAGGGTGCAAAGGACTTGACCATCGATTGGATTTGAGCAATGATATAGACTGTGCTTCAGAGAGAACTTTGCCCATTTTGTTAGTGATATCTCCAGCTGGTCTAACACATGCCGGAGCTGGGGGCCCAGCTGTTCTCCCAAAGTAAATGAGGGCACCCGCCTGGGTGGGACTTAATGAATTAGTTCCTTGACAGTTTCTCCTCTTCTGGCTTTTCAGCCTCATATGAGCAGGTGCTGAAATCTGTCTGTGTCCTTCCTAGAAGAGCTCTAAGCTCCTATAGGTCAAAGATAAAATTCTCAATTTGGTTTAGTCCCTTCTATCTACTCTAGTTTCTCAAGTCAAAATTCTTCAGAGAGACCAAGGGGGACATTTCTATTCTCCAATTACATTTCTGGATTAATTCTCCTTAATGATTCTTTGGCTCTGGCAAAGCCCATGCCAACACTCAACGATTCTTTGAAAACAGCTTTTTAGAGCTAAATTTTTTTTTATTATAAGCTTGACAAATATTTCCACATACAAAAAAAATAGGATTGTATATAAAATCATGAATATTACCTACAAATTATTTTAAGTATATGTTAAATTTAACATTACCAACACTGTTTCCCTTTATGAAATTCCTTCTGCTTTCTTATATTCTATATTTTTAATGTTTCTTTACTTTCTTACATCGCGATCATTCTCCATCCCCAATAATTCTCCTGAGCTAAAAATAAAACCCTTCCTTTGTAAGAAGTATGATCAAAATGACACATTGGTCATAGTCAAACATGTAGATTTCATTCTGCACTCTTGGCCCATCATCTTTCTGACACGAGATGGGAAGCAGGTTTTGTCATCCATCTTTTGGAGTCATGGCTGGTCCTTGTGTTGATCGGACTACCATGTTATAAATCACTGTATAAATTGTCCCCCTGGTTCTGCTCAACTCATTCTGCATCAGTTCATACAAGTCTTCCCAGGTATCTCTGAATCTTTTTTTTTATTTCTTATTATATCCCATGAAATAATATACGAATTATATTCCAGAATATAATTGCAAAAATATTCCATTATGTTCACATATTTAAGAATTACGTACTTACATAGGTACCTGTCTTGCCCTTTAGAATATAAACGCATTGCAGGTAGGGATTGTTTCATTTTTTAAATTTGTATCTCCAGTGCTGGGAGAATATAGTAGGCACTTAATAAACACTTGCCAATTAACTTACATGACATAAATTTCAAGTTCTTTCCTATACCAATTAAAAAAAATGCTATTTATAAACTAATTGTGGACATATGAGGTCCTTTCCCTCAGCCTTTGATCTCTTTGGGATAGAGGCCTCATGGTAGTATAGATTTTAGTGATGTATACGTATTTCCAAAATGATTAGACCGATCCACAGCTCTATCAACAATGTACTAGGTGTGCCTGCCTGCCTCAGCCTCGGCAACAGTTATATTCTTTTTTTAGATCGTTGCCAATCTGATGGGCAGGAGGTACAATTTCAGAGTTTTTAATATTTGCATTTCTTATCAGTGACTTGGATCATTTTTTCACATGGCAGTTGATAACATATCTCTTTCTTTGAAAACTGCCTACTCATACCTTTTGACTGTTTATTTACAGGAAAATGACTTTTCTTAGAATATACTTCAGACAGTTCTGTATATATCTTGAATTCGGACAAGAAGTAGTCATTTTAAAGTCAGTGAACAAAGGATCTCCAAAATGCATTTCCCAGACCCAAATCCTGTCATTTTCAGTAGCCCATCATGGTATGGCCCAAGTATGATTGATTTGAGGCCATCCCAGCTGCATTTTGGCTTTTAATTGGTGATGGTAAAATATGAATGTTCTTGCCCTGACCAAGTGAGCCTAGCCATTCAAATGAAACACCCTGAGGTTTAACTGATAGAAGTAACCCAGAAAGAGAAACAAAATGTGAATTCCTATCAGTATTTATAGCATTAGGATCAGAAAGTTCTCTTGTCAAAGATAGCAATTTGTAGTTCTCTTATTACTTCAAAAATTTACTGATGTTTGTTATCTGTTATCAGTGCTTCTGTTGCCCTCCCCTGCAGTCAGGGTTTGAAAAGGATAGCTTAGCTTTCCTTCTGGTTGTCAAAGCAAAAAACATATAAATATCGTACTCTGGAGTTTAGGTAGAAGCCTGCCAGGAACAATGTTTATTGACTTATCATTATTCTAAATGTAGACATTATTCTTCTGTAGAGAGAACTGTCCAAACTGGCAGAGTCTGTCATGCCTTCGAACATCTCTTCCTCATAAGACATTTTGAAGTAACATTTACAGGATTCCCAAACAAGGAAATTTCACAGTATGATGTAACACGAGGTTTAGAATTCAGGGTAAGGGAAAAGGTAACATTTTGCTTCATCGATTTAGAACAATAGTCACTTAATCTTGAAGAACAGTTTCCCTAAAACTGCCCAGTTTCTCTAAGATCACTCCCCTCAAAGGGTTCTCTCCCTTCTACCATCCCCCAGGTGGTCACAAGTGACCTGAAGTAACTGTGATAGCCTTGTGGTTGGTTTTCCTGGTCACACACCGTTTTCCATTCCCATGGATCCTCCACTCTGGTGCCAAAGCCCTACCTTGTCACCTCCTCCCCCCATTAAACTCCAGTGGCTCCCTATCACCTCCCAGATCAAATATGAAATCTTGTGGCTTTTTAAAGCCTTTCACAGCCAGGCCCTTTCCTACTTTTCCAGTCCCTTTACCTACTCCCCTCTCAGTACTCTGTGAACCTGTGACCCTGTCTTTGTTGGCCTTCACACAAGATACTCCATCACCCAACTTCATAACTTTTCCCTTGTGACCCCCATGCCTGGAATGGTCACCCATCAGGTATGGGAGCTCCTACTCAGGTGGATCGCTCCAGGGCCTCCACCCTTTGCCCTTGCCCTGGAGCCATCTACATATCTTCAAGAGATGAGACCTTTCTGGGCTGATCAGAGACTGAGCAGCAGCTCTTCTTTCAGAATTAGTAGTTAGACATCGATTGATAAGAATTTCACTTTCAGATTAGTTGAAAACTTTCAAAACTAGGATAATTTAAAAATACTTAACATTTCTAAAATCAGTGAGTAAGCATTTATTAAGTGCCTGCTATATGCTAAGAAAGGCGTAAGGCAAGTCCTTGGTCTCAGGGAGCTCACAGTCTAATTGGGGAGACAACCTGCAAGCAACTATGTCACAAGATATAAATGGGGGGGGGAGGCTAAGGTATAAGAGGGCCAAAAGCATTTGGCAGGGAGGAGTAAAAGGAAAAGAATAAGCATTTATATGGTGCCTACTGTGTACCAGTACTGTGCTAAGCACATTTTACAAGTATTTTCTCATTTGATCCTTACAACAGTGCTTTGAAGTAGATGTTATTATTTTCCCCATTTTACAGCTGAGGTAACTGAGGCAAACAGAGGTTTGTTGTTGTTTTTTTTAGTGACTTGCCCAGGGCCACAGAGCTATGTATCTGGGATCAGATTTGAACTCGGGTCAACCTGCCTCCAAGCTCGGTGTTTCATCCAGTGTGCCACCTGCTGCTTCTGGGACAGGTTATAAAGGGTTTTAAAAGTCAGATGGAGGGTTTATATTTGATCCTGGGGGAATGACACGCTTGGAGCTGTGCTCTAGGAAGATCACTTAGTGGCTGAATGGAGGAGGGATAGGTGTGAGGAGAGACCTGAGGCAGACAGGCTTCATCCCCCCACCAGCAGGTACTGCAATCACCAGGGTTTGAGGTGATGAGGGTCTGTGCCTGGGGGATGGCAGTGTCAGAGGAGAGAAGGATTCTTCAGCTGGTTCCTCTGCCTCTCCTGCAGACCAGGAAAACAATCATTTTCATGTGAAAGGGAGAGATGGAATCTAGGATCTGCTAGAATGCAAATTCCTTGAGGCCAGAGATTATCTCATATATTTTTGTAATTTCCTGCAGATAGAGCATAGTAGGCACTACTGGCATTCAACCAAATAACCATTAAATGACCATGAAATGGAAGGCCTCCAGCCCCTAGGTATTGGAAGTGACCTAGAGGCAATGAGCTATCTGCACAACTTATTACCTGTCTGTACTACAGGCATCGTGGGGCAGGTAGGAGATGCAGTGGATAGAGCGCCAGGCCTGAAGTCAGGAAGACTCATCTTCCCAAGTTCAAATCTTACTACCTGTGCAACCCTGAGCAAGTCACTTAAACCTATTTGCCTCAGTTTCCTCATCTGTAAAATGAGCTGGAGAAGGAAATGGCAAAACCACTCCAGTATCTCTGCTAAGAAAACCCCAAATGGAGTCACGAAGAGTTGGACACGACTGAAGTGATTGGACAAACGGTCCATCATCTTTCCTCTTTCCCACCTCCCATAACCTTGCACTGACTGGACCACCAGAGTCTAATAGGGGAGCGTTCACTTTATCTTGTACTAGACCTCTACAGGTACTTCTCAGCTATCTTCACCCCATATCCCCTAGAATTGCTTCTCCTCCCCCTTCCAGCTCCCCTTTATATGTCATCTCCCTCCACTAGAATGTAAGCTCCTTGAAGGCAAGAACTGTTTTCATTGCTCCCATTTGTATCCCCAGGGCCTGACACATAGAAATGCTTTCTTCGTAGATCTAGGAAAAAAATCTGGCTTTGCGGTCAGAAGACCCGGAATTATACAACAGCTTTTCTAATTATGTCACTTCCTTTCTCATTTCATTTTCTTATCTCTAAAAGGAGGGACTTTGGACGAATGATCTCCAAGGTCCCTTCCAACCCCGAAATCTAACCGACATGACGAGTAGAAAGCCCCAACCCCATTGTACAAAGACCCGCTGAAAAGCTGCTTGTCTAATCAGCTTTCTGTTTTACAGGTGGGTGTTTGTGTGGCAAAAAGGCTACCAAATAAGTGACTCAGTCGTCAGCTCCATTACCACCAAGTTGAAAGGCGTGGCCTTGACCAACACCTCTGACCTGGGGCCCCGGATCTGGGATGTGGCGGATTATGTGGTCCCAGCTCAGGTGCGTTTCACACCTTGTTCCTTTCACATACTCATGCCTCGTCTTGAGTTCTGCCATTTGTTTGCTTTGCAGCTGGGATATAATAGTTATTACGCCATAGACATGTTAAGTTCCTGTTGACAAAACTTTTTTTTTTCTGGTCTGGACATATGATTTTTGTTAATGCATGGGGAATTCCTGATATCGAAATCTCCTCCCACTGTTGCAAATCAGTGTTTTTGTAATTTAGAATGTCTAGCAGTTCAAATGGATGTGTCAAGGACAGGATCAGTCTTCCTGACCCAGAACTGTCTACTTGTCCTCTACAGGCAAAATGGACAGCAAGTCTCAATGGTCATTTAGGGTCTATCACAGGAGGCATAGTTGGATAGTAGGGTAATCCTTATTATCAGTTCTTCAGCTACAGAGCTTTAATGGCTAAACAGTAACAACTGCAATACTTAAAACCTGACGTATTGAGAGAAGTCAAGATATCAGGCACTAAGAAACACGAAAAGCCTTGTGCCTTGAGGTGCAAGAGAAGCGTCAGAGAGCTAATCTTCCGTGCCTGAACTGGTACAATGTTGTTGTCGTTCAGTCATTTCAGTCGCGTCTGACTCTTCATGACCCTCATTTAGGGTTTTCCTGGCAGAGATACTGGAGTGGTTACCGTTTCCTTCTCCAGCTCATTTTACAGATGAGGAAACTGAGGCAAACAGGGTTAAGTGACTTGCTAGTCACACAGCTAGTGAGTATCTGAGGCTACATTTGAATTCATGTCTTCCTGATTCCAGGGCTGGCACTCCATCCACTGTGCCACCTAGCTGCCCCAATATGGAACAATATTATGTATCAGCAAGGAATTACATTTGTAGACTAATAACTTTGATAGTAACTAGAGATGAGAAGGAAACTGACCAAGAAAGATGAGACACGTGAAGGTATAGAGTGAAGGAAGCAAGCCAGAAAAAAAAAATGTATACAGTGCCAAAAACATTATAGAAAACAACTTTGAAAGACTCAGGATTGTTATTCCTTAGGATTGATGGTGCCATCCACCTCTTGAACTGATAGACCCAAGATGCAGAATAAGATAAACGTTCTCAGACATGGCCAGTATAGAAATTTGTTTTGCATGACTGTGTACTTGTTACAAAGGTTTTATTTTCCTTTTTTTTTCCTAATGGGAATGAGTAGGAGGAGAAGAGAGGATAAGGATAGAATAACAAAAAGCAAAAGAAAAAAGTTGCTAAAACATCTTTAAAAAGATATACGGAAGAGAACGAGAGAAGGCCAGAAAGAAACACCAACAAATAGGACAGCTTTGAAAGTTATACGTTGAGCTTATCATGTGTTCAAAAGAAAAGCAAGTACCCAATGGAGATCCACAGTTTTGAGGAAAATCATTTCCTCTTATACTGTGTGTGGAAATGTTCATTTTATTTGATGTTAAGTTAGGGGGCGGGGGTGGGGAGGAAGAGAGAAGAGGAAGTGAGAGTACTGCATCCTGCCCTGACACTGGACCCTGAGAAGGACATGTTCTCCCTTTTCTGAGGGCACACACTCTTGGGGACATCATCTGGTCCAGCTTGTGCCCAAAATCAAATCTAGCCTCTTCTTAAAGATTTCTAGTAAGGGGAAATTCAGCACCAATCAATGTTATCCAGTTAATTTTGGGCAGCTTTAATTATTGGGAATTTTTTCCTTATATTAAGTCAAAATTTCCCACTCTTCAATTTCTACCCATTTTTCCTAGCCTCGCCTTCTCCAGCTGAGCAGAACACATCAAACACTTCCTCTACAAGACAGCCCTTCAAATATCTGAAGACTTCGATCGTGACCCTTCCTTTGTAGGTCTTCATTTCTCTAGGCCAAAGAGCACACATGCCTTTTACACCCTTTTGGATCAACCAGTGTGTGGATTCAGTCAAAAGGCTGCACTGAAGGATCTAGAAGGCCACATGTGGCCTCAAGGCCACAGGTTCCCCATCCCTGGTAGGCAAAGAAGGAATAGAAGGGCTAGAAATAGGTAGAATGGGACATGAGAAATGGGGAGAATTCCTGCAGATCTAACCTTTAAAGGTGATTTGTGAGAAAGCCAAAGAATCTTTAATCGCATCAAGAATGGAGAGTCTTTCTATAATCTTTTTACAGTAGTCTTAATAGATTTCTTCTCAGCAAACTTATTTCAGCCCTAATTTTAATCTCAATTTCCATCGCTATTTCCTCCTTTAATCATCTTACATCTCTTTTGAACCATTCCAGAGTTTTTGTGCTGGTCCTGGTCTCCTAGAATGTGAAGACCTGCTTTCTCTTTCCTTTTCTGGGATTTTCTCGTCAGTCTCTGTCTTGGAATGCTATTGTCAGGTCTTTTTCTGTCCCGGAATAATATTGCTTTATTATGTTATGACTCTCTAGTCACCTAACCTCATTTTTATTTCTCTTAGTCTCCTTTTTCTTCTTCTTGTTGTTTTTAATTTGAGCCCTAGACTTATTCCCAAGCTTTTCTGTCAGCCTTCCTAACCATCTGCTCCTTCCCTAGTGATCAGATTGAGGATTAAAATCAATCCGACTGAAAATTCAGTCAGACTGGAAAATGCCGTCCACATCCAGAGAAAGAACTATGGCGTCTGATTGCAGATCAAAGCATACTATTTTCACGTTTTGGTTTTTTTTTCTTTCTCATGGTTTTTCCCTTTTGTTCTGATTCCTCTTTCACAACATGACTAATGTGGAAATATGGTCATATGATTGTACATGTATGGCCTATGTCAGATTGCTTGCGAACTAGGGGAGGCGGAAGGGGAAAAATTTGGAACTCAAAATCTTATAAAATTAAATGTTGAAAACCAAAAAAAAAAAAAATTCAATCAGAGGATTGAAAGGCAGTTGTTTGGTTCCTCCCCTAATCCCCAGCATGATGGATTTTCTGCCATTCGAATGCCACAACTAGGCAAATTTCAGAGCCCTCCTCACATTGAGGGGTCTGGTTGGCCTCCTGCCCTATGGAAATTCTATAGGAGAACAGGTACCAATGGTATCTGTCCCTGACTCAGCAAAAGCTTGAAATGGTGGTCTGGGAGGATGGGGCGGGACTTTACCTTGTGTCTAGGTGTGTCCTGATCTTGTTTTTCTGCTGTTTTAAGTACTGTCTATCTAGTGTATCTCTTGTTGATTCTGCATTGTGGGTTTTAGGATTTGTAATAAGATCTGACCTACTCTGGGGGGGGGGGGCAGTCTTGGTCATGTGACCTTAGGCAAATCAGATTCCCTCTTTTAAAATGAAGGGGAAAAAAATAAAAAAGAAGAAAAGAAATAAAATTAGGGGTTTGGACTAAGGTCCAGTTCTAATAAATGTGCCCCCAGTACTAACTCTATGACCCTAGTAGTGCTATCTGTTTAAAACTCAATGTCTTTCTTTCGAGATACCTCATTTTCTTCAGGAGCCTCTGGTAAAAAGGCTATGTTAAATCCTTCTTATGAATTTAAAATAAGAGGGGCCAGAAAGTGTATTTGTGGTTTGGGGGACGGGGGGGGTCGTTACAAAATATTCAAGCCACACTTTGTTAATCATTTCCTTCCGATGAAATTTTTATTAAGATCCTTTCTTCTTTCTTTAAACAGTGTAAGGACCGAAGGGGCAGCTAGGTGGCTCAGTGGATACAGAGCGCTAGGCTAGGAGTCAGCAAGACCAGAGTTCAAATCCAGATCTCAGACACAGCTAGTAAAGCTGTGTGACCCTGGGCAAGTCACTTAAACCTGTTTGCCGTAAAAATGAGCTGGAGAAGGAAATGGCAAACCACACCGGTATCTTAGCCAAGAAAATCCTAAATTGGGACAAGAAAAGTCGAACTGGACTGAAATGACTCAGCAGCAACATAAAGACTGACACAAGAGGTGTTTAAAGTAAGCGCTGAAATCCCTCTTGCATTCCTTTGCCTGTCCCCACAGGACAGGGCTCAGTGATAGGCAAAGGTGTCATATCTCATTGGAGGAGAAAAAAAAGTCTGTTATCAATAGGTTCTTTTTAAAATGTCTTCCTAGCTATGGTTTTCCATTTAATCAATGTCAGTTTGTGTAACATAAAATGCCATTAGATTGGTTTCTTAGATGTCACTCAGGTCGCTTCTACACCAGTGTATCAGGCGCCTAGGTGCTATTAGCCCCAAAGTAGCATGGCATGATCTCTGGCCTCAGAGAGTTGTTGTTGTTCAGTCGTTTCAGTTGTGCCTGGCTCTCTGTGACCCCCATTTGGGGTTTTCTTGGCAAAGATACTGGAGTGGTTTGCCATTTTTTTAAGTCTTGCTTATAAAGCAAGACTTTACACACACATAAAGCAAATTGAAAATATCATACAACATGCTGTGAACATGATTAAATAGCCAAAGAATGAATGATGCAGGCCAGTCCTGGGACTATTTGGATCTGGCTAAAGGAGATAAGCAAAGACTAAATATTAGACATGCAGATATTTGGCAAACACTTGTTGGTAGCTTGAGTGAATGAAAAGAATGGATTTCAACCCTCTCTTTCATTGGATGAAGGAAAAGGATGAAAAGATGAAGGAAAGAATGAGAGATGAAGGAAAAGGCTTTCAGACTTTTCTTGTGGTAGAAGATGAAACACTTGGCTAATATCCAGCCTGACAAAGAAAACACAGACTTTGATCCTACAGTCATTCTACAACCTGGAATCTTGTACTAAGAACATTAAATAGGTTCTATGAAGTGTACCCAAAAGGCTGGACAAAGTTGGGGGCAGCATATCCAAAGAAATGTGTAGGTTGGGAAGAAATTGCTCTCCATTCTACCATGCTGGTCATGATGATTGATCAGTCTAAGCCTAGGTACCTGGGTGCCTGGGGTAAAGGCATATGCAAAGGAGCAGCAGCTTACTTCTCCAAAAGTAGAAGTGCCTTTTGAGAAGCCAGTTCGAATGGTGAGCCTTTCTGGTAGAGATCACCAAGAATACTTTTCTGAGTTGCTTTCCAATATGGCGCTTCAGAGCAGCCTATAGTACTTAAATGGATGGGTGGTTGACTTTTCTTGTGTGGCCTATAGGTGTCCACCAACATCCCTGTTTTTCCTCTCCCCACTCTACAGCAGGAGAACACAGTGTTTGTCATGACCAACATGCTTGCTACCTTGAATCAGAGACAAGGCACCTGTGCCGAGGTAGGTAAGCATTCTTACTGAATGGGCCAACAGGCCTCTGATGCCAGTCTTCCTTATTCTTCATTCTTTTGAGCACTGTGGGTGCTAGGATGTGGGTACTGGGTGTGGTTTCAAAAATAAACCCACATGGGGCCTAATTTTGGCTCATTTTTGTCTTTTCCAGTATCCAAATGCTGAAACTGTGTGTACATCAGATGATAACTGTATTCCTGGCTCCACTGATGTCCACAGCAATGGTATGCGCTTACCTTCTATGGTACACTTCATAGAATCTATTTGATGTTCTTAATATGTGATTCCTGGCTAAAGAATGCCAGCAGTCTCAAAGTTCATGTTTTCTTTGTTGGCTCAGATAACAACCAAGAGTTTGATTGGAACAGCAGAAACTAACACTTGGAAAATTGAGCCCCTCTCAATTTGACCTTCTGTAATGGGGAGAATGCCCTTGAGTTTTTTTCTCAGAGAACGGGTGAGCCCATACTGAAATAAGACCCATGTGGGTTTTTGTTTGTTTGGTTTTTGCAAGGCAATCAGGATTAAGTGGCTTACCCCAGGTCACACAGCTAGTAAGTATCAAGTGTCTCAGGCCAGATTTGAACTCAAGTCCTCCGGACTCCAGGGCTGCTGCTCTCTCTAATGCACCACCTAGCTACCCCCATATGGGTCTTACTTCAGTGTAGGGGTCATCTCTTCTCTGATAGAAAAAACTCAAGGGAATAGAACTTTTCAGGATTCCCTAGACCAGCACTTAATAACCTAGGTCTCTGGCCCTCTGCAATTTTTTCATACCCCAGGAAGTATCTATTTGCCCTGAGAAATAAGTAACTCTTTCGTGAGACCGTTGACCTTATGCCATTATGCAGCTGGGTTTTGTGCCAATGCCCAGATCTTTACAGGTTAAAGTTGCTTGGTTTGTAAATAAGAGAAGATTAGACTCCATTAAGGTGCCCATGGATCGAATAGTGGAGAATGGGGGGAAGCTGGGGTGTTTACACTGGGATAAGGCTCTTGTCTTCTTGTTCCTCCTTATCCTACTGCAGGAGTAACAACTGGAAAATGTGTAGACTTTAAGGCTCACGTGAAAACATGTGAGGTGATTGCTTGGTGTCCAGTGGAGGATGACACTTACGTGCCCCGGTGAGTCATGACAAATTGGCCCAGACCTAGGGCTAGGGAAGTGCCAGAGATCATAAACTCTGACTTGTAAGGTAAGCGTTTAGTCTCATTCAACAAATATTTACTGTGCTGGGTGCATCACAAATATTTCCTAAAGGTGGCCAAGGCAGCAGTTCGGCATAGGGAACGAAAAATGTCTATTCGAGAGATCCTAGAGTGTTTTGAGGTGGGAGAAGCCTTAGATGTTTTGATCCAGTCTACTTATTTCACAGATGAAAGAGAAGTACAAAACAACAACAACAAAAAAAAAAACAGATCGGAAGGGAAGAGTTGTGGCTAGGCAAAAAAAAAAATAGGTAAATGGCTAGAGTTTTTAGTGAACAGTAAGCCTAGTAAGACTCCAACAGTTACACGGTGGCTTTAAAAAAAAGCTAATGAGCTCTTTGTTATCATTCAGTTGTGTCTGATTCTTCTTGAGCCCTTTTGGGGTTTTCTTTGCAAAGATACTGGAGTGGTTTGCCATTTCTTTCTCCAGCTCATTTTATTGATGAGGAAACTGAGGCAAATAGGGTTAAGTGACTTGCCCAGGGTCACACAACTAATAAGTGTCTGAAGCTGGATTTGAATCAGGTCTTCTTGACTCCAAGCCTGGCACGCTATCCATTGTACCACCTAGCTGCCCATAATGAGCTCTTGGGGGCATTTAATAAAGGTACTATGTTCAGAACAGGAGAGGTGAAAGGTTGCTGCCCTCTCTTAAGCCTATAATCTACTAAAACTCCCAGATCTTTTTTCAGAACAATCGTTGTCCAGCTGTGTCTCTCTCATCTTGTACTTTGATTTTTTTTTTGTACCCAGGCATAAATCTTTACATTTATCTCTACTGAATTTTATCATATGCGATTCAACTCTTTGTTATTTGTTTGTTTGGAATTTCATTGTTTTATTTTTATTTTTTAAGATGTATATTTTAAAACTTATTTTTAGTTTTCAACATTCACTTCTTTATGATTTTGAGTTCTACATTTTCTCCCCCTTGCTCCCTTCCCCCCTTCCCAATCTGATATAGGCTCTACATATACATTCATATTAGGCATATTTCCACATTAGTCATATTGTAAAGAAGAATTAGAACCAAAGGGAAGGACCATAAGAAAGAAGAAACAAAACAAAAAAGAGTAAATAGCATGCTTGGATCTGCATTCAGATTCCAAAGTTTTTTCTCTGGATGTAGATGGCATTTTCCATCATGAGTCTTTTGGAAATGTCTTAGGTCCTTGCATTGCTGAGGAAAGTCAAGTCTATCAAAGTTGGTCATCACACAATGTGGCTGGTACTGTGTACGGTGTTCTCCTAGTTCTGCTCACTTCACTGCATCAGTTCATATACATCTTTCCAGGTTTTTCTGAGGTCTGCCTGCTCATCATTTCTTATGGAACAATAGCATTCCATCACATTTATATACCACAGCTTGTTCAGCATTCCCCAATTGATGGGCATCCCCTCAATTTCCGATTCTTGGCCACCGCAGAAAGAGCTGCTATAAATATTTTTGTACATGTGGGTCCTTTTCTCTTTTTATGATCTCTTTGGGATACAGAGCTAGAAGCGGTATTGCTGGGTCAAAGGGCATGCACAGTTTTATAGCCCTTTGGGCGTAGTTCCAAATTGCCTAAGATTCAACTCTTAACACTTCAAGATCCTTTTGGACCCTGACTCTTTATCATCCACAGTGTTAGCTCTGTCTCCCCTCTTATTGTCACCTGCATAACTGATGATCAAGCCATCTCTGCCTTTATCCAGATCACGGATAAAAATGTTAGGTAGCACAGGGACAAAGACAGATCTCTGGGGCACTGCCCTAGAGACTTCCTAGAACATTCATATTGGACCGTTAACAATTATTGTTTGACTCCAACCTCTAGCCAGCTCCAAACCCAGCCAATGATCTTGTCATATGATCCCAGTATCTCCAATTGGAAGAGTATGAAGTAGGTACTTTTGCCAAAAGTTTTGCTAAAGTCAAGACAAGCCCTATACACAGCTTTCTTCTTACTAGCGAGTCTGGTAATTCTTTTGGGGAAAAAGGAAATGAGATTAGTCTGACACATCATGTCCGCTACTTTCCCTTCTCCATATTTGATAAGCTCTTTAATGATCGATTCTAGAGTTGTCTCAGGAATAAACATCAAATTCACTGATCTCTAGTTGACACAAACTCTGCTTTTTCCCCCTTTTAAAACATCAGGACATTTGCCCCTCCCCCTTGCCATGACTGCTCAGTCATCTCTGCAATCCCACAGGCCAGCTCTCCAAGGATCCAGCTCAGCCAGCCTCGGCCCCTTGAATTAAGGGTGGGAGGTCTGGGGGCTCTTACTCTTTCATCACCAGTCTTGGGGATTAGCTTCCTCTTACGGCAGCCTTGCCCTGTTATTTCCTGCGTAGAAGTCTTTGTTTCTGGCAAACAAAGCAGAAGCAAAGTAGACATTGAACTGCTCTCTCTGTCATCGTCCCACCCAGGGCAAACAAAGGCCTTCGATCCTCCTTTTTCTCCCAGTGAAGTCTTTTAAAAACCCCTCTTGTTGTCCTCAGCTTCCCTCCCTCAGCTCATTCAGAGTTTTAGCATTCCTGACACTGGGTTTTTTTTTTTAACTCTTTTTTTCATTTCATTTGATTTTTCCCAATTACATGTAAAAGCAACTCTAACATTCATTTTTCAAATTTTGGGTTCCAAATTCCCCCTCATTGAGAAGGTGAGCAATTTGACACAGGCCAGACGTATGTAGTCTGACACTGTCTTTACAGGCTCTTACTGTCATCCATTGACCAGGCCTTAACGTCCATCTCCAGTCATCCTGATTTATATCAGGCCACTGGACCCAGATACCTTAGGAGGAGAAAGTGAGGCTGGTGACTTTGCGTAGACCTTCCTCGCCTCAATCCAATTCACTTGCAAGTCATGGCATCACCTTCCTGACGTCATGGTCCTTGTTGAGAATGAAGGACGAACAAACAAAAATCTTCCGTATGTAGCTTTCAAAAGTTAGTTGGTGAGTCCCTGATGTATCTACATCATTCTCTCAAAACAACTCATTTTTTTCTCTTCCCTGAAATTGTTTGCCTTTGGGTCTTCTGAATTGTATTTTTGAGCATTCCCCCATCCCTCCAGAACTGATTTCCTCTATGGCAGTTTGAGATCCTATACATCTTTCCTCCGAACCCTTTGAAATCTACGTCCCCAGATTTGAAGGCAGACCCTGCCCAGATTTCCTCGCCTTTTCTATCACAGACTTTAAGAGGGCATGATCATCTGCCACCAAAGTTCCTATTATTTCCACCCCAGCAACTAGTTTCTTCCCATTAGTATCAGATCAGTCAACATTTATTAAGTGTTTACCATGTGCCAGGCATTGCGCTAAGTGTTAGGGGCACAAAGAAAAGCAAAAACAGTCCCTATACCCTAAGGAGCTCCCATCCTCATGGGGAAGACAAAAGGTAAGTTACTAGATACATGCAGGATCTGTCCAGCGTTGTCAAAAGATACTCTCAGAGGGATGGCATGAGAAGTAGGGAGGATGGGAAAGGTTTCCTACAGAAGGTGGGTCTTAAAGGAAGCCAGGGAGCCCAGAAGGCAGAGGTGAGGAGGGAGAGGATTCCAGCCATGGGGAACAGATAAGGAGGTCAATGTAGTTGTGTCAGAGAGTGTGTAGAGGAATAGAGTAGGAAACCAGAAGGGGCTTTAAATGCCAAGCAGAGGATTCTATGTTTAACCCTGCAGGTAATAGGGAGCCACCAGAGTTTATTGAGGGGAGGCAGGGGTTACGGGATCCGAGCTGCACTTTAGGAATCACTTTAGCAGCTGAGTAGAAGGTGGGCTGGAGTGAGAAGAGACTTTGGGCAGGGAGTTCCTCTGCCTTTTTTTGAAGGATAAAATTATCCTTAAGGCAAGTCAAGAAGTTGTCACTGTTCTGCTTTTAGCTGAGGGAGAGCTCTGATTAATTGAAGCAAATTTCTGGTTAATCGAAGCCCTATGTCACTACTACATAGTCTTTCTATGCCAGGCTTGGGATCTGTTTCCCAAAACTTTTCGTTTTTCCTTTTGTCTGCGTGGTCTGGAGTGTATTCCAGTGACAAGATGACTTTACCTTCTTCCATTGTCCTTTACTTAAATATTCTCTGAGATAATTCTCCTCTCTGATTTCTGGACTTGCTCCTACAAATAGACCTTCTTAAAACTCACTGCTACCTCACCTCAGCTCCCTTTTTTCTCTCTTGTTTCTTTTGAATAAAGCATCCATGGTTGTATATGGTCCCATCATGGGTTTCATCCCATCATAATAACTACAAGGTCAGATTTGCCCCTTGGGTTAGGACCGATAGTGCCTAGACTTTGACCTTTGTACCTAGACATTTGAGGAGGCTTTGGATTTTACTATTAAGGGCTCCTTTCCCTCCCATCTTTCTAGTCTTCTTATGCCCAGCCCCTGCAACATAACCTTTGATCCAGTGACACCTGCCTCCTGGCTGTTGCTTTCACGTGACTCTCCATCTCCAGACTCCAGGCTTCTTCCCTGACTGTCCCGCATACCTGGAATGCTCTCCCTCCTCATCTCTACTTCCAGGCTTCCCTGGATTCCTTCAAGTCTCAGATAACGCCACACACACACTTCTACAGGAAGCTTTCCCCAAACCTCCTTAATACCACCATGCCTTCCCTCTTTTGTTTATCTTGTCTCTAGCTTGTTTGTACAGAGTTGTTACTAGACTGTGAGCTCCTTGAGGGCAGACTTGCCTTTCTTCATATCCCTAGTACTTAACACAGTGCCTGGTATACAGTAGGCACTTAAATCTCATGACAGCTCTTTGAGCTGCTCTTCTTTTTCCTTCTCTGTAACTCATCTGTGGTGTCTAATCCTGAGGATACACAGAAGAATTCTTCTCCCTCCCCCATCTGATTCAATTTGCAGATCCATTCATGGATGCTTTTGGCAGATGTCCTCTCTTTTGAGCTCGGAATCATCGCCCCTGTGTTTGGAACAGTGGTCCGGGAATTCAGATGCCATTCCTCGACACCACCTTCTTAGCTGTTGTTTACTTTCCAAATCTTGTTTTCTTTTCTACACCCCTTTGCCTCCAAGGGGCAACAGTGAGAAAAAACACCACCTGTGCCTGGGAGATCTTCACTTTCTTGCCCAAGACTTCCTAATCTTTTGTGACACTTTCCAGCTTCCTTCTGGCAAAATCATTAGTATCCATGGGAATCACCAGAAATGAGTGGTTGTATTCCATGGGTGGCATCCAATTGGGTAAGTCTTCGGAGGCTCTCCTCATGCCTTGTTATGTGGCCAGGAAGACAACAGACTACTGTGGTTCTTAATCAGATCAGCGAAGGGAGCAGAGATCAGAAGCTCCAGCCATTCTCTCCTTCCTCTGACTCATCCTGAATGGCAGCTCTCTCACCCACCAGCTTCCTCCCTCCTTCCTTCCAGAGCCCCTAGTCTGTCTTTGAGCTCTGATTTCCTCCTGTCCTTTCCCTTCCTTTTCTCCTCTGGGCTACATTCTATTACTCATCCACATCCTGACGAGGGTGGGGAGGGACGATGTCTCCTCTCTTCCACCTCAGATCTCATTTTCCCCATTGAAGCCTTCCATCTGTTTCCCATGAGAATGCTTCTTTCTCTCTGACAGCCTGGAATGTGAAGAGCCAGTCTGCTCTGTGAGTTCTTTCTTTCTCCTCTAGGAGAGAGATCAACCTCCAGTTAGAGAACAGTCACTCACTGGTGTGTGACAGAAGTGTCTGGAGGCGCACATCTGGAAGCAAGCCACTGCATGGTTTTCCTGTTTTGTAATGGTAAAGGGCAGCTCCGTCTTCCCTTCCCCTCCCCAGACTCCCAGCTTAGGAATCATCCTGGATTCCTCATTAATGGTCTCCTGTCTCCCCGTGTCCAAGCTGTTGCCAAGGCCTGTCAATCGCCCCTTTGCAGCATCCCTCAAACACACCCCCTCTCTCCTCTGACCCTGCCACCCCCTGGTGCAGACCCCTCATTACTTAGCTCCTGGAGTGTTGCATGTGGATTGAGGTCTGCCTGCCTCAAGTCTCTCCCCACTCCAGTCCATTCTCCACAAGTTTTCTGAAAGTGCAGGTCTGACAATATCCTCCCTCCCTTCCAGTAAACTCCAGTGGCTCCCTCTTGTCTCCAGGACCAAATAGAAGATGCTCTGCTTGGCTTTGAGCGCCCTTCATGACCCGCCTTTCCAGTCTCCTTATACCTTACTCCCTAACATAGACTCTTTGATCCAGCGACACCAGCCTCCTCGCTCTTTCACAAAAAAAAAAAAAGACCCTCCATCTCTCAGCCCTGGGCTTTTTGTCCGGCTGCCCCCCATGCCTAGAATGCTCTTCGAACTCTGCTCTGACTGCTGACCTCCTTGGCTTCCTTCAATTCCCTGCTAAAATCCACCTTCTGTGTGAAGGCTTCTACAACCCAATCCCCGCCCCTTAATTCCAGTGCTCTTTCCCTTTGAATTATTTCTTATCTAGCCTGCATATTGTATGTTTGTGTGTTTGTGTGTTATCTCCCCCATTAGACTACAAGCTTGCTGAGGACAGGGACTGTCTTTTGCCTTTTTTTGTATCTTCTACCCTTAGTACGATGCCTGGCACATAGTAGGCACTAGTAAATGTTTATTGATTGAATGGCTGAGATTTTCAGTATTTTTGCTTTGGCTTATTTTTATCTCCTTGTGAATGTTTATGCCTCTTGTCACTTCTTAGTAACTTGATAACCCCATTCAGCTCCTTTTCTTAGTCTTTCCAGTTGCATAGTCAAACATACCTGCCCTTCAGCCCTGTACCAATCTCCTATTTCATCAGTTTGCCCTAAGCACCAACCCATTCCATCCATTTGCCTTACCCATTCACCGTTCCATTGACCTGTTCTTACTTTATCTTTTCTGTTTTCCTTTTTAAATCTACCTAGTCAGGTTCTACTCCATAATCCTCTTATATCCTTAATTATACTTTAATTGGACTCACTATCTCTCTATCCCTCCCCCGCCAAAATCCCTCCTCTTCCCAGCCTCCCTTGAGTGGTTGAGAGCTTCACCGCCCTTCCAGTCCCTGAGGCTCATACATCTCCTTAGGTGCACATCAGATCCATTATCCTATCCTGTCATTTCCACCTTAACAACATCTCTTCTAAATGTCCCAGTCGCTCTACTCACAAGGCCACCAAGTCAACAAGCATTAGATAAGCACCTACTATGTGCCAATTACCATGCTAAGCACTGGGGCAAGAACTCCATCTCAGCTGATTTTGTGTCTCTCAAAGCTCCTACCCCGCACATATAGCAGGTGCTAAATAAGTGGTTGGTATTACTTCATATTGCTTAGATTGAGGCCATGCATTGTCAAGCAGAGCCCATAGACTCAACTCCCCTTACAGAAATGCATCAAAGAAAATAAAGCTAATTGGACATTGAGAGGATAGCCCATCAATGACTGAACAAATTGTGATATATTATTGTGAAGGAATACTATTGTTCTGTGAGAAATGATAAAGGGGATGGTTTCAGAAAAGCCTGGGAAGATTTATATGAGCTGATGTGAAGTGAAGTGAGCAGAACCAGGGAAATATTATACGTAGGAGCAGCAATGTTGTAACAACAACCGACTGCAAAAGACTTAGCTAGTCTGATCAAGACAGTGATTCAGGACAGTCTCAAAGGACTCATGATGAAAAATACTTCTCCATCTCCAGAGAGAGGACTCATGAACTCTGAGTGCAGATTGAAGCATATTGTTTTTCACCTTCTTTGTTTTTCTTGGTTTTTTTCCCCTACAACGTGGCCAAAACAATGTTTTGCATGATTTCATATATATAATGGGTATCGTATTTCTTGCCTTCTCAGTAGGTGAGGGAGGAGGTAAAGTAAGGAGAGGGAGAGAATTTTGAACGAAAATAAAAATTTTAAAATTAAGAAAAAAGGAAGAAACAGGATAGCTTCAGCCTTGGTGAACAGAAAGCAACCAGAAAGTGATGGGGCGCTTCTTGGTGGGGCAACGGACAGTGCCAAAGGAGGCACGCCTATAGTATGCCCGTCAGGGAAGGGTATCAGTGTGCAGGCAGACTTCACTTTGGTTTAACTTGTAAAATCAGCTCTGTGACTATAGCCACTAAGCTGTCTGGGGATGTATGCACACCATCAAGCCACAAGGGCCATCTGTAACTATTGACATGAATGTACAATGCATGGCCCCACTGGCCTGCCTCAACAGCCAGTGCTCGGGCTTGTCTGTTCCCTCTCCCCTCAGAAGCTGCTATAATGGACCACACCCTGCCCTAGAGCTCATAAGCTTGTTTTTCAGTCATTCCCATCATGTCCTACTCTCCATGACCCCATTTGGGGTTTTCTTGGCAGAGATACTGGAGTGGTTTGCCATTTTCTTCTCCAGCTCATTATACAGATGAGGAAACTGAGGCACACAGGGTTAAGTGACTAGCCCAGGGTCACACAGCTAGCGTCTGAGGCCAGTTTTGAGCCCATGAAGACGAGTCTTATAATTCCAAGACCAGTGGTCTATGCACAATGACACCACCTCGCTGCCCCATGCCCGTAAGCTAGGAAACCTCTAAATTTGATTGAAAACCCCTCTTCTTCCCAACTTTTATCATCCTACTTTGTACAGTTGGAGGCAGTGGGTCTTTTCCTATTTGAGAGAAGGAAAGGGGAGACTAATATATCTTGAAGCTGTGATGGATCCTGTTTACATTGTATGTGTGTGTGTGTGTGTGATTTCAGACCTGCCTTTCTGAAAGCCGCAGAGAACTTCACCATGTTGATTAAGAACCACATCTGGTATCGCAAGTTTAATTTCACCAAGTAAGTGTTGGGGCCTTCACTGAAATCATCTTCTAGTGCCTGAGACCCCGGGCTCTGAAGCCTGTGCCAGCCATGTACATCCTCCCAAACTGGAAAGGTCCAAGGGTGGACTGTGCCCATTGTTAGCTAGGCTGAGCCTCTAAATTCAGAGGAGGCTCATCACCGGGGGTGATTTGGGGGGTAAGGGAGGCAAAGCAT
The DNA here is from genome assembly GCA_028646595.1 of Phalanger gymnotis. Lineage (NCBI taxonomy): Eukaryota > Metazoa > Chordata > Mammalia > Diprotodontia > Phalangeridae > Phalanger > Phalanger gymnotis. The sequence goes on from CM053622.1 coordinate 28,006,040, forward strand.
CTCCTAGAACTGCCTCCTAAGACAGATGGGTCACCGTTGACACTGATGGAGAGAGATGAAGTCACGAACCCTGAAGGACATCATTAGGAAGAGCGGGTATCTCAACTAGTGTCCTGGAGGAATGCTGTTCATTAACCGTTCCTCCCTCCCCCTTCTTACCTCGAATCTCCCTTTCACTTCTTCCCTGTTTCAGGAGAAATATCCTTCCCACGACTAACGCCACCTACCTCAGGTCATGCATCTACGATGCCAAGACAGACCCGTTCTGCCCCATATTCCGTCTCGGCCAAATTGTGGAAAGTGCAGGACACAACTTCCAGCAGATGGCCATGGAGGTGAGCGCAGCTCTTCCCTGGAAGTGCGCTTCTAGCGTGACTCCATGGGGAAGACCTTCCTGGTACTGATAACCACCCTCCGGCTAGCCAAGTGAATAGAGCTCTTCAGTTGCTCCTGCCTTTTAAGAAAGTCTTGATTTTTTTTAAGTGATCAGGTGGCCTCAATATATTATCCATCTTCTGAGCTTTGCTCTGGCGTCAGCTTTCCCACTGACCCCTAACGCTTTCTTGCTTTGGAACATGCAGGGAGGCATCATGGGCATTCAGATCAACTGGGACTGTAACCTGGACCTGTCCGCCTCCCACTGCTTGCCAAAGTATTCATTTCGCCGCCTTGACGGCCAGGACTCTGACTCCAAAGTCTCCCCCGGCTATAACTTCAGGTAGGAGGGGCCGTAGGATGCATTACTTATTACTTGGATGCTGAGGGGGTAGGGCAGAGGACAGACATTACTGATGAGCTGGGATTAAGAAATACGGTCCATTTCCAGTGCCTGTGCCCTTGGAGAACCCGGCCAGACACAGCATTGGACAGGGCCAACCTCCTAAAACCAAAAGCTGTTGTAGCTAAATCCAGGCTGCATTTGGTGCATGCATCGGGAGGGTTTGTGGAGGAAGTAGCGCGCTGAGAGTTAGTCAGAAGGCAAGAGGTGCAAATGTCAGCTGTGCCTGTGGGAGCCTTGTTTCTGCCTCAGTAAAAGGCGGGAGCTGGAGTAGATGGAGTGAAAGTTCCTCTTCTTTTCTGTGTCTTGGACCCCTTGGGCAGACAGTTGGGGGAAGCTTGTGGGCCCTTGCTCAGAATCACAATTTTAATTGCATAAATAAAATCCATAGAATCATTGAGAAAAGCAAATAAGAAATGCAGTTATCAACGTTTTCTAAAAACGAATCACTGGACCCGAGGTTAAGAACTCATGGCTAGATGGTCACAGGGGCTGACAGCACACAGGCGTTAATTCTAGGGCTGCCCTACTGGTAACCTCACTAATGCTAGCGTTTTGGGTAAAACAAAAACAGAGCTAGGTATTTTTGTTTTCCCCTCCCTTTCTGAAACAGCTCAACATGGGGCCATGTAAGTTTTTGTCAGTTTGGCTTTTCTGCGCAGTTCCCCAGCCAGCTCCCCTTTTTGCATGCCAGCCACGTCAGAGGCCCCGCTAGAAAATGTCTCCTGGCCTTCGCAGCAGCATTCTGTGCTGTGTGGTCTCCCTCTTGTGGTGAGTCATCAGCTTAGACACCAGCACCCCCAGCAAAGCATCCAATGGAAAAAAATTCTCTTTGACCATAACGGCCCCACAACCCACTCTGTCTTTTGAATGCAGAGGTGATACCATGTCCATAGAGCAAGAATGGCTCTGCATGTGTCTCAGCACAGGGGCTGGCTTTGTGGTCAACTGTCCACACTTGCTCCTGATTTTCAGAATCTGTCCAGTACAGTTGCCCACCATCCCAGTCTGTGACCATGTAGGAAATGCTTCCTGAGTACAAGGCACCAAGCTGAGCACTGGAGCATAGTGAAGGCAGCCACAGGCAGTCACTGCACACGAGCTAAGAGGAAGCAGGTTGGACATGTCAGTCAGGTCACGAGCTGCTTCTGGCGGATCCCCAAGCTCTCCAGGAATGGCTTTGCCCCCTAAAAACCAAGGCCTTGAGGTGGTGTTGGCTTTTTGAAGAGCACATAGTGTGGCAGCTTTCTGCTGCTCACTAAAGATTCCAACTAATTATCTAGCAGCTACTTTTAAAAATGTTTTAATTTTATCAAGTGGTCAGGTGGTCTTACAGAAATAATATTCAATGGGAAATGAATCGCAAAGCCAGAGTTGAAACAGAGCCATGCACACAATAGGTACTTAATAAATTGAATTAGTTTGAATTGATACAGATCGTAATGAGAACAGAGAAAGGAACTTTCTGATGCCTGAGTATTGACCCTCCTCATCCTTGCAAGGAAAGGTTTGTCGTGGTCTGTTAGGTAGATTTAGAAAGAAAATGGGCAGTGAGGTGGCACCATAGTGCAGACAGCGCTGGGCCTAGTGTCAGGAAGACTCAACTTCCTGAGTTCAAATCAGGCCTCAGACGTTGTACTAGCCACCTTGTGACCTTGGGCAAGTCACTTCACCTGTTTGCCTCAGTTTCCCTATCTGTTTAATGAGCTGAAGAAGGAAATGGCAAACCACTCCAGTATCTTTGCCAAGAAAACCCCAAATGGGGTCACGAGGAGTGGGACACGATTGAAACGGCTGAACAAGAAGGAAAACACTCTTGACCACCAGAAAATGGGCTCAACCCTCCTCATTGATTTGTCAAGTCCTTATCATATGCCTCATATGTGCAAGGCACTGGCTCTCAGCTGCATGATGTTGTAACTTTTTCAGACCGATCGAATGGCACCCACTGCTGCTTATTAACCTGCTGATTGGCACGAGCAAATTGAGGAGCCCCAGAGTTGGCGAAGTGGCCTGGGGTCAGTTCTTCGAGCATCCATAGGGCTCTGCTAAAACATCCACATTTCCTCCCCAGGTTTGCCAAATACTATAAGGATGAAAATGGCACCGAGGTACGGACCCTCATCAAGGCCTACGGCATCCGCTTTGACATCATCGTCTTTGGAAAGGTAGAGTCCCGGTCTCTCTCCTATCTCAGCTGGTCTTAAGCCGAGCACCAGCCAGCTAAACCCTCTAAGAGGCCGGGAGAGACACCTCGCTCACCTTTTTCTCTTCTCTTCTTGACCCGATTTCCAATGTTTCTCATTCATCAGGCTGGGAAATTTGATATCATCCCTACCATGATAAACATTGGCTCTGGATTGGCACTGCTTGGAGTGGTAAGAAGTCTGTATTTCTTCGTTGCTAACCACAATGGGGGGTGGGGGCAGGGCAGGTGTATCCCAGAAGGGTAAATCCCGCTGTAATCCCTGAGCCCCTTTGGAAATAAGGGACTGACCCCATAGCTCTTTACTTAATCTTCCCTCAGGTTTACTTCTCCTCCTTTCCTGCAGCCAAGCTGGGCAGAGTTAATACCTGGCCTCCTTCCCAGAGCCTGGGAACTGTCCTGAAGTCAGATGAGCCCAGCAGATCCCCAAGCGGAGGGTGGATGATCATTTGTTAAGGACATTGTGGGCAGGATTGCTGGTGGCTTCTGAGGCCCTTCTTGTCTGTTAGAGCTTATGACTCATTCCCTGATGTGTTCTTTTAATAGGATATTTTAGGGACCATAAGCATCCAAGGGGCTAGATCGTAGTTGGGAAGGGATCTGGACTTGGAGTCTGGAATATCCAAGTGTGACTCTTGCCTTGCACACTCTTAGCTTTGTTGTTGTTGTTTGGTCATTTCAGCTGTGTCTTACTCTTCACTGCCCCATTTGGGGTTTTCTTGGCAAAGATACTGGACTGGTTGGCCATTTCCTTCTCCAGCTCATTTGACTGAGGCAAACAGGGTTAAATGACTTGCCCAGGGTCACACAGCTAGTAAGTGTCTGAGGTCGGATTTGAACTCAGATCTTCCTGACTCCAGATCTGGCACTGTATACATTGTGTAACTCAGAGCAAATCATCTCCTGTCTCTCAACCTGGGAATGATTGGAAGAGGAAATGGCAAACCGCTAGAGTAGCTAAGAAAACCCCAAACAAGATCATGGAGAGATGGACGTGACTGAAATGACTGAACAAAGGCAGCAAAACAGAATGATAACCATAGCCCCCACTTCCCAACATCTTATGATCCACCGAGATAACATGCCCAATGCTCCACACACCTAAGTACTATTCACATGCAGAGAGGGGAGTGAATGATCTGAGTAGCATCAGATGAGAGGGCAGAGTCACTCGGACCTTCTGTTGTTTCTTTATCACCAATTCAGGCCACAGTCCTGTGTGACATGATCGTCCTCTATTTGATGAAAAAGAGGTTTTACTACCGAGAGAAGAAATATAAGTATGTAGAAGACTACAGCCAGGTAATCGATCCTTTCCAGACTTCACAGAAGAAATGAGCCGAGACAGATCCTTACTTTCACCTTTAGGCTCTTAGGAGAAGAGAAAAATGATACAGGTGATGACTTGGTTCCTGTGGCTGTCATGGTGAGAGCTCCCAAAGTGGATGAATAAATGAAGGAAAAAGCATTTATTAAACACCTACTAAGTACAAGCACTGTGCTGAGTGTTGGGGTTGCAAAAGGAAAAGCAAAGGCAGGCTCTGCTGTCAAGGAGATGAGGGTTTCAGGGATGATGGTTGGAGCCCTAAGAGCCCTAAGAGACTAGATTGGCATGTTCCATCCAGGAACAGTGCCAGAGTGGATTATGGCTCCAGTCTTAGCGAGGGAGAAGAGAACGCCCTCAGGCAGTTGATGAGGTTGTCAAGGAGATGATAGGAGAATAGGGAGTAAAGTGATATACGGCTGGGGCTAATAAGGCCAGATCAATGTGCCCAGAATCAGAGCCACACACAGGTAAAAGGTGTGCCATCGCAGCAGCATGTTATGTCATTCAGAGCAGGCCCACAGGGCCAACACCTTTGCTGAATGGGAGTCACTTGTCTTTTTTTGCAGGAGCTCAATGATAGAGCTGAATAACGAAGTCAGCCCTGTCGTGTCCGGGACCACATTCGGCCCTGTCTTTGTACTGCCCCAGGAGCCCTCACCTCAGGATGCCAAGAAGGGAAAAATCAGCTGCCTTCGCAGAGAAGGCTGGTCCTCCTCCCGAGGCCTCGACTCACTGCCTACTTCTGCATCTCCAAGAATGCTGTCCTAAGGGTCACATGCTGGACACTTATTTATAGCCAGTAAATGGGTTGTTACTTGGTCCTGTTTTGCTGCTCAGGTTTGGCATTCCTTTCTGTTATAACAGCCTGAAGTCTGTTGGTCCTATCCAAGTACAGTAACATCAATGCATCTTATGGAACACTGAATAATCCTTTTCGATGCTTTCTTTCCTCCAAAGCTTTGAGCCAACTTAGCCTCTGAAAAAGACCCCATTTTCTCAGCTTCTGACAATATCTCTTCATCTAAACATACAAGTTTAAATACTTTTGAGGGAGAAATCACCTGGGATCACCCAAGATCACCCAAGATTAGAGGGTCCTAGAGTTTTCACAGTTCACTTGTTTCCTATGAGCCAGAGAAATCATCCACTCTATTATGATGTATATTTAGGAGCATTTTTTCTTGTTCTGATTCCTTTGTAATTAAAGACCTAAAAAAATAAAACATGATCTATCTTAACAGTTGAAATATTGTGTGACTGTAGTAGACAAAAGCTTCCATAGGATTTAGAATTGGAACAAATCTTAGTTGAATCTTAGAAATCTTAGTCAAAATGAATATAATATAATTGTTTGACAGAGCAAGGATTGAAACCCGGATCTCCAACTTCAAATACAGTGTTCCTTCCACCACCATGGGCTACCTCTATAGTATAGAGTCTATACTTTTGTACCTTTTCCTTCATTGGGTTCGTTGATCATTCCTGTAGAGATAATCTCCAGACCTGTCTATCCAGCTGTAGTCTCTCTCCTGAGTACCAGTCACACATCATTCACTGCCTTTTGAACAGACCAAATTAGGTATTCTGTAGGCATCTCAAATTCAACACAACTCATTGTCTTCCTCCTCCTTCCCTCCCCGACACAAAAATCTACCCCAACCCCAACTGGGAAAGGCACTGCCAAGGGCACTAGCATCATCTACATTACCTAGGCCCCAGACTCTCAGCACCATACTCAGCTCCTGAGTCAAACATAGCCCACATATCCAGTGTGTTGTCAAGTCTTGGCCTTTCTGGCAATAAGTCAAACATTTATTAAGCGACTACTATATGCCAGGCACTATGCTAAGCACTGGAGATACAAAAAGGCAAAAGACAGGCCCTGCCCTCAGAGCGCTTATAGTCTAATGAGGGAAATAACAAAGCAAGCTATATACAGGATAAAAAGGAAATAATTAACAAAGGGAAGGCACTGGGATTAAGAGAGGTTGGGGAAGGCTTCCTGTAGAAGATGGTATTTTAGTTGGGACTTGAAACCAGGGAGGTCAGTCGTGGGAGTGGAAGAGAGAGAGCATTCCAGCATGGGAAATAGTGGAGAGATGAAGAGTCTTGTTCATGGAACAGCCAGGAGGCCAGTATCACTGGATCAAAGAGTATTTGGGGAGTACAGTGTAAGAAGGCTGAAAAGGTAAGAGGAGGCCCGAGTTAGGAAGAGCTTTAAAAGTCAGACCAAAGATTTTTTTATTTGATCATGGAGATAATGGGGAGTCACTGGAGTTTATTGAGTAGGCGGGTGGCATGATCTGACCTACGCCTTAAAAATATCAATTTGACAGCTGGGTAGAGGAAAGACTGCCTTGGATAGAATCTTGAGACAGAGCAGGCTGTGGCAATGGTCCAGCCTTGGGTTGATGGCAGCCTGCACCAAGATGGTAGCTATGTCAGAGGAGTGGAAGTGGGTATACCAGAGATGTTATGAAGGTGAAATCACCAGCATTGGCAACAGATTGCATATGGGGGTGGGGTGGAGAAGAAGTTAAGAGAGTGAGGAGATGAAGATGATACCTAGGGGGTGAGTCTGGGGGATGGACACATGATGATGTCCTCAACGGTAAAAGGGAAGTTGGGAAGAGGAGAAGGTTTGGAGGAAAGATAACGAATCCAGTTTTAGACACATTCAGTTTAAGATGTCTATAGGACAATGCAATTTGAAATGTCCAATAGACAGTTGGGAAATTAGAGCTTAGGAGAGAGATGTTAGAGTTGGATAAACAAGATCCAAGAGTCGTCTGCATAGAGATAATCATTGAACTCAAGGGAGCAGAGGAGATCAAGTGAAACTTATAGAAAGAGAAAAGGACTCTGGGCAGAGCTCTGGAGGATATCCATGGTTAGCAGGTATCACCTGGATGAAGATCCCGAAAAAAGAGGCAGAGAAGAAGCAGTCAGACAAGTAGGAGGAGAACCCAGAGATAATGGTGTCCCCAAAACCCAGGAAGTATCGAGAAGACAGTGATAATAGTATCAAAGGCTACCCAGAGGTCAAGAAGAATGAGCATGAAGAAGATTGCTAGATGTGGCAATTAAGAGATCATTGGTAACTTTGGAGAGAGCAGGTTCAGTGGAATGATGAGGTCGGAAGCCAGATTATCAGGGGTTAAGAAGAGAGTGAGAGGAAAGGAAATAGAGGGACAGATTATAGGCTACCTCAGTGAGTTTAGACACAAAAGGAGGTGAGATTGAGGATAATCACTCTCAGGAATGGATGTACCAAAGGAGGAATTTTTTGATGGCCAGACAGGAGCATGTTTGTAGGCAGTAGAGACAGGGAGAGATTGAAGATTAGTGAGAGTGGGGATGATAGAGAGGGTGTTCTGCTGGAGAAGATAGGGTAGAATGGGGTCACTTGTGGATGTAGAGGGTTTTGCCCAGGCAAGGAGATGAGAGAAGAGAGAGTGGAAACAGCAGCCTTTTGGAATGCTAACCCACAGGTGCGGTAGAGAACCAAGGTGACTATTGGGCTGATGATTAGAGACCATCACCTGACTCAAATATTGCACTTCTTTGCTGGATGGTTAACAAAGTGATATGCTGCCTCTCTGTAGGCTTAGGACCTACTCAGTGCAGGCATCTACCTCGATGCTACCTCTATCCCCTCCATTAAGAAGAGCATTCTTCTGAAGCTGGATCATCTCTAGTCGACCTTTATATTTGACTTTTATAACCACCTCTATCTGGCACATAGTAAGCACTTAATAACTGCTTGTTAACTGACTGATTCTATCCCTTGTTGGGACAAGAATGATTATGAAAGGTACCTCTTCCTAGTCATAAAATCATAGATGAATGAAGAAAGATGCATTAATTAAGCATTTACAATGCCAGGCACTATACTAAGGGCTAGGGATACAAGTACAAGCAAATAAGACAGTTCTTGCCCTCATGGAGCTTATAGTCTAGCGGGGGAAGACAGCACATAGGGGGAACCAGAAAGGTGAGGACGGGGCTGTCAGCCTGATTTGGAGATGCCCAGGAAGTAATGCAGTTGCCTGGTATCAAGCAAGATAAAATGAAAGCTCACTTGTCAGAGGGGGCAGAATGAACATAGGGTCAGGTGGGAAGGAATTGAGGACACCCAAGGGGCAGGAGACACTTTCGGTTAGAAATGGTTAGATCTGGAGCTGGAGGGTGCCTTTGGGTCTAGCCCCATCATTTTACCCATCTGGAGGTTTGGAGAGGTTAAGGGATTTATCCAAGGTCACACAGTAAGTGTCTGAGGTAGAATTTTAATCCAGGTTTTCCCGACCTCAAGTCTAGTGCTCTATCCACTACACCATACTGTCTGGTTTTGTCTTGTGATTTTAGTGATGTGATCTTTTATATCCAGGTTTGGGGCGAGGTGAGTGGTGAAAACAGAACCCTAGCAGCCAAAAGAAGAACAATTCACTAAATTCCAGGGGCCCAGAGCTAACCAGTGCAGCCCTCCTTTGAAAATTTGCCAACCTTCCAAACAGAGATTCTTAATTGGGATCAATGAACTTTTTTTTATTATAAATTTATTTTTTAGTTTTAGTTTACAACACTCAGTTCCACAATTTTTGGGGTTTCAAATTTTCCCTCCCTCCCTCTTCTCCTCCCTCCCCACAAGATGACATGTAATCCAATGTAGGTTCTACATATACCTTCACCTTGAACTTATTTTCATAATAGTCCAGTTGTAATGAAGAATTATGACCAATGGAATGGATCATGAGAAAGAAGAAATGAAAAAAAAAAGGAAAAAAGAGAGCAAAAAGTTTGCTTCAATCTGCATTCAGACTCCATAATTCTTTCTCTGGATGTGCATAGCTTTTTCCATCATGAGTCTTTTGAAGCTGTCTTCAAACCTTGCATTGATGAGAGAAGCCAAGTCTATCAAAGTTAGTCCTTACAGATACATCGCCTGGTTCTGCTCCCCTCCCTCAGCATCAGTTCATATAAGTCATTCCAGGTCATAATGAAGTCCGTCTGCTCCCCATTTCTTATAGCACAATAGTACTCCATTATATCCATATACCACAATTTGTTTAGCCATTCCCCAATTGATGGGCATCCCCTTGATTTCCAATTCTTTGCCACCACAAAAAGAGCTGCTACAAATATTTTTGTACATATGGTCCCTTTCCCACTTGTATGAATCTCTTTGGGATATAGCCCTAGAAGTGGTCAAAGGGTATGCACATTTTTATAGTCCTTTGGACATAGCTCCAAATTGCTCTCCAGAATGGCTGGATCAGTTCACAATTCCACCAACAATGTAATAATGTTCCAATTTTCCCATATCTTCTCCAGCATTTATCATTTTCCTGTTTTGCCACGTTAACCAATCTGACAGGAGGGATGTGGTACCTAAGTAGTTTTTTTGATTTGCATTCCTCTAATCAATAGTGATTTTGAGCATTTTTTCATATGCCTATAGATATCTTTAATTTCTTCCTCTGAAAACTGCCTGTTCATATCCTTTGACCATTTCTCAATTGCAGAATGACTTATATTCCAATAAATTTGGCTCAGTTCTCTGTATATTTTAGAGATGAGGCCTTTATCAGAGACACTGGTTGTAAAGATTTTCTCCCAATTTTCTGCTTCCCTCCTTATCTTGGTTGCATTGGCTTTGTTTATACAAAAACTTTTGAATTTAACATAATCAAAATTATCCATTTTGCATTTTGTAATGCTCTCTATCTCTTATTGGGTCATGAATTCTTCCCTTTCCCATAAATCTGACAGGTAAACTATTCCTTGCTCTCCCATAGTATCAGCCTTTATTCCTAAGTCATGAACCCATTTTGACTTTATTTTAGTATGTGGTATAAGATATTGATTTATGCTCAGTTTCTGCCACACCATTTCCTAATTTTCCCAGCAGTTTTTGTGAAATAGTGAATTCTTAGCCCAGAAGCTAGATTCTTTGGGTTTATCAAAGAGTAGATTGCTATAGTTGTTGACTACTGCATCTTGTGTACCTAACCTATTCCACTGATCCACAACTCTGTTTCTCAGCCAGTACCAAGTAGCTTTGATGACTGCTGCTTTATAGTACAGTTTAATATCTGATATGGCTAGGCCACCTTCCCTAGCATTTCTTTTCATTAATTCCATTGATATTCTGGACCTTTTGCTCTTCCAGATGAATTTTGTTATTATTTCATCCAGCTCTGTAAAATAATTTTTGGTAGTTTGATTAGTATGGTACTGAATAAATAAATTAATTTAGGTAAAATTGTCATTTTTATTATATTAGTTTAGCCTAACCATGAGCAACTGATGTTTTTCCATTTATTTAGATCTGGCTTTATTTGTGTGAAAAGTGTTTCATAATTATATTCATAGGCCTTGGATTTGTCTTGGCAGGTAGACTCCCAAATATTTTATAGTGTCTACAGTAACTTTAAATGGAATTTCTTTTTTCCATCTCTTGCCATTGGGTTTTGTTAGTAATATATAATGCCTAGGATTTATGTGGGTTTATTCTATATTCTGCAACTTTGCTAAAGTTTTTTACTATTTCAAGTAATTTTTTAATTGATTCTCTAGGATTCTCTAAGTAAATCATCACATCATCTGCAAAGAGTGATAACTTAGTTTCTTCTTTGCCTATTTTAATTTCTTCAATTTCTTTTTCTTCTCTTATTGCTAAAGCTAACATTTCTAGTACCAAATTGAATAATAGGGGTGATAATGGATATCCTTGTTTTTGCCCTGATCTTATTGGAAATGCATCTAGCTTATCCCCATTACATATAAGGCTTGCTGATGGTTTTAGGTAAATTCTACTTACAATTTTAAGGAAGACTACATTTATTCCTATGCTTTCTAGTGTTTTTAATGGGAATGGGTATTGTATTTTGTCAAAAGCTTTTTCTGCGTCTATTGGGATAATCATATGGTTTTTGCTAGTTTTGTTGATATGATCAATTATGCTGATAGTTTTCCTAATATTGAACCAGCCTTGCATTCCTGGATTAAATCCTACCTGGTCATAGTGTATTATTCTTGTGATAAGTTGCTACAATCTTTTTTCTAATATTTAAAATTTTGCATCAATATTCATTAGGGAAATTGCTCTATAATTTTCTTTCTCTGTTTTGACTCTTCCTGGTTTAGGTATTAGTACCATATTTGTGTCATAAAAAGAACTTGGTAGGACTCCTTCACCTATTTTCCCAAATAGTTTATAAAGCATGGGAATTAATTGTTCTTTAAATGTTTGATAGAATTCACATGTAAAACCATCTGGCCCTGCAGATTTTTTCCTAGGGAGTTCATTGATGGCTTGCTCAATTTCCTTTTCTGAGATGGGGTTATTTAGGTATTTTACTTCCTCTTCTGTTAACCTGGGCAATTTATATTTTTATAAATATTCATCCATTTCCCTCAGGTTGTCACGCATACAACTGGGCAAAATAATTCCTAATTATTGTTTTAATTTCCTCTTCATTGGAAGTGAATTCACCTTTTCATTCTGATACTGGTGATTTTATTTTCTTCTTTTTTTAATCAAATTGGCCAAAGGTTTATTGATTTTATTGATTTTTTCATAAAACCAGCTCTTAGTTTTATTTACTAGTTCAATAGTTTTCTTGATTTCAGTTTTATTAATCTCTCTTTTGGTTTTCAATATTTCCAATTTGGTATTTAATTGGTGATTTTCAATTTGTTCTTTTTCTAGCTTTTTCAGTTGCATGCCCAATTCATTGATCTCTTTTTATCTATTTTATTCACGTATGCATTTAAAGATATAAAACTTCCCCTAAGAACTGCTTTGCTGCATCCTATACATTTTGGTATGTTGTCTCATTATTGTCATTCTCTTGAATGAAGTTACTGTTTCTGTGATCTGTTCTTTGACCCACTAATTCTTTAGGATTAGATTATTTAGTTTCCAATTAATTTTTAGTTTATCTTTCCATGGTCCTTTATTACAAATAAGTTTAATTGCATCATGATCTGAAAAGGATGCATTGACTATTTCTGCCTCTCTGCACTGGATTGAGAGGTTTTTATGCCTTAGTACATGGTCAATTTTTGAGTATGTGCCATGTGCCACTGAGAAAAAGTTATATTCCTCTTTATCCCCATTCAATTTTCTCCAGAGATCTATCATATCTACCTTTTCTAAAATTTTATTCACCTCCTTAACTTCTTGTTTTGAGTTTAGATTTATCAAGTTCAGAGAGGGAGAGGATGAGGTCCCCAACAGTATAGTTTTGCTGTCTATTTCTTCCTGTAACTCCCTTAATTTCTCCTCTAAGAATTTATATGCTATACCACTTGATGCATATATGTTAAGTAATGATATTGCTTCATTGTTGATGGTGCCTTTTAGCAGGATATAGTGTCCTTCCTTATCTCTTTTAACTAAATCTTTGCTTTTGCTTTGTCTGAATTAGGATTGCTACTCCTGCTTTTTTTTACTTTAGTTGAAGCATAATATATTCTACTCCAGCCTTTTACCTTTACCCTGTGTGTATCCCCCTGTTTCAAATGTGTTTCTTGTAAACAATATATTGTAGGATTATGGTTTTTACCTCTGTTTTATGGGAGATTCATCCCATTCACATTCACAGTTATGATTATTATCTGTGTCTTTTCCTCCATCCTATTCCTCCACCCAGTTTTTGCTTTTATTTCTCCCTTCTCTCTTTCGCTCTTCAAAAGAGTTTTGTTTTTGACCACCATCTTCCTCAGTTTTCCCTCCTAATGACACCCCTCCCTTATCTTACCCTTTTTCCTTTGCTACTTCTTTCCTCCCTTCTATCCGCCCCCCACCTTTTCTTTCCCCTTTCCCCTCCTACTGCCTGTAGGATAAGTTTGATTTCTATACCTATCAGAGTATGTTATTCCTTCCTTGAACCAAATCCAATGAGAGTAAAGCTCAAACACTGCTTTTTTCCCTCCTTTTTTTCCTCTATGTTTTTGTGCCTCTTCATGTGACTTAATTTACCCTTTTCTACCTCCTCCTTACCTCTTCTCCCAGAACAATCCTTTTGCACCCCTTAATTATGTTTTTTATCCTCACATCAGTTACTTTATACTGACACCCTCAGTCTATGTATATCCCTTTCAATTGTCATAACTGTACCATTCTCAAGATTGACATTATATATATATATATATATATATAAAACATATAAATCAATATCGTACTATATAAGGATGTAAACGATTTTCCTTTATTGAATAATATAGTTTTGTTCCCCCGCCCCCACTCCTTTTACCTTTTTATGTCTCTCTTGAGTTTTGTATTTGAAGATCAAATTTTCCATTGAGCTCTCGCCTTTTCATTAGGAAGGTCTGGAATTCCCTTATTTCATCGAATGTCCATCTCCTTGCCTAAAAAATTATGCTCAGCTTTGCTGGGTAGCTAATCCTTGGTTGTAGTCCAAGCTCCTTTGCATTTTGGAATATCATATTCCAATTTCTACTGTCTTTTATTGTAGAAGCTGCAAGATCCTGTGTGATCCTGACTGTAGTTCCACAATATTTGAATTATTTCTTTCTGGCTGCTTGAAGTATTTTCTCTTTGACCTGATAATTCTGAAATTTGGCTACAATATTCCTTGGAGTTTTCAATATGGGACCTCTTTCAGGGGATGATCGGTGGATTCTTTCAATGATTATTTTACCCTCTGGTTCTAGGACCTCAACGCAGTTTTCCTTAATGGTTTCTTGGAAGATACTGTCCAGCTCTTTTTTTCATCATGGCTTTCCAGTAGACCAATAATTCTTAGATTATCTCTCCTGGATCTATTTTCCAGGTCAGTTGTTTTCCCAATCAGATATTTCATGTTTTCTTCTATTTTTCATTCTTTAGATTTTGTTTGACTGATTCTTGGTGTTTCATAGAGTCATTAGCTTCTACTTGATCAATTCTAAGTTTTCACACATTGTTTCTTTGTTTAGCTTCTGTGTCTCCTTTTCCATTTGATTAATTTTACTTTTTAAGGAATTATTCTCTCCAAATATATTCTGAACCTCCTTAACCATTTTGCCAATTTTACTTTTGAAAGATTTGTTCTCTTCTTTTACCTCTCTAATTTGGTTTTTAAAATCCTCTTTGAGCTCTTCCAGGAATGCTTTTGGGGCTGCAGACCAACTCACATTCCCTTTTGAGGTTTCAGATGTGGGTATAGTGTCCATGCCATCCTCTTCTCAATGGGTATTTTGATCTTCCCTGTCTCCATAATAGGAATCAATAGTCTTTGGTCTTCTGGTTTGTTTTTTCATGGTGTTTGTTTAAAGTGGATTTCTGCTTCTGGAGCTCACTGGCTTTGTGTGTTGTGGCCTCTAGTATGGTGAGGTGTGGGGGAGGGTTGGAAGTATCCTCTTCCTCTAGGCCAGCCCTACAGCTTAGGTGGTTTCAGCAGTTGTCTGAGCTGGTGTCTGCTGCTTCCCCAGCTGTGCAAAGGCACATCAGGTCCTGGTGTTGACAATTGCTGGCTCCACCCTGTTTGGGCTCAGGCATTCCTGCTGTTCTCTGAGGTGGGGCCTACTGGGACATCTCTCCTTCCACCACCATAAGAGGAGGACTCCCCAGCTTCCTGAGCTACAAGGCTACTGAAGCCTCACTCTTGGCTCCTCTATTTCAGGGTTTCTCCTGAGGGAGTATTATCTGGGTAAGGAAGGGAGTGATGAGAGCCATTTTACTTGGTCATCATGGCTCCTGGAAGTTCAAGAGGGCAAGTTTCAAACCTTTAGACTGTGGGCTGGAGGCCTCAGGGGTAGTTGCCCCCAAGGCTGCAGACTCTGTGCTGGTGTTTCCAGTAGCTCCAAAAGACTCCTGTCCTGGGCTGAGAGGCCTGGGGATCACTGCCGTAGCCAGTAATTCTACCCTGGGCCTGCTCATGAACATATTTTTTTAAAATAATATTGGCAACTATTTCAATGGAATTGATTTCCTTGTAATTCTGTGCATTTTATTTTATGCATTTAAAAATAAGGTTGCGAGGAGTATGTGGGCTTCCCTAAACCACCAAAGGGGTCCCAAACACAAAGAAAATGAAGGAAAGCCCCTGCTCTAGATTCAGCTGAAAACATTTCCATGTAACTTCTAATTGACCCTGGATGCATCTTGTATGTACATGGTTATTTACATGTCATTGCCCCCATTTTAGATTGTAAGCTCCTGGAGGGCAGGGACTGTTTTTGCCTTTTGTGCTCCCAGCCTTTAGCACAGTATCTGACACATAGTAGGTGCTTAACAAATGCTTGTAGACTGACTATAAGCCCCAGCTGTCTTAATGGTCTAACTTGGTACAGGTCATAAAGAGCCTCACTTAAGAGCTCAGACTCTGCCTCCTAACATACTGTCTATATAACCTTGGACAAGTCTCTCTCTGGACTTGTCTGTAAAAATGAACAGAGTGGTTTTTTAAGTTCCCCTTCCACTCCAAATCTGTGATCTTATGAAAGTATGGCAAAAATGGGCCTGGGGGAGAGGGAGGAAGTGCCTGAGATTCCCACTGTCCTGCTGATCTGACCTTGAGTTGTTGGAAAGCAGCTTCCATGGAATCACACCTCCATCTGTTGGGCTGCTCGGATATTGCCTCTCAAGGTTTCTGAGGGCCAGGTGACCTCACCTTCACAACTACTGGCATAAAACCAGAGTGAAAGATGTTTTCATCTTGTACCCCAGCACCATGTCAACCTCCCCTTCCTCCAGGCTTTGGATCTGATCCTGGAACCAAGATGTCCCTGTGGGGTACCAGAGGTCAAAGGACTCCTTCCCTTGTTTCTATTCAAAGTTGCCCATTTTATAAGGCATCTCTGCTGTCTACTAGTGGCAGCTGGTAATAGTGAGTCTCTCTGCTAGAAAGGCCATGGGTAGTGTTTTACTAACATTTATGGAGTCAGCCAATAAGTGTTTTGTTATTTTTACTGTGTGCCAGGCACAGTCCTAAGCTCTGGAGATACATAGAAAAGCAAAAGACCCAAAACAAACAAACAAAAGCCGGTCCTTACCCTCAAAGAGCTCACATTCTAATAGGGGAGTCAGTCAGTCAATTCACATATATAAAGCACCTATTGTGTGCCAGGCACAGTAGTAAGCTCTGGAGATAAAAAGAAAAGCAAAAGACCCCAAATAAACAAACAATAAAAACCAGTCCTTACCCTCCAGGGAGCTCCCATTCTAATAGGGGAGTGAGTCAAGTAACATTTATAAAGCACCTGCTATGTGTGAGGCACTGTGCTAAGTACTGAGGATACAAAGAAAGGCAAAAAGACAGTCCCTACCCTCGAGGAGCTCACAATCCAGTGGGGGAGACAACACATAACAAGAAGGTGAAGAGGGAGGAGGGAGAGAGGGTGCCCAGCACAGAGGAAGGATGAACTCTAAAAGAAGGCAGAAATAGTGAGATGGTGGCCCTGGGTACCAGCCTTAAATGGAGGAGCTCTCTGATGTCCACCTTCCAACCTCTCCAACAAGAGGGAGGAGAGGAGGGAGGCGCCCCAGGGCGAGGGTACTGAGGAGGTACAAGCTCCAGGAATGATGAGATCTTCGGGGTGATGAGGTTCTGGAGACCATGATGAAGTCCAAAGAAGTCGATATGCCAATAATGAAACATATGAGATAGCCTGGGTGTCCCAAATGTCTTAGAAAAGCTTTTAAAAATTGCTTTACTATATTTTTTTAAGATTCATTTTTTAATTTTGAGTTCCAAATTGTCTCCCTCCCTCCAGGCCCTTCCCCACCCATTGAGAAGGCAAGCAATATGATGCCCATCATACATCTGAAATCATGCAAAACATTTCCATAATAGCCATGTTAAAAAAAAGCAAGGAAAAATACAGAAAATGAAAAGAAAATTGTTGCAATTTACTCCAGAATCCATCAGTTCTCTCTCTGGAGGAAGAAAGCATATTTCATCATGAGTCCCTTGGAACTGTCTTGAATCCTTGGGTCGATCAGAGCAGTTAATTCTTTCACAGTTACTCATCATTGCAACATTGCTGTCCGTTGTTCAGTCATTGTTCAGTTGTGTCTGACTCTTTGTGGCCCCATTTGGAGTTTTCTTTTTTTTTAAATATTTATTTATTTTAGTTTTCAACATTCACTTTTAGAAGATTTTGTTTTAAATTTTCTACTCCTCTTTCCCCTCCTCCCTCCCCCAGACAGCGTGCAATCTGATACAGGCTACACATGTACAATCATGTTAAACATATTTCCACATTTGTCCTGTTATAAAGAAGAATTAGAACCAAAGAAAAAACTTTGAGAAAGAAAAAACAAAAAAGAGAGAGAAAATAGTATACCTCAATCTGCATTCAGACTCCAAAGTTCTTTCTCTGGGATATGGACAGCATTTTCCATCATGAGTTGGAGTTTTCTTGGCAGAGATATTGAGGAGTTTGCCATTTCCTTCCCCTGCTCATTTTACAAATGAGGAAACTGAGGCAAATAGGATGAAGCGGCTTGCCCAGGATCACATAGTTAGTAAGTGTCTGAGGCTGGATTTGAATTCAGGTCTTCCCGACTCCACGCCAACACTCTACCCACTGCCACCACTTAGCTGGCCCAATATTGCTATTACTGTATACAATGTTCTCCAGGTTCTGCTCACTTCTTAGTACAATTTTAAGCTTTAGTAGCCTGGTATAGCTGAGATTACCTCCCATATACAGATGCCAGATGGAAGGCATTATCATCGGCTGAGAAGGGGTTTGGCAGGGATGGGGGGTGCTGGAAAGGCCTGCAGAAAGTGGGATTTTAGTTGAGTCAGGTCCTGTCTCTGTCACCTACTACCGGGGTGACCCCAGAAGCCCAGGAAGCTAACAGGAAGAGGGTGAACATTCCAGGCATGGGGGACAGCCAGCACAAAGGCACATAGTGTCATGTGTGAGGAAGAGCAAGGAAGCCTACGTCCCTGGTGTGTATGGAAGGAATAACGCAGACTAGCATCCCACTCAGGAGATCGAGTGTCTTATGGTGTGAGGAACAGCAAATAGGCCAATGTCGATGGCTCATGGGGTAGGCAGGTGGAGTCTAAGGAAACTGGAAGGTGGGAAGAGGCCTTCAAGGGCCAAACAGAGGATTTCTCTTTGGTCTAGGTCATACGGAGGGAGTTAAACAGTGTGGTAGAACCAACTTGGGAACCTGAGTTCGTGGCATCCCTCAGTGAGACCCTGGGCAATTCACAACCTCTCAATACACCTAAATTGTAGACCAGGTGCTGGAACAACACAAGCAGAGGGAATGTCTTCACTGAGATTTTCCTACACTCGTGAAATCATGGGCCCAATTTTTAAAAATCACTCATCCAAAGCAGTTACAAGAAGAGAAATGAAGCCCTTGGCTGGCATGAGCAAAATGAAGGGCTGCAGAAAGTATGTAAACTATGTTTCTACTCTTCTAAGCACACCATTAGGAATGGAGCGGAAAACCCAAGGCACTTATTCAGTCCCCACCCTTCTGGGCTTCTCTGTGGTTTGCCACTATGAATCACCCTCTCACCCTGGGCACTCTCCTCCCCGGGTTCTCATGACACTTTTCTCTCCTGGTTCTCCTGATTGTCTGGCTGTTCTTTCTCAGTCTCTTTTCTCAGACTATCTATGTTCCACCCCTTGTCCCATGGCCAAAGAGGCCTTTGCCTCCCTCTCTTAAATCCAGTTCACTTCCATGTCATGGCTTCACCACCCCGATGTCAAGGTCCTCTTCGAGAGGACAAACAACAACCCAGGGCCTACATCAGGGCTATCCTGGGCCCTTCTCTCTCTCTCCTTCCTTGGGGATTGCATCAATTCCGATGGGTTCGATCATCGTTATAATAATAGCTAGCACGTATAGAGGTCTTTAAAGTTTGCAAAGAGTTTTGCAAATGTCTCATTTGGTCCTGGTAACACTGGGAGGTAGGCGCTATCGCTATTCCCATTTTACAGATGGTATCGTTGCTCACTATCCATTCTCAAAGAGCACCGATGACATCTGGAGGGTGATGTCTTGACTTGCAAGTGAATTGGATTTGAGTGAGGCAGAGTTTCACGAAGTCATTCTCTCCTCCAGAGTCATCAGAGTCCAGTGGCAAGACATAGGTCAAGACTACTGGCAGTGACCACCTTATAATTGAGAAAACTGAGGCAGACTGCGGTTAAGTGACTTGCCCAGGATCACACAATCCAATAAGGGTCTGAAGTGGGATTCAAATTCAGCTCTTACTGATTTCAGATACAAAGCTCTATTCACTGTGTCGCTTAGCTATCTCTTAAGTTTTACTTAAATTAAAATTTTATTTTAAACATTTTAATAAATATTTATAGATAAGTATTAATAAAAATAATTTATTTTTAAAATGATTTTATGCAGATGACTCCAGCTCTCATCCTTCTTTAAAATTCCAGTCCCACATCAACTACTGCCTGCATGACGTCTTTCCTCTGACATTGTTACCACCCTGGTGCAGGCCCTCGTCACCTCATACCTGGATTATGGCAATAGTTGCTGGTGGGTCTGCCTCCCTACTCTAGTCCAGGCTCCACTCAGCTGCCAGAGTGATCTTCCTAAAGCCTGGCCATGTCATCATCGCCCCGTTTCATTTATTTATTTTTTGGAGGGGGGAAGGCGGGGCAATTGGGGTTAAATGACTTGCCCAAGGTCACACGGCTAGTAAGTGTGTCAAGTGTCTAAGGCTGGATTTGAACTCAGATCCTCCTGACTCCAGGGCCGGTGCTCTACTCACTGCACCACCTAGCTGCCCCCATCACCCCCTTTTAATAACCTGCAGTGGCTCCCTACTGCCTCTAAGGTGGAATGTAAAGTCCTCTGTTTGGCTATGAAAGCCCTCCCTAAGCAAGCCCTTTCTCACCTTTCCAGTCTTCTTATGCCTCACTCCCTGCCATATTCTTCAATCCAGTAACACTGACCTCAGGGCTGTTTCTTGCACAAGACACACCATCTCCAGGCTCTTCTCTGACTCTCTGCCATGCCTGGAATGCTGTCCCTCCTTATCCCCACCTCCTGGTTTTCTGCATGTCCCAGATAATATCTTACCTCCTTCGGGATACCTGTCCCAATTGCTCTTAATGCTAGTAGTTTCCCATAATCCCCAATGGATACTGTATACAGCATGTTTACACATACTTGTTTCCTTGTGGTGGCTAGCATTTCTATAGCGCTTTCAGGTTTCCAGAGTTCTTTACAGATGTGAATTATGTGATCCTCACAACGACCCTGGGCAGTAGGTAGTGGGCTACTACTTACCCCCATTTTATGGATGAGGAAACTGAATCAGATCAGATTTGAACTTTGGCTCCGACTCTGTATTCTTAATAGCCACTAAATAAATATTTGTCTTGACATTTTTATCTGAGAATTCCATGTTGCTGATACTGTTTGCTCAGTCATTTCGGTCATGTTCGACATTTTATGACCCCATTTTGTGTTTTCTTGTCAAAGATACTAGAGTGGTTTGCCATTTCCTTCCATGGTTTGCTCGTTTCACAGATGAGGAAACTGAGGCAAACGAGGTTAAGTGACTTACCCAAGGTCCTACAGTTAGGAAGTGTCTGAGGCCAGATTTGAACACAGGAATCTAATTACACCTGATAAAAGTAAAATGCATAGTAAAATGGACTAGGAATGAACACAAGCATCGGGCATTAAATAAACCACAGAATTAAAAAGTCTTCCAGGCTCCAGGCCTGATGCTCTCTCCACTAAGCCACCTCTGGGCTTCTTAAGCTCATTTCTAAAACTGAGCTCATCTTTCCCCCAAAACCCATTTCTCCCCCTATCGTCCCTATTTTTGTTGAGAGTATCACTCATCCTCCTGCACAGTATTTCCCTTCCCTTCCCTTTCAGTTGCCAAGTCTTATCAAATTCTATCTCCATATGTCTTGCTTCACTCTCCTCTCTCCATTCACACAGTGAGTGAACTCCCTAGTTCCATCACTCCTCACATCTCTTAATTCCTTCAGCCTAATTGCCTTCGGGCTCTCCTCTCCCACCCATTTCCACAAAATTATCACATGGATATGTCTAAGGAATGGCTCTGCCCATGGAAACCTCTACTGAAGAAGCTTCAATGGCTCTCCATTGGGTTCCAAGATCAAATACCAACTCTTCTGTTTGGCACTTAAGTTCCTGACATTCTAGCTCCAACTTATTTTTCCAAACTGATTTCCCTCATCTCAAAGTAGTTACTTGTTGGATCAAAAGGGGAACGGCTATCAATTTGTATATTCTTGCATTGGAATATAAGCTTCTTGAGGGCAGGGGCTGTTTTTTCCTTTCCTGGTATCCCCCAAATTTACCACAGCACCTGGCTTAATAGCAGCTTGTTCATTTATTGATTGTATCCATGAATATGAAGAATTCAGAGAAGCATGAGAAGATTTATATAAGCCGATGTCAAGGGAAGTAATCGGAAACCAAGAGAACAAGACAAGAGGCAACTACAATAATGTAAACAAAACCTGAAAATGCTGAAGGGGGAATTGGACTCTGAGGAGAGGTTATAATAATCACATGAAAGAACAAGACCATTTCGCTATCTGTTTATTCAAGTTTACAAGCTTCAACATCTGTGGAAAAACACCAAAGTTTCATTTTCTCTTAAGTTCATGTAATTTAAGTGATAAATACACAGTATTTAACTTTGTACACCTGATAAAAGGAAAATGCATAGTAAAAAGGACTAGGGATGAACACAAGCATCGGGCATTAAATAAACCACAGAATCAAAAAGGCAGCAGCAATTTCTTGAAACCTGCCAAATCCAGTAAACCACAGAGAAGATGGAACCAAAGACAGAATCAGCATCTTTCTTTTCCATGGCATTTCTGGAGACTCGTGAAGATCACAGCTCTCTAACATTTAAAAGAACTCTAAGCTCACAGCTGCCAAAAAATAGAGAGGGGCAATCCTAACCTAGGGAGGGGAAAGTCACACCTTGTATTCTAATATTGGGGATCTGCATGGCCCACACAGTGCCGCTTGAAGGAGAAGTGAAGAGTGAGAGAAAAGAGGCGCATGAGGTGGCCAGAGCTTCTAGTCTCTGATGTTAACCTGGAGGCTTCTTCCTCCCACCCTCCACCCCCTACTCACACATACACAAGCTGCCTCCACCAAACTCTGACCTCAGAGACAGAAGATTGGCAGAGTGATGAAAATAGGCTCTGGGGTCACTGATTTAGGAGCTGGAAAGCACCCCCCCCCGAGTTTTACACATAAGGGAACTGAGGTCCAGAGAGGTGATGGCCCAAGATTATTAAACAGGCCATACTGGACAAAACCAGGATGTGAACCTAGGCTCTTCTTCTCTGTCCCCCTTCAAAGCAAGGGGAGATAAGGCTGGTGCCCCTTTCTTCCACACTTGCATTTACTCAATTGCTGTTTGGACTTTTTTTAAAAGCCCAACATAATTAGTAGTCACTTCATCTTCCTTAATAAATGTGCTTAATTCTTTTTTTTTTTTTTAAGGACTGGTACTCCAAAGAGTTTGTGCCAAAGGAAGGTTGTAACCCTTGAGTGCCCCCTGCCTGTGGTGTCCATGAAAACGCCATGGTGTGGGGTTGACCTGGATAGAGTGATGAATCTGAAGTCACAGGCTCTGGGCCTGAATCCTGCCCTTGACAACTTACTCATCTGTGTTACCTCCGGCCTCAGTTTCTTCATCTGTAAAATAAGAGGGAGGGAGTTGGACTGGATGACCTCTAAGGTCTCTTTTAGCTCTAAATTCCTGATCGTTAGCTGACCCGCAGCACAGATATCAGAAGCTGCAGTGAGACCCAGGCCCCTTAACTGTGCGAAGCCATGGCACTGCCCGATGCAGTGGTATAAACACGAGGGAGATTCAATACTATGTCTATGTACTGCTCGGCCATCTCAGACACCCTGGGACTAAGAATAAGGTTAACAGTCATTACTTCCAAAGGTGCTTATCATGAGCTAACCACTTACCAACAACAGGGGGTGGATCTCAGATTTGTGCAGGGATTTGTCATCAATTTTAAAATGTGCAGGAGGCGGAAGTATTCTGTGGTCAAGGACAATCAGGAAACAGTTAATGGTCGGATGTCAGAATGGCAAACAGTCTGACTCAGCCCTTGGCATTCCTGACCTTGTCTCTAGACGTCCAGAAAGTCTGCCTAAAAGGGATGGAGCCCAAACCCCATGAGCAGGGCCAGGAGGTGAGGAAGGCACCAGGCCCAGCCTGTCTCTGTGGCTATTGAGAGAAAAGTATCCTCAAGAAGGTGGCCTCAGGGACCTGAACGACTCCATCCAACCAAACTCTCAAAATGTGTAAGAAAGGTGTGCTTTGAAGCCTAGAAACAAAGGTGGAACCTTGCTAATTCCCCTTCCATTGGGGCTTCAGATGGGACCAACCTGTGTCTCTGGCGGGAAGCAGATTCCAAGCTAAAAAAGAATGCATAGTCATGCTCTTGGTGAGAAGAGAAAAGGGGAATTAGCCCAATTTCCTGCCACCAGGAAGAACATCTCAATGTGCCAGTGGAGACCTGTCTCACCTGTCACTGGGGGCATGGTACAATCTCCTGCAAGAGTAGACCACAAGTGACCTCGTGGCTTCCTGTGCAGGTTTCACAGCAGGGTTTGCAATCTGCATGGCTGCTGAAAGGAAACTTCCTATACAGCCCCACCCCAGAAGTGAGCTGTGGTAACTCCCCAGCTATATAGCCAGGTAGTATAGAAGGTGGAAACAAGACACAAGCAGCCTCCGGGTATAGGAGCGAAGATGCTGGAGAGGGAGACACAGACACCGTCCCAGCAGTTCTAAAAGCCCCTATCCCCTGTCGGAAGCTCTAAAGAGAGCACTTTTTTGAAAACCATTAAGCTGATGTCTAGACAATTTTTGAACTCTAAATTCTAACTATTCAAATAATTAAAAATCTTAAGCCATGTAATGTACATGGAAGTGTTGGATTTCACCCTGAATTTTAAAGTTAATAGTAATAAACCCATTAGCTCATCTATTTCAGAAATGCACTCTCACTGCTGCCCTTTGAAAGCTGACTAAAAGCAACAGATTGAGCCCCCACCCCACCTCTGGGGGACCACGCCCCCCAGCCCTGCTGCTGTCCCTCCCCCTCTCCCTCCCTCCCCGTCCCCCACTAAGCCACTCACGCAGAACTTGGAGCCCTTTGAGAAATCTGTTTTACCTAAGTATTCATGTGTCCAAAAGTTTTGGGGGACGTTCTCCCCCCAAAATAAGGAATATCCTTCACCAGTGAGGGAGGGAGGCGAAGGCAAACAAAAGTCCTTGGGATGAATGAGACTCATCTGGGCTACTCAGACTCTGCCCGAAGCCCGGCGCCCTTTGGGAGAGGAGGTGAGTCAATTACGAGAGGTGGTAAGGTTTCCCAGGTGGTGGTATCCCTGGGTCATCCGCCTTTGGTGTTTCCTCCGCCAGCTTTGCCAAAGCATCGCATTTGACAGGACTTGAAATATTTGGCATCAAAACTTTTTCACCGAAGCAGTCGTCTCATCCACACCCCTCCCCTACAGCTTCAGGTTGGGGAGCCTGCGGCTCCTCTCTCTGGGCCCTCCTGCCCGCCGAAGGCCGACGTCCGGGTCTCGGAGTAGATGCCATGCCTCCCCCCGCCCCCCACCCCTTAAAACGACAACGGAAAAGAAACAACCAGAGATGACGGGCAATGCTTTACACAAGTGGTCAGTTTCGGTAGGACATGCGGCTATGGAGACAGTGTGTGTCGGCGGCACGGGCTCCGAAGAGGTGAGCAGGCCGGTCCGTGGACGGCACCAGCTGACGTTACTCAGGGTCCATCGCGGCTTCTCCCGGCGGAGGCAGCGGCTGGTGCCCGTTATCCGTCAGGCGGTCTGGGGCCCGCGCTTCCACCAGGGCGGCGGTTTTCACCAGACCACCTCCTCCTCCCCGACATGCGGCAGATCGGTGCACCTGAGGCTGTCTTCGCTGCCTTGCTTCCTGCTTGAAACACAGAAAACCAGTCATCAGTTAGGCTTCCTCCTTCCTCCCTGCGGCGGCAGCGCGCCAGGGAAGCTGCCATTTGGGCGCACCCAGCCTGGACCACAGAGGCAGCTCGTTATGGACTGTTCCCATCCCCTCAGCGGGCCTGTAAGCAGGCTTCCTCTCTGCTCTCTAAAGTCCAGCAGAGGGCAAAGGACAGACGTGGTGGTTGGACTGAATGGAAGTGACCCCTGACTGGATGGATGATCAGAATGGGAACAAAGAAGCCATATGGAAAGGTATGGTGTGAAGAGTGCCGGATTGGGGCAGGAGCACCTGAACCCAAACCCTATCTCCGCTATTCATTATCAATTAGCTCTTGGGTAAGTTATAAGGTTTGTTTCTGCCACGGCCCTTCCTTCAATCTCCCTTCTCTAACTGCCTCTCAGACAACTCCAACTGGATGACCAGTCGACATCTTAAACTAAGTCCAAAACAGAACTCATTATCTTTCCCCAAAGGGCCAAGGTCTCCCACTGCATCCTGGCCCATCTCCAGTCGTCCTGATTGATATCTGGCCACTGGACCCAGATAGCTCCAGGGGAGAAAGTGAGGCTGGTGACCTTGCACAGCCTTGCCTCACTTAAATCCAATTCATATGCAAGTCATGTCACCATCTCCCTGATGTCTAGGTCCTCTTGCAGAACAAAGGACAAACCACAACCACAACCCTCCCTCTAACCATTCCTTTAACTATAGAGGGCAGCACCAGCCTCCCAAAGCCGAAGGCTCACAGCCTGCAAGTCATTCTGGATTCCTCGCTATCGGTCACCCACCATATCCAATCAGATGCCAAGGCTTGTCAATTCCGCCTCTGCCCCCTTCCTTCCTCTAACATTGCCACCCCTCTCTGGTGCCGGCCCTCATCGCTTCACACCTGGACTATTACTAGAGTGGGTCTGCGGCCTCGAGTCTCTCCTCACTCTAACCCACATCCATTCAGTGCTAAAGTGGTTTTCCTAGAACATAGATCCAATCTTATTGCCCAGTCACTCAGTAAACTCCTGTGGCTCCCTATTGCCTTCAGATCATGGTTGTGGTTTATCTTTCATTCTTGAAGACGACCATAACATCAGGAAGATGATGCCCTACTGTCTTCAGGAGCAAATACAAAATGCCCTGTTTGGCATTCAAAGCCCTTCCTCAGTTGGCCCGGTACTACCTTTCCAGTCTTTTTATACCTTACTCCCCAAACATACTCTGATCCAGTGGCACTGGCCTCCTGACTGTTCCATGAACCAGACACTCCATCTCTTGACTCTGGGCATTCTCTCTGGCTGTCCCACGCCTGGAACACTCTTCCTCCTTCACACTTACTACTGACCTCCCTGGCTTCCTTTAAGACCCAACTAAAATCCCACCTCTTCCAGGAAGCCTTCCCCAGCCCCTCTAAATTCTAATGCCTTCCCTCTGTTAATTATTTCCTATTTATCCTCTGTATCATTTGTTTTGCTTGTGGTCTCCCCATTAAATTGTAAACTCCTTGAGGACAAGGACTATCTTTTGCCTCTTTTGTATCCCCAGAGTTTAGCACATACAGTTCCTGGCACATAGTAGGAGCTTAATAAATGTTTATTGATTTATTGATTTGAAATGACCATGATCATAGAAACAGAACTAGAGATAACTTCAGGTCTGACCCAACCTCCTATTTTATTGATAGTGAAACTGAGGCCCAGAAAGGTTAACTGATGACCAAGTTCACACAGGTAATAAGTGACAGAACTGAGAGGCAGCATAGTATAGTGGATAAGGCCCTGGACTTGGAGTCAGAAAGGCATGGGTTGAAATGCCGCCTCACACACCGATTAGCCATGTGACCTTGAGCATCTAAACCTCTGCCTCAGTTTTATCATCCGTAAAATGAAGGGGTTAGACTTGATGGCATCTAATATTCCTTCCAGCTCTAAATCTGTGAGCTGGTGAACCCAGAACCCTTAGTTCCAAATCTAGCACTCTTTCCGCTACTCACAAAAGGAAAGATTTGGACCGGGGAACCTCTGAGGTCTCTTCCTAAAGCAACAGTCCTCTGGATTACTAGACCCCAAATGGACCATTCAAAGCCACCTCTTATCCCTCAGAAGCAACATCCCCTACAAGAGAAGGCAGAGACTAGAGATGGCCTAGGATTGCAGAGGAGCACTGAACTTGAGAAAAACTGGAAACAGCATCTCTTTCCTTCAACGGGACAAAGGCTCCCACAGCCGTGGGCTCAAGCCTCTCACATTCTCATCGCATTTCTTCTTCTTGTTCAGTCCCTCAGTCATGCCTGACTCTACATGACCCCATGGACCTTGTCCAGGCAGTTTTCTTGGCAAAGACACTGGAGTGGTTTGCCATTTCTTCTCCAGCTCATTTGACAGATGTGGAAACCGAGTCAAACAGGGTGAAGTGACCTGCCCAGGGTCACACAGCTGCTAAGCGAGGCCAGATTTGAACCCAGATCTTCCAGACTCCAGGCCTGGTGCTCTATGAACCGTACCATCTAGCTGCCCCGACACTTCTGCTTCTTTGTATTATACTCGTTTCCATACCCTTTTAATCCATGAGATTGTAATGTGCAGCGCCAGCTCCTTGCCCTTAGTAAATGCTTAACAAAAGATCATCGAATTGAGCTGAAGACACACATAAAAGCAAAGTTACTAATTCCAATAATATTCTCATTTCTGTAATTGTAGAAGATGTAGGGATAGCTTGGGGTGGGGAAATTGCATTTTAGAGACTGACAGGACATCACAGAGGTTAGAGCTGGAAATTTATTTAAGACAACAGCAATCATCTAGTCCAATGTCCCCATTTTACAGGTGAGCAAACTGAGGCCCAGAGAGGGGAGGGGATATGCCCAGGGTCACATGGGTAATGAGCAGAAGAACTATGATTTGAACCAAGACCCTCTGATTCCAAATTCCATGTTCTTTCTCACCACACCACTTAGGAAAGGATGAAGCAAATAAGTCTTTCCCAATATGTACAAAATACACAGCAGGTCTTTTTTTTTTGTGGTGTCAAAGAACTAGAAACTGAGGGGATTCCCATCAATTGGAAACTGACTGAATAAGACATGGCAGAAGAATGCAATGGAATACTATTTTGTGATAAGAAAAGACAAAAGGGGGATGGTTTCAGAGAAGCCTGGAAAGACTTGCATGAACTGATGCGGAGTGAAGTGAGCAGAACCAGAACAAGTCATACAATAACAACAAGAATCGAGAAACAAATGACTTGGAAAGACTTAAAAACTCTGAGTAACACAATGACAAACCCACCCAGCATTCCAGAGGCCTGCTGATGTAATGCACTATCCACCTCCTGACAGGCCACTGGCCTCAGGATGCAGTCAGAGAAACATTTTTAGACATGGCCAATGTAGAAATTTGTTTTGCTTGACTATGAATATTTGTCATAAGGGTTTTTGTTTTTCAGGTAGGGGCAGAGAGGTGGGAGAGAGAAAAATATATGGTTGCTAATTGAAAAAAAAAGTTATTTCCCCTGAAACACTCTCGGGAGCCCCATTTTCCATTGCCATAAATCCCTCCACATGGTCTTTTTTTAAAAAATGACCTTCAGAGAATGAGTAGTGAAATAATATTGGCCTAAGGGGCTGGAGAGTGGGACTGAAGCTCCCACCACCAACCAGATGTGACAGCAGCTGCAGGACCTCCAGGGGGAGGGGCTGCCCTGCAGGAGTTGTTCCCTTTCCACCCTCCCCTCTGTCTCTAGGGTCTTATGTGCAGTCTCATGGCAGCAGCCAAATCGCATGTTGATCCCCGTGCACAGTGCTGGGTGATGCCAGGCCCCTTTAGCCTCAGGAGGGTATCTCAGGTCCCTGGATGCCCTCCCCTCCAGTTCCATGCAGCAGCAGGTCCCAGGACTGCATGCACTGAGCCCAGGGTGGCCCCAACCCCTCAGTCACCTTTTTGAGAGGGCACATGGTGCCCTCCAAAGCACCCTCATACCCATTGCCAAGGAGATCTTTGCATGGACACCCCCCAATGTCCTCTCTCCTGGCTTCCTTCTCTACCAACACTCCTTAGCTGGGGGACCTGGGTCAGTGCCTCAGCTTGCCTGGCTGCCCAAATACTCTGAGTGTGGAGGGAGCGTGCAGGCCCCCTGCCCCCCACGTGCTCAGCAGCCATCCCCGTGCCCCAGGGATGCACAGGCAGACAGAGGCCTAGGCGGGCGGGCGGGCAGGCAGGCAGGCAGGTAGAGCTGGCTTTACCTTAGACTCCAGGAAGGGTTCACATCCCCCTGTTTGTTTTTTTCTGGAATTGGGGGAAGGGGAAGGAAAAGGGACATGAGAAGGGACCCAGGAGAGCTTCCTTCCCTAGCACAAACACTCAGGTCCCAGGTGGGAGGAGAAGGCTCCTTACTCCCCACTGTCATTTCCAGGTCCTTTTCTGGATGTTATGCCTTGGAACCTGCTCATCCCTTGAGGTTTGTTCAAAAGAGATATATGATCTTCTCTAGCTCCTGGTGGCCTCCTTCTCAAGAGTTCCCTACCTGGCTCACTGTCTTCCTCTCTACCTTAATCTTGTCAGTATACTTGGAGACATCAATATACTTGGTGCCATCCCCCTCCCTCAAATGCCCAGGCCTCCCAACACCGATGACCTAGTCCTTCCTCCACTACCTCAGCCACACACATGGATGGGCATCCTCTTCAAATCAGCCCCACAAGTTCTACAACTGACATTTCTCTAGCCTCCCATAATCCACTATTCTCCCACTTCTCCTTGTGCCTCAATCATCCTCTTCACCTTCCTCTTTTCTTTTTTAAATCCTCACTGTGACCTCCAGTCCCACCATCCTTTAGTGTTGTCCCAAGTCATCATCCTTGGTCTGGCTTCACTTTCTTTCCTTTTCAATCATGACCATTCAGTTCACCAGTTCAACTTGACTGTCCTTTCCTCTCAAATCCCCTGCACCCCCTCTTTTCCTATCACCACTCATGTTTGCAAAATTCCCTTCCTGCGCCACTCCTGTCATCCACCTCTTCTGCTCCTATTCACTTGCTGCTGAATGATATTAGAGAAAGACATACAGGCAAATGGGGTACTATTAGTTTGTATTGTCTAATTTCAGCTGGGCCCGCAGCACTGCAAGCCCCTAATGCTTCCTGTAATGCACCTTCCCTCCTCCTCTTCCTCCTCTTCCACCCAGACTTTGGATTCCCACTCCTGTGAGCCTAGGCTCTAATGGGTGGCCATTTACCCTTTCTGTCCAGGTCTCGTGCTCTCACCAAGTCATTCCCCCTTCACTGGCTGCCTTTCCCCTACATATTCCACTTTAGAATGTGGATTCCCTGAGAATAGAAACCGTCTCTTGCTTATGTTTAGCAGTGTCTTAGCAAAGTGTCTGAAACAAAAATGTGTTTATATGTGTTTTTTTCCACTCATCCATTCATTCATTCATTACTCCTCACCTTACCCCTCAAGCCTCCTAAATCATTCTCTCTCCAATTCTTTTAGGCAGAGGACCTGCCTCATATTTCACTGGAAAAATTAATGGCATCCATCAGAAGATCCCTCTCCTTCCCACTTCTATATCTCAAGTCTGCTCAACATTACCTTTAATTCTCTTCTTTGCTTGAGTCTTGAGGAAAACATGGTCCTCCTTGCCAAGGTCAACCACTTTACCCAGGCCTGGGATCCCACTGTTTCCATCTCTTCTGGGAGCCCGCCCCTTCAATCCTCTTTCCTCTGCTTAATTTTTAATTTCTTTATCCACTTGTCCCTTCCTCCTCACTTCACATCCTTCTGATACCATCTTTCATTATCTCCTCCTTCACGCTAGTCTGTGATCATGGAGATGGCCCTTCTCTTTGTCAAGGCCAACCCTACTACACGTGCCCTTGAGCCTACCTCTTACCTTCTTCTCCAGCAGATTGTCCCCACAATCATCCCCCCTCTCATTAATCTTCAATCTCTTCCTATCTACTGGTTCCTTCCTTGCTGCCTATAAACATACCCATGCCTTCCCCATCCTTTAAAAAAAATCCCCCAGCTAGACTCATCTGTATTTCGTATCTCCATTCTCTCTCTTCTTTTTTTAAAAATTTATTTATTTATTTAATTTTTTTAGTTTTCAGCTTTGATTAATTCTCTCTCTTCTCATTCATAGCAAGCGATCTGATATACCACCTCTATCTCTTTGCACAGGCTGTTCCCCTTGCCTAGAGTGCTCCTTCTCCTCATCTTTACCTCTGGTTTCCTTCAAGACTCAGTTTAAACGCCAGTTTCTGCAGGAGACCTTCCCTGGTTCCCCTAGCTGCTAATGCCTTCCTCTCTAGGGTTACCTTGCAAATTTTCTGTATGGATCCTGTGCATTCCTATTTATATGCATGTTGGCTCCCCCATGCACTTTGAGGGCAGGGAATCCTTTGCTTTTGTCACTGTGTCCCCAGCACTTAGTACAGGGCCTTAAAGCACTTAACATCTGTTGACTGATGGGGTGGATATAGAGGAAGCCTCTGAGTCCTTCCAGGAGGACCCCTGCCCAACTTTGCCTCCACTTCTTCCTCTGATTTCATCCTGGCTGTGTGACTCTGGGCATGTCACCTCTCAGTGCCCTGGGCAACTCTCTGTAAGTTACAGAGAAGGTGCCAACCTGCATTGATAATGGAGATCCCCAAGCTGATGAAATAAAATAAATTTCTTGTATTTATTTATTTGTATAATACAAGAAGCATTTAGTGAGCGGCCACTCTGTGCCAGGCACTGTGCTAAGCACTGGGGATACAAATAAGAAAAGACAGTCCCTTCCCTTAAGAAGCTTGCAAAAGGAAGCTGCTGGGGAGGGAGATGGGGAGGGAAGGCATGATTAAGGAGCAGAATCTACAGAGGGAGACTGATGAGAAATGGAGAATTCACTGGATTCTGGGCTGTCTTTAGATGGGGCCTTTAGGAGGAGTATAATGGGAATAAATTATGGAGGCTGTCTTATTTTATTTTTGTTTTTGTATACCCACTGCCTAGCAGGATGCCTGACACATAGTAGGTGTTTAATAAATTTTTGTTGAATGAATGGACAGGCCTCCAACAGAGCCTGTGCTGGGCTGCTGCTTTCTTGTCATGGACTAAGGGGCCCCAGGTAAGTCCTTCCTTGGGAAAAGAAAATAATAGCTATCATTTATATGGGTTTGCAAAGCATTTTATATATGTTATCTCATTGGTCATCCTAACAACCATGCAAGGTAGGTGTTATTTTTATCCTCATCTTACAGATGAGGAAACTGAGTCAAACAGACATTAAGTGACTTGCCCCGAGTCACACATACTAGTAAATGTCTGAGGCAGGATTCAAACTCAGGTCCTCCTGACTCCAGGTCTAGCTGTCTGGACCCTGTATGTACCATCTAACTGCCTAGATTTCCTCCTACTCTATAGTATATGACTAAGTCTAAAATTCTGCCATCTGAGATTCATTCTTTTGGTTTGTTTCAGTTAATGCCTTCTAGTGAGGATTAACTGAGAGCGAGACCTTACAAGAATAGAACACAGGCTGGAAGCCAAGAAAAGAATGGAAGAAGAAGAAGAAGAAGAAAGGGCAGGTGGGATGGGACCGAATCCCTTCATTCACAGTATGGCCCAGGCTGGTCATTATTGGTTTCACCTACCAAGAAGTGCCCCTTTGGTTTTGCCCCTTGGTTTTATGTACAACAGAGTGGAGTTCAAGGATTTAGAGTGAAAAGGGTCCCTAGTGGCCACTGAGTCCAACTTTCCCATTTTACAGATGAGGAAACTGAGGCTAGAAAGCTTAAACAGAGTCACACAGCTAAAAAGGAGCTGAGCTAAAATTTGAACCCAGGTCTTTCTGACTTCCAACACTCTATCCACTACACCACACTGCTTTGCATTCCTACCTCCTCCCCTGAGGGTTAATGGGGCTTCTACATGTCATCTTATCAACAGTGAGGCACAAATACTTTCTTCCCATTTCACAGTGAAGGGCCATGCAACTTACTCATGGTTGTGAGGAAGATGCTCCCATGCCCAGAGAGGACCCCTGCCCAAAGATGACAAATGAAGCCAGAGGTCTTCTCCTTCAGGGCTTCCAGGCCCCTGTGAAGGTGGAAGGGAAGGAGGGAGGGAGGGAGGGAAGAGGGAGAGAGAGAGAGAGAGAGAGAGAGAGAGAGAGAGAGAGAGAGAGAGCGCACTTACGTGAGCAAGTTTCCAGGGGCAGACAAGGAGCGTTCTTCTCGCCGGCTACCCTCGAAAGGGTTCCCAAAAGACCGTTTACGGATCATGGTCTTCACCAGGATCTGGAGAGCAAGAAAAGGGTGTGTTAATGACTACTCAGGCACTGAAGGCAGCCAGGCTACACCTTCTCCTTCCACCCTCGGCCCCTCGAGCCTTCCCACCATGTCAGCAGTCGCTCTAACTCCCAGGGATCCAACCTGATCAGGCAAGAGACCCTGCTCCTGTCTGGGAGGGATCCAGCCAGGGACCTAGCAGAAGGCGATCGGTTACCAAGACTCACCAACCCTTCTTGCAAAATGCCCTTGATCTCCAGCACGATGTTTGGCAAATAGTAGGTGCTTAATAAATGCTTGCTGATTGATCTCTTCCCTTAGAAGGATTACTACCACTTCTCCTCCGGGGCGTGGCTCTTATCTCTCTTCCCTTGACTGTTTCATAACAGCAGCCTTGTCACTCAAACCCCCGATTCTATTCTCTCCTTGTGCTATGAGAGACATTGTGTATAATGGACAGAGTCCTTAACTTGTAGAAGAAGATCTGGGTTCAAGTCTCAACTTAGACCCTTGCTAGCTGTGTGACTCAGCAAGAAACAACCTCTCTGGGCTTCGGTTTCCTCATCCATAATATAAGAAGTCTGGATTCAGTGACCTCTATATCTATGATTCTAAACCATCCTGCACAAGCCAGCAAACTGTGTCAAGGATCCATGACTTTGTCAATGGGGGGGGGGTAGGGGCACCTTCACTGATGCAGATTGCAACCCTCTTAGCCCTCAGGAGCTAGTTGCCGTGAGTTACTGTGGTCAAAAATTATACAACTCATATAAATCTGAAATCCACCTCTTACTGGTACCTCCCCTTGACCCCCTCACCCCCACTAAGAAGAATATATCTGAATTTTCAAATTGAAGGTCTTCTACCTGAGTTTCCTCAAAACTAAGCATCCCTAATTCTTCTATCTGGGACCAGTCACTTCATTTCAGGATCCCTCCTCATTCTGGCCTTCCTCCCCAGGATGTCCTCCAGTGTGTAAACGTCTGTCTCAAAAGGCAGTGTCTTAATGGACTAGGATAGCTTAGAGGGAGCCTGCCCAGCTCTAAGTCCAGCAGGACCATTGCCTCCTTGCTTCTGGATTCCAGACTTATATTCAAGCATCCAACAATTGATTATCAGCTTTTTCAGCTGCTGTACCACACTGTCAATTTACTTATGGTCCCCTATGAACTGCCAGGCCTCCTATGTCCAGTACTGGTGCTGATTGTTTGGACCCATGTGCAGGACTTTACATTTACTCCCATTCAATGTGACCTTGTTAGTTTTAACTGATGGGTCTAGCACATCAAAATCTTTTTTAATCTGGAATTTGTCATCTCAAATATAGCTCTCTCTCCCAGCTCTGTGCTGCAATCTACACATCTGATTTTTTTAATTTAAAAATTTTTAATTTAATTTTTTTAATTTCAAGTTTAACATTTTTTAAATTTTCAAAAATTTAAAAATTAACAACCTTAGACATCCTTTGGTGCCTTCTGTCTATTGGGAGCTCATTCAATATTTGTTTTATGGATTAATCCTCTCCGGGTAGCCTAGAAGTTACAGACAAACTCAAGCCAGCTGAGACTGTGTTACTAGTCCTGCAGGAGCCCCTTCCCAGGCCTCCAGCTACTAAGTTCTTCCCCTTTTAGCATTTTCCACCTATTCTGCATATATCTTGTACATACCTGTAGACATGTTTTCTCACCCATTAGAATGTGAATTCCTTTAGGACAGGGACTGTGTTTTTGCCTTTCTTTGTGTGCTCAGAGCCAAGCACAGGGCCTGATACATAGGAAGCCAGTCATTAAATGTTAGATGATTGAATGCTTTTTGCACATTGGAGGGAAACAGATGGAGAAGGCATATGGTATCAGGACCAAGGACAGGGAGCTGTCCAAATTAAGCGAGCTGAGGAGCAAAGGCCCAGCCCATTACATGGAGACCTGCTGGGGAGAGAATTTAAGACTTCACCTGGAATGTCTCCAAACGGCCCGGCAGATCTGGCCTCTCGGAATTGTGGAATCTCAGAGATGGAAGGGATCTTGGGGATCATGTAGCAGCCCTTCTAATACTTGCACAGAAATCTCTGCAGCCCTCCCAAGTGGTCCCCTTAGCCTCTGGGCGAAGATCCCGCCTCCACCTATGACAGTCACTAGAGATTCTACCTTGGGCTTTAACTGCTTGTCAATTAAAGTCAAGGCTTCCTTTGACCTTAATTTCTCTGACTGTGAAAGGAGCTAGAGCTAGAATCCTATGAATTTCCAGTGAGGCGGGGGAGAGGGGGGGCAACCACTATTATATATCAATTTAAGGTTTGCAAAGTAATTTACATATCTCCTCTGATCCTCAGAACAAAGCTGGGAGTTTGGTATTATTCTTGTCCCCACTTTACAGATAAGGAAACTGAGGCAGTTTAAATGGTTAAATGACTTGAGCCCAGGTTAAAAAGTTAAATGACTTGAGTCCAGGGTCACACAGCCAGGAAGTGTCTGAGGTCTTCCTGACTTTAAGACCAATGCCCTAACCATTGTGCCTCTAAGCTCCCGCTTTCCCCTAGGGGAGTCCATTGACGGTTTTTGGTTTGGGTTTTCAAGTAAACCGCTCGAAAATTTTTCCTGACATCAAACCTAAATCTGCATCTGTATAACCTCCCTCCATTGTTCCCAGTTCTACTCTCTGGGGTCAAGAAGGAAAATGTCTTAATCTTCTTCCAAGTGGCAGCCCTTTCAATACCTGAAGACCAAGGTCATATTCCCCACTTCTACCCCACTCAAAGCCGTCTTCTCCCGGCTAACTATCCCCAGTCCCCTCAAGTGATTTTCTCGTAGCAGTCTGTGCCTGTCCCCTCCTCCCTGAGCCATCCCTTGGTATGTCCAGCTAGGCTAGTGCCTTCTGGATGCCCATAAACACCTCCAAGGATCTTCAAGCACTATTTGACTGCCCAGAACATAGGGAGCAGACCCCTTCGAAGGCTATTCCCCATCCCCAACCTCAGCAGCTGAGGGCTCAAACCCATCTGCTTTCCTAGGGCAGTTCAGAGCCGTAGCTATTCTCTTTTGATCACGCCCGAAAGACTCCACAGCCGATGCCTCCCCTTCCCCAGGCTGGGGTTGTGCCCACTGCCACAAACCGAAGAACCCTGAGGAATGGCATTCAGAGCCCACAATGAGCAGGCCCACACCACCGGGTGCAGGACAGACACTACCCAGGGGAGACGGAGAAGAGTGAAGAGGTGGTTAGGTTTGAAGTAGTGATTGACATGCAGAGACCCTATAGAAAAGAGGAGAAGGATGTTTGTGAATTTCAGGCCCGGGAGATTCAAAGGCTGGGGGGGAGAATGAGAGACAGAGTGAGTGTGTGAGGAGGCAAGGGGGGTCCGGCAGGTGCAGAGCTGAGCGAGTGAAAGTCTAGGATTCGTCCTCCTCCTCCCGACCGGGGAAGTTCCTCCAAACTGGGCTTTGCGAACATTTGGAAGTCTATAGCTATCAAGGCTGGCCCTGATGCCCTCAGCCACGTCCGTCAGATCTCTCGTCTGGTCTGATGAGCCATCCTTATTACCTCACTGGGGACCCCACAAGCAAAGGTCAAGGACTTGAAGGGCAGATTGGAGCATTCTGGCAACCCCACAGGAGGGAGCTGGGACAGAACCTGTTTATCCATATGGTCCTTTTTCCAGCTAGCTGGGGAGTGAACTCCTGTCACTGGTGCTGGCTCACCATCCTGAGGAGGCAGGGCAGGAGGCCTGGAGGCCGCAAGCTCCTCCAGACCCTACCCCTTCTGGGATAAGCCTGAACTCCAGGGCATAAGGGCATCAAGCAGCCTTATAGCAACCTCCAGACTCAGAAGATTGACAGCCATGTCTGCTAGGGCAGAGAGGAAGATCTGTCCAGGCTTTTTAAAGTAGCTAAAGTGCCCACAGTGCACCTTTGGAACCAGGGACATCTGGTCATGTCTTGGGACTCTTAACCAGGCAAGTCTCTAAGTTATGGAAAAGGTGCCAATCTGCACTGGTGGAGGGAGTTTCCTCATTTGGGAGTTCCTTATATCAATGAAATCACAGATTCAGTCCCTATATGCAAGTGAAAGCCCTAGGCTTTCTGCCAGATAGTGGAAACCTATTCAGCAGGCTTTATATGAGCCCATTTATTCCAATGAAGGCTATTTTGAGATTGGATTGTGTCTCTAAGTGGTCTGTGGCTCCCTCAAAATCTCTTCAGTTCAACAATCCATCTCTTTCTTCCCCCTTACCCCATCTCCAATTACTCTAAGCATGAAATTCAGGGTTTCCCCAAGTTAGCATCCCTGTTTCCAATCTCACAGAAGCAGAAGTTGGGGCTCCAAGACAAAAGGTGGTCCCCATAGGTCTTCTAGCCAGGAAGCTAAGCACCCCTTGCTCCCTATTCCCAGATGCCTCTCGAAGGCTCTCCCTACTCCAGGGGCTCCTGCCTTCCTTCGTCTCTACACTCAGTGGGCTCTGCCCGCCTTACCACGGTCGCCAGGCTGGGGATGTGTTTGACAGAGTTCTCCACCTCCTCTTCCGTCACCTCCACCAAGGTGCAGTTCTCATCCTCCGTTGGCAGCGGCTCCGCCCCGTGCCTGGTGACCCACGGGTGTAGCTTCAATGAATAACAGGAGGGGTGAGGGGCGGGGCGCACCTCCAGGAGGACGGAAAGCAACACGGATGCCCCGCCAGCTGGACGGAAGGAACATGCAGGGAGGAGGCCAGAGGGGGGAGAGCCCCCCCAGGCAGACATACAGGCGGGTGGGCCAGCCAGGCAGATGGATGGTGGCAGGAAGCAGGGAGGGGAGAGAGAATCAGAAGGAAATATGGAAGGGAGGGGAGGGAGGACCATGGTATCACAGACCCCTCAGGCTTATCTCCAGATCCATTTGGAAAAAACAATTTTAAATCTTGCTAAAGCTGACAACACATGAGAATTATTACTGCCTCTGGTCCTGCTTCCAGCCTGTAGTTCTTAAACCTGCTCCCCTGCCTCTGTTATTTAGGATCCAGGACACCTTGAGGAAGACACTGTCCTTCTCTGAGTCTCACTTTCCCCATCTGTACAAGAAGGTTAGACTTTGAGGGCCCTTTGAACTCTAGATTTATGATCTCATGAATTGTCTCCCCATTTCACAGAAGGGCACAAACAAGGCTCAGGGAAGATAGTAACTGAGCCCGAGGGGCCAGAGGCAGTTGGCAGCAAAGCTGGAAGGAGAGAATCCCTGTCCAGACTGCCTTTCCACAACATACCACATTTCAGTTTCATTCCACCTCCTTCAAACACACTTTGGGATTCCAAAGTGGCTTCCACATACTGGCTAGGGATAAGGCCCCTTCCCTGCCTAGATTTCCTGGCCAGGAAGCTTGAGGCTAGCCAGACAGAGGCCCCTCTCCTCTCTAGGCCACAGGGCTGTGTCTGGGAGCTCTGGCAGGGACAGGTGCAGCTGCTGTGAAGACACATCCCAGGGCATCCTGGGAAGCTCCCCTGTTGTGCAGGAGGGAGAGAACAAGGCCGTAGCCTGTAAAGGGCCCAGGTCGGCTCATCAGGTTGGGGTGTTCACCTTGGAACAGAGCCACCGATGTTCTCCCTTCCTGCCCCTGGGAAGGCAGGCGGAATGGACCCAAGTGAACGGCCACAGTGGTTCAAGCTGAGCGCAAGGGGAGAGGGTAACAGACCGCCAGGCCTGGGATGGGGACGTGGCTGGTAGGTGGCACCAGACGATGCTATCAACAATCTCATGGTGGCTCAGGGTGGCCCAAAGATGGCATACCGTGGCAGGATAAGAGGGGACACAGATCAGTTCGGTGACTGATGCCAGCATGGAGCTGAGGCTGGGGCAGAGGAAGCAGAGGCTAGTGCCCCAGGGGAGGTCAGCCAAACATGTCGAAGCACACAGGACGGAGACTAAGCCACACAATATGCCTGCCGCCCTGGCCCACACTCCCTCCCTGGCGGCCCCCGTGTCTGTACTGGCCGGCAGTACCTTGATTTCTGGGACAATGATCCTGGACTCGGGATTCTTGTCCAACATGCGCACAATCAGGTCCTTCAGATCGTCAGCAATATCAGGCCTGGGATAGAGAAGGCAGTCGACAACAAGCATTTATTAACGAGCACCTACTATGTGTTAGGCATTGTGCCAGGTGCTGGGGATATTAATATGATGATAGAAACAGTCCCTGCCCTCTAGGAGTTTAGTCTGGGGCGGGGGCCGGGAGAGGGGGGGAGAAGTCAACCTGTAAATTTGTCAATCAATCAACAAGCACTTATTAAGCCCCTACTATGTGTCAGGCACTGTGTTAAGAACATGGATACGAAGAAAGGCAAAAACAGTCACTGCCCTTGAGGAGCTTACATTCTAATAGGGGAGACAAGCACATATGTAAATATATACCGTATAACTATAAAGAGAATAAACTAAAGGTGGTTGGTGGGGAGGGCATCAGTACTTGGGGAGACCAGGAAAGGGTTTATATAGAAGATGGTGCCTAAGCTACATCTTAAAGGAAGGGGCTGTATTAGTCCAGGTGAGGAGAGAGGGCATTCCAAACATGGGGGATAGCCTAGGCAAAGGCTTGGAGATGGGAAATGGAGGCATTAAGGGCCAGAACTACTAGCATGGTGATCCTATGAATAAAGAAAAGGGGATAAATATAAGATATGTTGCAGAGGTTTGGGGGGGGATACTTACTGGTCTGGGAACTCCAGGGCCTGGCTTTTGATCTTACTATGCAAAGACAAGATTCGTTCATCCATAAATGGGCACTAGAGAAGAGTCAACGAAGGAAGAATCAGTTGGCTCCAATGATATGCTGGTCAACTCATATGGACTCCGAAGAAAAGATTGTTAAATTTTCAGCATGAGCAAGTGCACCTTGGAAATTGGCTCCAGAGAGCCGGTTGTTAAATTCTCAGTGGGAGCATATGCACCCTGGAAATTGGCTCCAGAGAGCTGGTTGTTAAATTTTTGGTGTGAGCATGTGCATCTTGGAAATTGGCAAATGCTACAAATCAAGGCTTGATGTATTATTGTGTTAATTGTCTAGACTCGAGAAAGTGATGGAAAAAATGTTAATGCAGATTAAATTTAAAAGTGTGTTGTGTGTGTACATTTTCCCTCCCAGAGAGCTGGTTGTTTAACATTTACTAGCACACCCTTGGCTGGCTCCCATCCATTCCTCTAGGAATAGTCCTGAAAAGACACCCCTATGTCAAAGGGACCATCTTTTTATCACTGAGTTTGGGTGGCTAGGATTATTCCTTGTGTCATAGATGGGGAAACTGAGGTAGATCCAGGGCAGAGGAGAAAATAACTGCCCCCAAATCTTGGGAGAAACTGAAGACGTCAGTGATTGAAGGCAGCATGTCATGGCTGGTCCCACTATGACTTTGCCACATGACTTCTGCGTGCCTTGTTTTCCCCATTTCACCAAAAGAAGGTCCTTTTCTTCTCCCCCCTCCCCCAACCAGGTGAAGAACCAATGACATCAGCTCCCACAGGGCCTAACTCTCATGTACCCAGTACTTTTCTTAGCTCGGACGGATAATTTCAGCTACATGGGGAGCTCTTCTCTTCACTGACACACTCATCCTAGAGTTGTATGGAGTCCAGAGATTCAGTGTTTCATCCAGGGTCACGCAGCTGGTTTGTGTCAGAGGCAGGATTTGAACCCAGTTCTTTCTGACTTTGAGGCCAACTCTCCAGCCCTTATACCAGGCTGTCCCTCATGCTCATTATTAATGACAATTGACTTATCCAATAGATATTAACTGAGCAGCTGCTCTGCATGGGGCCTGGTGGGAGAAGCCACGGGGCCACAAAGATCAAAAAGCCAGAGTGCCCTGGCCTCCCGGAGAACAGAATCTCATGGTGATGGCCGTAGATGATGGTTAGAAAAATGCCAGTTTGCACAGGGCTTTCTTTCTGGTCACTGCATTCTTCCCAACCCTCTCCCTGCCAAGGGTCCCATCCAGAGAGTACCACTATCCCCAAACTACCATCCTTCCTGGGAAATCAGCTGCCCTCACGGGGCCAGAGACTCAGACTTCCCTGGACAGGGAGGGGGTCAAGGACACAAATGGAAAAAGGCACCCTTCTGCATCCTTGGACCTAGATAGAGAAATCTGAAAATGGCAGCCTACAACAACCATACCAGGAATGATGGTAACAACAGTAAGCCTGATGGTGACATTATCAGCTAGCATCAACAGCTTTACAGCCAGTAAAGGCTTTAAAGATATTGTCTCATTTTGTCCTCACAACAATCCCGAGAGGCAGCCCATTTCACAGATGAGGACACTGAGCCGGCCAGGTTAATTGACTTGCCCAAAATGACATAGACTGCATATGAACTCATCAGGTCTTCCCGACTCCAGGTCCACGTCACACTGTGGTGTCCTCTAGAAGCCTATAAGGGAGTCAATGCAGTTTTTGTCTAGCTGGGTCACACATTCAACCTGATGAATG
The DNA here is from genome assembly GCA_028646595.1 of Phalanger gymnotis. NCBI lineage: Eukaryota > Metazoa > Chordata > Mammalia > Diprotodontia > Phalangeridae > Phalanger > Phalanger gymnotis. The sequence continues at coordinate 28,048,037 of CM053622.1, forward strand.
AATGCTAGATTTTGAGTCAGAAGACCTGGGTTCAAATTCCGGCTCTTCCGCTTACTACCTTGTGACCCTGGGCCTCAATCTCCCCATCTGTAAAATGAGGGGGTTGAACTTAATGGCTTCTGATGTTTGGTGACCAGAGGGACACCGCCCCCGCTTCCTTCCATGAAGGATTAGGTAAGAGGTGGGGGAAAAATGTTACCAGTGAGTTACCTGGCCAAAGACGAAGCAGTAGAGGGTCACTCCCATGGCCCATACGTCCAGAGCCTGAAGAGAGAAGAAGATACCCCAGCAGGTGGGGTGGGGATAATGAAAACAGCAGCAGAAACATCTGGCATTCTTTTTTTTCAGGCAATCAGGGTTAAGTGACTTGTCCAGGGTCACACAGCCAGAAAGTATCTGAGGCCAGACTTGAACTCAGGAAGGTGAGTCCGGGCTCAGCGCTCTGCGCACAATGGCTCTCTCTAGCTGTCCCAACATCTGACATTCTTAAAGGACTTTAAAGTTTGCAAAGCACTTTGTAGTAGAAAAAAATCTCCTTTTAGATCTGAAACAGCAGGGAGGGACACTGCAGGTATCAATATCCCCTTTTATAGAAGAAGAAACAGGCTCAGAGGTAACTTGACTTGCCCAGGGTCACACAGCAATTAAGTGTCAAAGGAGGGCCTCCAAGCCCAAGCTGTGTCCACTGCCCTGAATCTCCTGGGTCTGACAGGTGACCTTTCCCCTTATCTTGTCTAGAAGCAGACTTTCATGCTATCTCCCAACCATGTCCACACCATGCCACCTGTGGCCCCATCCTCATCCAGCCCCGCAACACCCCTTCACCTTGGACTCTGCGCCTAAGTCACCCTGGTCTGCGAGGTGAGCTTCCACTTGGTCCTGCCCCAAACTAGCTCTCCTTGGCACCTCCCAGCCACCTCCACGCCACCAGGCCACCTCGGTCTCCCCTTTTCTAGCTCCCACCTTTTATATGTTGTCTTCCTCTACTAGAATGTAAAGTCCTCGAGGGCAAGGCTCATCTTGCCTGCTTACACTTGTATCTCTGGCACTGAGCACACAGTGGGGCTTAATCAATGTTTTCTCATGTGGCAGGACATCCCCATCCACCCGCCCATCCTACCTTCCCAGAGAAGATCTTCCGGGTCTCAGACAGTGTTTCGGGGGCCATGAAGGCAGGTGTGCCCACGGTGTTGGTGAGGAGGGCATCGGTGCCCTTGAATTCATTGCTCACGCCGAAGTCGGCGATCTTGATGTGCCCATCTTCTCCTACCAGGAGGTTGGAAGGCTTGATGTCTCGGTGGATGATCTTCTGGTAGTGTACTGAGAGGAGGGGGTGGTCACATCAGACTCAGGAGAACACCAAAAAAGCTCACCCACTCCCAGAACTGACCGGATGTTTCCTCCACTCTGGCAACCCTGGGGCACCGGTGGTATTGGCCCCATTCTCCAGATAAGGAAATTGAAGAGTTAAAATGAAGCCAGCCAGCTAAGGGTAGCCTGGGCTCAAACCCAGATCTCCTGAGACCAGTACATGGGGTTTTTCCACCTTCTAGAATGGAAAAAATGTGTTAGGGAGGACTCCAAACTCCCTCAGGGATAAACATGGCTTTGTAATCAAGACTGGCCAGGAGCTTGGAGCCTGTGCCTCGTAGAGAGCTCAGGCTCCCTGCTTTCCTCCCATTCTCCTCCCCTGCCCCAACTCCAACCCTGCTCTGAACAGAGGGGGAGACAATTTCTGAAGGAGCTTCCTTCTGCTTTCAGAATAAGCAAGAGTCATTTGTTCCCGCTAAAGACCAAAGGCCCATAACGGGGAGCAAAACTTCACCAATTATCCTTCTGTCTCCAAAACTAAGTATTCGTTTGAGTCATATTTTATGACATTGCTTTCACTGACCCTGGCACCAAGATAAGAGAGGCTGGACCTGGGAAATCCGAGCATGTTCTCATGAGGCAACCAGGTTGTACACTGGGCCTGGAGTCAGGAAGACCTGAGTTCAAATCCAACCTCAGACACTTAGTAGCTGTGTGACCCTGGGCAAGTCACTTCACCCTGTTTGCCTCAGTTCCCTCATCTGTAAAATGAGCTGGAGAAACGAATGGCAAAACCATTCTAGCATCTGTGCCAAGAAATCCCCAAATGGGGCCACAGAGAGTCAAATACAACTGAACAACAACGGAATCTGGCCATAACTGGTCATGGCAAGAAAATTCAGAATTCAAAATCTGGTGGAAGCGAATGTTAAAACTGAAAACAAATAAATTTATATTTAAAAAAATAACTGGTCATGGCACAGCCTGAGGCAGTTTATGACGATATCTTGGAGAATGTACTCCTCCCCTCCCCCCATGGGGAAATTCAGTAAATCCAGAAGTGCCTCCACCCCTCCTCCCCTCTTCCCCACCCCCCATATCCTACTCTCCTCCCAGATTTGTTCCAAGCTGGCTTACAGTATTCGATGCCTTTGATTAGATCTTGGAAGTAGAATCGGGCCTGGTCCTCAGTCAGTGGCTTGACCGTTGGTACTTCCATTACAGGCCTGAACATTTATCGGCCAAAAAAAAAAAAATCTAATTAGGTCAATGTAATCACTCCCCTCCCCCAGCCTCTGGGCTCCCAGCCCTCAGCTTGGGCCCTTGGGAAACATGGTGGAGAGCCTGGTTTGGAATACTCACCCCTGATTGACCAGTTCAAACACTGTAAAGAAAGAGAGAAGGTGACAAATTGGGGGCTGGTCATTCTACAATCCAGTCTTGCCCTCCCCTCCCCTTCCCAACTCCCACCCCCACCCTATGGCCATCTAGAGTTCACTTTATTCTACCAGAATTTTCCCCCCCAAAATATCCTCTAAGTTTATGACCAGTAGGGGATGGGAAAAGAAAGGGGCGGGGAGCTGAATTCTTCAGAAACAGAGAGTTCAAAGGCCTGCCACCTCCAAGCAGCCTTGGCATTCTCAGGAAAGGAAATAAATATTAAAACCCACATTTCCATAGCACTTGATGGTTCATCAAACCAGTAGGTGCATAGTGCATGTGTTATCTGTCCCATTCTACAGACGAAGAAACTGAGGCTCAAACATGAAGGAATGTGTCCATAACTGAGTCCTCATCTGTAAAATCATCTGGAGAACAAGTTGTGGTATATGATTGTAACGGAATATTACTGTACTATGAGAAAAGATGAGCAGGAGGATTTCAGAAAAACCTGGGAAGACTTATACGAACTGATGCAGAGTGAAGTGAGCAGAACCAGGAGAACACTGAACACAGTAACAGCAATATCCTACGATGAACAGCTGTGAATGACTTAACTCTTCTCAGCAATACAATGATCTAAGACAATTCTGAAGGATTTATGATGGAAAATGGTATCCGCCTCCAGACAAAGAACTGGTGGAGTCTGAACGCAGATCAAAGCAGACTACTTTTCACTTCCTATATTTTTTTCATTTTTTTTCCTTTGGATCTGTGTCTTCTTTCAAAACAGGATTAATATGGTAATGTGTTTTGCATGATTGAACATATATAACCTACATCAAATTGCATACTGTCTCAGGGACAGGAGAGGTAAGAGGGGAAGAGAGAAAATATGGAACTCAAAAAAAATCTATAAATGAATGTTCAAAATTGTCTTCGCATGTAACTGCGGAAAAATTTTTTAAATATTATTTATAAAATGAGCTGGAGAAGGAAATGCCAAACCTCAGTATCTTTGCCAAGAAAACCTCAAAAGGGTCACGAAGAGTCGGACATCACTGAAATGACTCAGTAACAACAAAAATGCCCATCACGCTGATAGCCTCAGAAGGAGGATTCCAACCCAGGTCTCTGGCCTCCAACCAAGTTTGACAACCTCTTTTCCCCACAGCAGGCTGTTATTGTATGCCACAATACAGCGTACACTTTCCAAGCCTTCAATTTAAAACTGCTGTGTGGTAGGCAAACACAAGTTAGAACAAAGCAGCCATGACTACAATTGAGGGCATGCCATCGATGTGTTTTGGAAAAGACTTCAGAGAAGAAGGCAAGAGGAAAACTCAACCAGGTGTCTGAGCCCCTGGCAGATCACAGATCACGGAGGCCGGATCTGGCCCACATTTCTCGTGGTTATTTTAGTCTTTATGGCTGAGGGTTGGTTCATAAAGCCCAGTATGGTCCAACTCCCTCTCAGCTAGTAAGTATCTAGGTCCTCACGCCACCCAAATACCAGAAACCAGCCAGGAGAGAGTGGGTTGATCTGTTTATATAAAACCAGCCCATTTCTGGCCCAAAATTGTTAAATAATTCTAGAGACTTCAGATGGGGCGGAAAGGGCCCCAGAGAGATTCAGGTCATGACGATTAAGCCTATGGAACCCCAAAAAACTGAGACGGCCAATGGGGAAGTGTAAAAATAACGGGTTTGGAATCGGGGACCTGGGTTCACAATTTGGTATGGCTAGGTGGTCCCATAGTGCATAGAGCACCAGGCTTGGAGTCAGTAAGACTCATCTGCCTGAGTTCAAATCTAGCTTCAGACAATTCTTAGCTGTGTGACTCTGGGCAGGTCACTTAACCCTGCTTGCCTCAGTTTCCTAATCTGTGAAATGAGCAGAAGAAGAAAATGACGAACCATTTCCCTACCAAGAAAACCCCAAATGGGGTTACGAAGAGTCAGACAAGAGTGAAAAGAATGAACCACACAAGAAAGTTAATTCTCTCTGTGACCTTAGACACAGTCTAAGTATCAGTGTCTTTCTCTCTAAAACAAGTGTTGGAGTGAATAATCTCTGGGGTCCCTTCCAGCTCTAAACCCCTTTCCTTGACTTCTCATTTCCTCCTACCAAACCCAAATGGTCCCGTAGAAGCTATTTATTCTGTTCATAGCCTAAAGCTGACTGTAGGGCACAGCTTCTTAACCTTCCCAATATAATTCTTTTCTTTCGTAACCCATGTATTTTATTTTATTTAGAAACGCTGTGCCAGCTACGGGGCACCATAGTGCACAGAGAGTTGGGCCTGGAATCAGAAAGACCTGAGTTCAAGTTGCAGCCTCAAATCCTTACTAGCTATATGACCTTGGGTAAGTCACTTCACCTATATTTGCCTCAGTTTCTTCATCGGCAAAAACGGGAATAAGAACACCTGGCTCCCAGGATTGTCATGAGGCTCAAATGAGATAATAAATATAAAGTGCCTGGCACATAATAAGGGCTATATAAATGTTTTGTCATTCAGTTACTGTTCAGTCATGTCAGATTCTTTGTGACCTCATTTGGGGTTTTCTTGGCAGAGATATTAGAGTGGTTTGCCATTTCCTTCTCCAGCTCATTTTACAGATGAGGAAACTGAGGCAAACAGGGCTAAGTGACTTGCCCAGGGTCACACAGCTAGTGTTTGAAGCAGATTTGAATCCAGGAAGTTGAGTCTTCCTGAGTCCGGGCCCATCACTCTATCCATTGTGTCACCTAGCTGCCCCCTATATAAATGTTAGCTATTCCTAACAACAATTATAACAGGGTCATTGTGAGGGTCAAAAGATGATAATTATAAAGTTCTTAGCACAGGGCCTGGCACATACTAGGCTCTATATAAATGTTAGCTGTTATTCTTCTGCGAAGAGGTCCCTAAGCTTCACTAGACTGCCCGAGGGATCTGGGACATAATATAAGGATTAGAACCCCTACTCTAGGGCAATGAGACAGATGTATAAATTAAAGTTTTTTCCAGGTCTAATAGTCTATAATTTTATTTAATAAACATACCAAGCACAATACCCCCAAGGAGGTAACGGGTGGCAAGAGAAGAACTCCATGTAATAACAAAACCTGGACAAGAAACATTTGGTACAGGAGAAAAATGGAGTATCACCGCACCATTGGGAATGATGAGTGGAGAATCCAGAGAAATGTGAAAGGTCTTATAGCAACTGATGCAGAGTGAAGAAAGTAGAACCCAAAAACAATCCATGCAAGGAACAAGACAGTATAAATAAAGCCATCATGGTTAGGCGTTCAAAATGAGGGCCGAATGTGATGGACAATATTCATATTAAACCGTCAGAGTTATGGTTATCAGAGTTTTGATATCAGAGTTATCGGACATTTCCTTCCTTTCTGTTGATGAGTAATGTACACAAGCGGAAAGCGACGTGTATTATGTAACTCAGTTACGTTATCATCAGGCAGTTTGGGTCAACTTTTGGGGGGAAGGGGGAAGTGTACACCACATGGCCTGGTGGAGAGGACACTGGACTTAGAATTAAGAAGACCTGGGTTCGAATCTCTCTTCCAACACTTAACTAGCTGTGATACCCTGGTCAGTTTCAGTTTCTTCACCCGTAAAACCAGTACAGATCAGGCTGAATAATGAATGCCCTTGAATTCAAATTATTCAAAGTTAAGATTATGTAAAATATGGTCATTCATTCCAGGCTGGAGGAAAATGTGATGCAAATTTGCATAACGCAGCCACTTCAGGGGACTCACTATTTGCACTAATCAGGATCTAGCAATGTAACAGATTTTCTTCACAGGATTTTTTTGGTGAGGAAAGCACTTAGCAATAACTCACATTTGTAGATTTATAATTCTTTTTAGGATTTATGATTATAATTCAACATTTTTATCAATGATCTGGATTAAGGGACAGATGGTGTGTTCTTTGCAAATCATGAGATGACAGGAAGCAGGGTATAATAGCTAACACACTGAAATGATAGAATTAGAATCAAAAGAAAAAGTTTGAAAGGCAAGGATGATGAACCAAATACAATAAAAGGTGAGGGGACAAATGTTGAAATCCTACACTTAGGCTGCCAAAATTTTTTAAAAAATTAACTTCACAAGTGCAAGATGGAGGAGAAATGCGGTTGGGCCATAGGTCCTGTGTTTGTTAATTGACTGATGTGGAAGAGAGCCAGGGGCCATAGTGGACTGGAAGCACCATGCCTCAACAACCTATCATGGCAGCCAAGGAAGCCAACAGGATCTCAGCCTGCATGAGTAAGGGTCGAATGTCTAGAACAAGAGAGGGGACCGGCTATTACCCCCTGCCCTAGACAGAGCACAGCTCACGTGATGGGATCAGCTCTGGGAACAATTAGGAATTGAACTGAGATGGATGGGTAGTGTAGTGGAGATGGTGTTGGGCAAAGTTGGAACACCTGGAATTATTTAGTCTGGGGAAGAGAAGGCTGGGGAAGGGGAGGAAGTCAGAGAAGGGGGAGAACATTACAGTCCTTAAGATTGAAGGGCTGTGATATGCAAGAGGGGACCGGACTTGGCCCCCAGGGGGAAGAACCAGGAGCAGCAGGCTACAACTGCAGAGAGGCTGATTTATGCTCAATATTATAATAAAAGAGCAGACATTTATGGAACGTGTTAAAGTTTACAAAAACTTTGTATGTGTTATTTCATTTGAGCCTTAAGAGGTAGGTACCATTGTCATTCCCATTTAACAGATGAAGAAAGTAAGGCGAAAGTGTACCCAGGGTTGCACAGATAGTACATGTCTAAGGAAAGACTCAAACTCAGGTCTTGCTAAGTCTGTCACCCTATCCACTGTGTCTCTTAGCTGCCTGTAAGAAAAAACTTCCAAATAGTGAAAGCTGTCCATAAGAGGAATGGGCAGCTTCAAGAGCTTGTGAGTTCCCCACCCCTAGAGGTCTCTAAGCAGAGGCTGGACAGTCAGAGATGTTTTATAAGGGACAGTTGGGCACTTCCCCATCTTAGACTAGGCCAGGGGTGGGGAACCGGCAGCATCGAGGCCACATGTGGACCTCTAGGTCCTCAAGTGTGGCCCTCTAGGTCCTCAAATGCAGCCCTTTGACTGAATCCAAATTTCATAGAACAAATCCCTTAATAAAAGGATTTGTTCTGTAAAACTTGCCCTCAGTCAAAAGGCCACGATCAAGGACCTAGCAGGCCACATGTGGCCTCAAGGCTGCAGGTTCCCCACCCGTGGACTTAAGTGATCTCTAAGGTCCCTTCCAGCCCTGAGATGCTGACATTTCCAAAGAGGATGTTCCCAAGATGCTTTGAGTAGGGGCAGAATCTTCAGACTCTGTAGCCAGCCTCCCTCCCAAGGAGAGTATACCCCTCTGCACACCGTTAGTTCTAGCTCATTTTTTCATAAAAGTCTCGGATGCTTTCGAGTGCCATCTGCCATTCTGTATAGTGCTTCCCATTCCCCCCACGAGTGTGGATTATCCACAGCATCAAAAGCCCAGGCTGCTGCCTTCTCTCTTGTCCCACCCCCTTCCCTCCACTCCCAGGACACTGTGTCCTCCCTGCCCACTGCTGTGTAGCGTACACTCAGGAAACACAAGTTCATTTTCATATTAGCCCAAACCCAACAGAATTGTGACCGCAAAAGAGTGAGATGTCCCAGACTGCAGCTCCGGTTCCAATGGAAAAGATTCTTCCTGGTTATTATTATTATTATTATGGAATTTTGTCTATCAAAAAAATCTAGGTTTTGGAGTCAGGAAGACCTGAGTTCAAATCTAGTCTTAACCACTTACTACTTTGTATGATCCTGAACAAGTCATGTAACAGCTATCTGCCTCAGTTTCCTCATCTGTAAAATGGAGATAATAATACCACCTACTGTCCAGGGCTTTTGTGGGAATCAGATGAGACGGTATTCATAAAGCACCTAGCACAGTGCTTGGCACACAGGAGGCACTTCACAAATGCTTGTTTTCTTTCTTCTTGTCAGCACCATTAAGTGACCTTGTTACAGTAGTGACTGCTAATCCCTCTTCTGCCTCTGTGGACTGGAATCTCCCTGAAGACAGGGCCTTTCTGTTCCTACCTCACAGGACCATGAATGGGGGGCTAGAGGAGACCTCAGAGGCTAGGGAGGCCAACCACCTCTCCCCTCCTCCACCATGTCCCATAGGCCACTAAGTGGACATGGAGCCAGGAAGAGCAGTCTTAGACGCCAGTGCGGGGGGGGGGGGGGGGGGGAGGAGACACAGACAGACAGAGACAGAGACAGAGAAAGAGAGGAGAGAAAGAGGAGAGAGAGACAGAGAGAAAGAGAGAGAAGAGGAAGAGAGAGGAGGGGGGAGAGAGAGAAACAGAGACAGAGAGGAAGAGAGAGACAGAGACAGAGAAAGAGAGGAGAGGAAGAGGAGAGAGAGACAGAGAGAAAGAAAGACAGAAAGAAGAGGAAGCGAGAAGGGGGAGAGAGACAGAGACAGAGAAAGAGAGGAAGAGAGAGACAGAGACAGAGGGAGAGGGAGAGACAGAAGGAGAAACAGAGAGAGAGAAGAAAAGAAGAGAAGAAGAGGGAAGGGGAGAGGAGAAGAGGGGGAGATAGAGAGGGGGAGAGAAAGAGATAACTACATGTATCTAGATAGATATAGATAAAGCTACATATACCTAGACAGACAAATAAATAGATGGATGGATAGACAGACAGATAGATAGATAGATAGATAGATAGATAGATAGATAGATAGATAGATAGATAGAGAAAGACAGAGCTGTATAACTCTTGGCAAATCTTTTCTCTGTAGTCTGCCTCAGTTTCCTCATCTGTAAAATGGTGGGTAATCAAAGGGTGGGTGAGGATCAAATGAGATCATCTCTGTAAAGTGCTTTGCAAAGCTTAAAGCACTATATAACTGCTAGCCATTATTATTATTTTACAGATGAGGAAACTGAGACCCAGAGAGGTGAAGAGATTGCCCAAGGTCCCACAGGCAGTGTCAGAAGCAGGATTTGAACCCAAGTCCTCTGACTCCAGGAGAGGCTGACTAGAGAGAAAGCTGGCCTCAAAACCAGGAGAACCTGGGCCCAAGTCCTGCTTCTGACACACGCTGGCTGTGTGACCCTTGACAAGTCACAACTCCTCAATGTCCCAGGGAATAACTCTCAAAGACTTTAAGTTGCAAGGAACGGGCTGACCTGTACTGATACATGGAGTTTCCTCACCTGGGAGATGCCTATACCAAAGAAATCACAGGTCCACATGCTTCCTGGCCTATCCCCTGCCCCGAACTGTACCAAGCTGCCCACCTGCAATCAGAAAGACCTAGATTTGAATTCTGCCCTGGATACTCACCCTAGCTAGATGACTATGAACAAGTCACTTAGTAAACTGCTCTATGTTTCATTTTGCTCATCTGTAAAATGGGGATTACAGCAGCCCCTTCTTCACACCACACACCACACACACACACACACACACACACACATCTCAAATGAAATAATGGCTGTAAAGTGCCTAGCCAACCATCAAGCACTATGGAAATGTAAGCTATTATGACCAGTGAAAGGACATCTCAGCGAGTAGAGAAGGAAAGGCCACTGGGGCTTTGAGGGCAGCGGAAGGGAAAGCTGGCTTTCTTACCCATGTACAGATGGTCCTCATTTGGGTCATCCAGGACCTGTCAAGAAAGACACAAACACAAGAGAGGTTAGGAGAGAAGAGGATGGAAAGGATGGGAAGGCATAAGGTCAATATCCTCCCCAGTCTGTGCGTTAGTGGCAGGACTGCTGCGCCCTCCATTCTCTCCTCTCTAAAATAAAGACAAAGATAGGGGGAGAAGATCCAAGGCTTGGGAAATAAAAACCTCACTCCCATGGTCCAGTGTGGCCAGCTAGACTTCTGAAACAACCATATAAATCCTCATAAATTCTGTCTTTCCTCTCCCCACACACCTTCTCCACCTGTGTTTGTGGAGATTTTTCAAAGACATGCAGTGATATGGAGTGGAAATAACTATTTGGAGTCAGTATGACTTGGGTTCAAATCCTTCCACTAGCATACACAGGCTGGACAATCTCCAAGCAAGTCCCTTAACCCCTCTGTGCCCCAGGAATCTCCCTAGGACTTATCTACTAAGCCTTAGATGCAGGGAGGGGAGTTTCCCACACTGACGAAGTCTGCAATTTCAGCTTGAAGAAGCTAAGCAGGTCCCTAAGGGGTCACCTAGCCTTACCTCCCGCACCCAAGTGGACCAATTCTCAGCAAGGGACTGCCCCAGTAAAAATAACTTTTGATGCCTCTTCCACGGGATCATCAGATAATAGATTTAGACCTGGAAAGGACCATAGAGGTCTTCCCATTTTAAAGAACTGAAGTCTAGAGAAATCGAGGGATTTGCCCAAGGTCACACAGCTAGAAAAATGTCTGAGGCAGAACTGGAACTCAAGTCTCCCTAACTCCAAGGCAAGTACTCTATGCGCTACACCACACTGCCTCTCAACAAATGCATCAAGTTCCAATTCCAAGGCCAGAGAGTAACATCTCATGGGCTTCTCTATCTTGTTTACTAAATTTAATGTTGTTGAGTCATTTCAGTCATGTCTGACACTTTGTGACTCCATTTGGGGTTTTCTTGGCCAAGATATTGGAGTGATTTGCCATTCCCTTCACCAGCTCATTTGACAGATGAGGAAACTGAGGCAAACAGGGTTAAGTGACTTGCCCAGGGTTACACAGCTAGGAAGTATCTGAGGCTAGATTTGAACTCAGGTCTTCCTGACTCCAGGCCCAGCGCCCTATCCACTTTGCCACCTAGCTGCCCCACATTATTATGAGCAGGCAAATTCTCATTTGCATGATTAATTAATAGGCCTATCCAAACCGTTCTGGCCACTCTCTTTGCACCTTCTTTGCAGAGATGGGGAACTGTGGATATGAAATATCGCTTACAATATCTGACCTTTTTTTCTACATTAGTTTTCCTAACGCGTTTTTTTTCCATTCTTTGTTATAAGGAATAGCTCTCTGGGAAGGGCGATGGGAGGGATATGCTGACAAATGTAGGTAACATGTAAATAAAGGTAGAAATAACAATTTATTGTTTTAGGAAAGTGTTTTGTCCCTCTCCATTTTCTGTCTGCCCATCAGCATCCAGGTAAGGCCTGTACTTGGGGATTATGGGCCACGCAATAATCTCCAGGCCTCCTAAACCAGCTCTCCCATCTGTTCCGTCTCTAGCACACAGGCTGCTTAATCTCCAAGCTGTTCTGCCCTCCTCCTTCTCCTCCTACCTCCCTGGCGTCTCACCTCTACCAGCTTCACCACATTGGGATGGTCCAGCTTTTTGAGAATAGCGATCTCTTGGTAGACCTGTTCAATGGGGCCCTTGGGCTGGATGCAGCCTTCCGAGGGGGGCTTGGTGCCACGGGGTGGGGGACGGCCTGATAGGGAAGAACAAACACACCACAACGTGAGGACCTCATATGGTTGGAGGAAGAGTCAGCCATGCCAGAAAAGGTCTGGCAGTGGGAACCTGTGACACTGAGGTCTCTCTACTGCTCAAATACCTTCACTAGCTCCTACTGCCTATCTGGTGGAGCACAAGCTCGCAATCTTGGAGTTCTAGGTACAACCTGGTTCCAATAAATCCTTACGGCCTAATTTCACATCGTTCCCATTTATACACCGTACATTCCAACCGAACTGGACTATTTACCACCCGTGGTCTGCAACCTTTCTGTCTCTGAGCCTTTCCCAAGTCATTCTTTATACGTGGAATACCCCCCACCGCCGTCTTGGCCTGCTGATACCCTGTCCAGGCCTCAAGGCCCAACATAAACACCTCTTCTTGCTGAAGCACTGGATGACCTGGGCCAGGCTAGGCCACTGGCCCAAATCAAAGAAAATGAAATTGAATGGGAATAAATGGAAGGACTTACAATTGTGTAAAAAAAAAAAAAAGTCACTTAAATGAGAAGAAGAGGGAAGGACCAGAAAGCAGGGAGACAGTTAGACACCATTTGTCTGAAAAACGCCTGGAGAGTTTAGCGGGCTGCAAGGTCAACGTGGCAGCCAAGATAGCTAAGGTGACTGATCCCGGGCTACACGGCACCAGTGGGTCTTCCATCTGCTCTGTATTACTCGGTTATTTACACGCCGGGGAGACGCCGGGGAAGGGGACACTTTCCTTTTCTCAGATGCTTTTTCAATTTTCTTTTGCTTATGAACAATAGTAAGCAAATGTAGTCATTGCAACATACGAGGACAGAGAAGATGGCTGGACATGGAACTTGTCATGTGCTGTGCTGTTTCTTTTAAGTAGATATTAAGTTTAACAACATAGGAACAAAATCATCATTTGTTTCTCCTTCTACACTCCTTCCAATGGTAGATGGGGAGGTGAGGGGGAGGGGTATGGAAGCCAAGAGGAGAAGGGAAGAGGTGGAGAAGGCAGGGCTGGAGAGGAGGCCAAGGGAAGGGATAAGACAGCCAGAACTAAGAGGCAGAGCTTGAAAGCACATCTCCTCTCCAGCCCCCTCACCTGCCCTGCCCCCACCTCTAGTCTAACATGCCATCTTGTGTCACAGGACACCCTGCCCACCCTCCCAAACCAGCCCTTCCTTGCACTGTTTAAATCCCTCATCCCAAGCCCACACACTCACGGGGGAAGCCCGCCTGCCGCACCAGCTTCTTTTTGGAAAGCACCTTCATGGCCTGGAAGAGAAAATTCCCAAGGTCCAAGTTACTGTTGAGTCATCCCAACAGGGGCAGTGGATTCTGCATCTATCCCAGGCTCCTCCTGCCGAACCCCAGCCCTCCCCAGGCCCTCATGGCCTCATGTCACTGCTCTGAGCACCAAATAACAGATAACACTCCATACAGATCCTCCCGGCATGGCAGGAAGCTCCAATGGCCAGGACTTCCTATCAAATAAAGGGGCCAAGGGAGAGGGTTTGGGACAAGACAACTAGAAAACATAGGTCCACTGAAAGAGAATGTGGTCTATGGGAAAGGGCTAGAACTTAGGGGCTGGAAGCCCTAGGGGTTATAGTCCAGGCTTTGCCAATGATTCACTGTGTGACTTTGGTAAGCCCCTTCCCCTGATAGTGCCTCAGTTTCCCCATTTGCAAAAATGGGAATAAGAGCACTTTCTGAACACATGGGGATGGTTTCATCACAGGATCATATTCTGTGGCTCCAGGCATCATATGAGCTCACACACGTAGAGCATTTTGCAAACCTTAAAGTATCATGTAAATGCTAGCTGCTATGATTATCATATCATCACATTAGAGCTAGAAGGGCAAAGGTCCTCTAGTGCTCCTACGAAACCACATGGCACTGTGTATAGTGTTAGGCTTGAAGTCAGGAAGACCCGAGTTCAAATCCCTCCTCAGACTAGATGTTTGATCTGGGGCGAGTCGCTCAGCCTCAGTTGCTTCATCTGTAAAATGGGAACAGTTATCGTATTTATCTCTCGGAGCTGTTGGGAGGATTCAGGGAGACGATGGGTGCAGAGCATTTTACAAACTTAAAGTACTTCATGAATGTTAGTTACCATTTATTGTCATCATTATAATTACTACCAGCAGCAGTTCAAACCCTTTATTTTCCAGTCCCAAGGCCGTCGAGCGATTTGCACAAAGTCACACGGGCGGTAAGCACAAACCCAAGATTCCATCTTTCTCACGTAAACCTGGCTCTGACATTTGCTTATTACCCTCTGCTGACTTGGGGCAAGTTGCTTCACCACCCCCACCCCCACTCAGGACCTCAGTTTCTCTATCTGTAAAATGAGGGGGTGGACTCCACGGCCTCTGGGGTCCCTTTCTGCTCTGAATCTTTGGTGCTATGACCTCTGTGGACCTCAGTTTCCTCATCTCTAAGTTGGGAGAGTGGCCGAGACGGCCTCTAGGGTAGTTTCTATTTCTAAATCCATGATCCCCTCAGAAGTCTCTTTGCCTCCTCATGCCTCAGTTTCCTCATCTGTAAAATGAGGGAATTGGAATGGCTTAATCAAAACAAGGAGGGGGGACATTATGGGGCAGGTGGGTGTAGGGGGAAAAGCTGTTTTTGCCCTGAAGGAGCTCCCCCTCTTGCAGAACAGGCCCTCTCCCCGGGGCGGGGGGCACAGAAAGCCGAGTACTCACATAGTAAGTATTGTCATCTTCATTGTAAGCCAGCTTGACCACTCCATAGGACCCCTGAATGAATGAGAACACATCAGTGATACTCTTCTCCAAGGGTCCCCCCTCCCAGCATCCCCTGGGCCAGAGTCAGGGGATTGCCCCTGGCCGGCCTGGTCTGGACGCAGCCTGCCATAGTCCCATCCAGAGACCTAGAATAACCACAGCTGCCCCCTGCCACTACAGACACCTCTCCAACTCCCACCTACCCTTCGAGGTCAAGTGCAGACCCCACATAGCCTTCCACGACCATCCTCCCCACCCCCAAGCACTCCCCAGTCCCAGGGCTCTAACCGGCAGGTCAGCCCATCAGCCCAAAATGCTTATCGTTTCTCCATATCAGTAACTTCTGCGGCACCAAGCATAAAGCCAGAAACACACTCTGTACTGCTCTCACCAAAGAACCCATCTGGCTCCCTCCATGTGAAATAATGGACTGCCCTTATGGGGACGTGATGCTCTAGCCACCAGAACGGTCTATGATATGGCAGAGAAATCAAGACTTGGGAGTCAGGGGCAGCTAGGGAGCGCAGTGAGTAGAGCACCGGCCCTGGAGTCAGGGGGACCTGAGTTCAAATTTGACCTCAGACACTTGACATACCTACTAGCTGTGTGACCTTGGGCAAGTCACTTAGCCCCAATTGCCCTGCCTTCCCCCCCTCAAAAAAAAAAAAAGACTTGGGAGTCAGAATGGCCTGTGTTCAAATCCCACCTGAGACATTTACTAGCTGTGCCTCAGTTTCTCCATTCATAAAATGAAAGGGCTAGACTCAATGACCTCTAAGGTCCTTTCCAACTCTAAATCTATGAGCTGCTGTGCTCCAGATCCTCTCTCCAGGCTGACCTAGACCAATGACATCCTCCTCCACTTCCCCCGAGACCATCAGCATACTTCCCAGTCAGTGGCAGCGAAATAGACATTTTTTTCTTTGTCTCTTGCTAACTCCTGTGGCCTTAAGCCAGTCTCTCTCCCTTCCCAGGCCTCAGTTTCCCCATATACAAAACAGAGGGCTTGGGCTAGCTGATCTCAATGGAGGCATTCAAGGAAAGGCTGAACAACCATTTGTCTGGGTCGTGATTTCTGTCCAAGCCCAGATGGGGCTGGATGCCCCCTAAGATTCCTTCTGGCTCAACCATAAGGGAACAATATCTTTACCACTGCAGTGGAAGAGTGGGATTTGAGACCTGAAGAAGTATTTTTTCTTGCAAAAATAACTTTAATTTTCTTTAAAAAACAAAGAAACCCACCCAAAGCAGCAGCACCAAACTGAACCTCCTCTCCCACCTCCCTTCTCCCAGTCCCCTCCAGTACCTGAGAGGCACCAGCCCAGACCCTGAAGGCCGCCCCCTCTTACTATTTACCTTTCCAATCTCATCTTTCAGCGTGTACTGATTAAGCTGTACACAGTCCTGTGGTGGAGAGAGGAAGACAAGGGGAAAACATCAGAGGCATCCTTGTCAAGGGGTTTAGGGGAAGGGGGAAGAGAAAATAAATCATTAACTGGGAAAATATAAAAGTTTAAAAAACCCAAAAGGCACCTGTGCCTAGGCCAGATAGGTATGGAGTGGGCTCAGAAGCCTCCTGGACACTCAGAAAATGTCTGGACTCTGATCCCCTAAACAGGAAAGTCAGGCAAACCCTAGAAAGCAGTTGATAGGTTATTAGAGGGAAAGAAAGTAGAGAAAAAATTGTTACCAGCCTTGCCCTGCCAGACCCCTTTGCGGGGCAAACCAACAACAATACCTAGCATTAATATAATAAGGGTTACATTGAGCTTTACAAATACTATCTCATCCTGGAAGGTAGATAATGTTATCCCCATTTTACAGTTAAGGAAACTGAGGCAAACAGAGGTTAAGTGACTCATCCAGGCTCACGGAGGCAGGATTTGAACTCAGGTCTTCCTGACTCCGATACAAGCAATCTCTGTCCATTGCCACTTAGCTGACCTCAAGAAACACAGAAGGTGGAACTGACCCAACAAAGTGGTTGGGGCCCTAAGGGAACCACACCTCCAAGCCTTTGCCCAGCTAAGAGGACGCTGTGACATCTGCCTCCAGGTCATCGACGGTCAATCCGCTAAGCAAGTCTGGAAAGCCTGACAGTCCCCATCCACGACATACGTCATCTCCTGACTGGGCCGTTCCCCATGCCTGGAATGTGTAACTTCCCATGTGTCTAAGCTCTGGGAATCTCTGCTGCCACCTCCCGCAAACAGGGTCTTCTCGAGTCCCCTCATTTCTCCATAATCTGTTCAACCCCCGGCTATTTGCCCCCAGTAGAATAAAGTATCTGGAGGGTCCCAGAATATGATCCAGAGCAGGAAGGGATCTTCCAAGCCATCGAGTCAAGCTGAGGAAACAGGGTAAGTGGTGTGTCTGAAGTAACACAGCCGGAATGCCAGCTCGGGTCACCCTACTCCAAAGCCAACATTCTCCTCCACCAGGTCTCTGTCTCATTTTCGTCTCTATCCCCTCAGCACCTGTACCCGGCACACAGCGGCTGCTTAATAAATGCTTGCTAAATTGCATCTGGGTGGTACAGTGGTTAGACCCCTGGGCCTGGCATCAGGAAGACCTAAGTGCAAATGTGGCCTCAGACACTAGCTCTGTGACCCTGGGCAAGTCACCTCACCCTGTTTGCCTCAGTTTCTTCATCTGTAAAATGAGCTGGAGAAGGAAATGACAAACTACTCCAGGATCTTTGCCAAGAAAACCCCAAATGGGGTCACAAAGGGTCGCACAAAACTGAAAATGATTAAACAACAAAATTGTGTTGTAAAAACAAAAGATCTAATTAAAAAGGGAAGCAGCGTGGCCTGGTGGACAAGGAGCTGGCCTCAGATCTGGATGGCCTGGTTTAAGCCAATCTCTAACATACATGAGCTGTGGAATCCTAGAAAAGTCAACTAACCTCTCAGTGCTCTAGATCTGACTGTGGCAGACCCTTCCCTCTCAATAAACTCCAGTGGCTCCCTACTGCCCTTGGGATCCAATATAAAATGGTATTTAAAACCCTCCCAGGCCCCTTCCTATAAGATCCAGTATTAACTTCCCTCTTGCTGTCTCTTCCTCACACCAAATGGGACATCTCACCTCTGTGCTTTTGCCCTGACTGTGCCTCACGCCTAGAATACTCTCCTTTCTCATCTTGACTTCCTGGCTTTCCTGGATTGCTGCAAGACTCAGCTCAGATCTCTTCTTTGGCAAGAGGTCTTTCTCTACTTCCTTCTGACATTATCTCCCATCGAATCTGCTTACCTCTTATAAGTACACAGTTGTTTGTATGTTGTCTCCCCTATTGGACTGTAAGCTTCCTGAAAGCACTGATAATTTATGTGTATTTGCCTTTCTTTGTACCCCTAGCATTTAACACAACACTTGGCGCGTGGTAAGCACTCAATAAATGTTTGTTGACTGACTCATAGTATAAAATTTGCAAAGAAGATGCTAACCTGCATTGGGAGAGGGAGTTTGCTCACCTGGGAGGTCCTTAAACCAATGAAATCACAAGTCTGGTCTCTATCCTTTATCATTACAAATAAGATTTTAAAAAGTTAATTTGAAAAGGGGTTCTCTCTCAGAGGACCAGACTCCTCTTTGGCAAGGACTGGTGGTGACTTCCCTCAGTGGCTGCAGAGTCAGGCAGGGCCCCGCCTGTACCGGAAATCTTGCCCTCCCCCACTTGGCCACTGAGTGAAGCTTTTGCTCCCCCTCCCAACATCTTGCTCGGGGACCAAAAAGCAGGGCGGGGCCCAGCCGGGGCCTGGGGAACTTCCACCCTCTTCAAAGGGACTCCTTGACTATCAGACACTTGGGGGTGGCCTCCCAGAATCTTCCTGGGTTTTCTCAGGCCTTGTGAGCCAGGAGGGGTCCCCGGACTGCCCAGGGCTGCCTCCTCCCCAGGGTTTCCATAACCACATGGCTCTCCCACCCTAGGAGGATTGTACTGACTTCCTCCCACCCTCACAATTAGGGAAGCTGAGGCTTCACACACAGCCCTGTTCTTGTGGTGATCACTCCCTTCTGTGGGCAGATTCTAAAATGCTCAACCAGCTATCTCAGCCTCCCATCCCCGGTTTATTTCTAGTCCGCTGGTGATCATCCCGCAGATGCCAGGAGCCCCCAAAATAAGTGATGCAGCAAGGTGAAACCACAAGGCAGAACACGAGTCTTGAGTTACTAGCTGTGTGACCCTGAGCAAGTCTCTTAACCTGTCTGCCTCAGTTCCCTGATCTTTAAAATGGGGATAATGATTGTACCTCCCTCCCAGCACGTTTGTGTGGATCTAATGAGATAAAATATGTAACGAGCTTAATGAATTCCTCCTCTGTCTGCCTCCCCCAATCTGACCTGAACTTCCTGGGTGTGTTTCCTTGAAGGCTGAACTTGGGGGTTTTCAATAAACTCTGGGATTCTGTGGCTCAGCCCTGCAGGTTCCTGCCAGAATCTTTCCTGGGTTGGTTATAGCATCCCAGAATGAGGTTAAGCAATCCTGGGGCCCTTCCCTGGGGATGGAGATAAATGAGACCCAGGGCGGGGAAGGAACGGGCCCTGAACTGAAAGCGCCATTACTAATGCCATTATGACTGTCGTAGTTGTTGCCTGGAAATTCGAGTATTAGTATTATATAACAATACAGCTACCAGCATTGCTGTTGTTAATACTACTACTTGTATTACTATTATTAATGACAAAACAAGGGCTAGAAGCAATTACAAGATAAAACAGATAATTCTAATTATGTGAAACTGAAATACTTTTGTATAAACAAAATTAATGCAACTACAATTAGTAGCAAGTGGTAGACTAGGGAAAAACTTTGTATCAAATATAAGTGACAAGGGTCTGATATCCAGGATATATGGCCAACTAACAAATATATAAGAACAAAAGTCATTCCCAGTAGATAAGCGGTCAAAGAATATGAAAAAAAAAACAGGCGATTACAGGGCACCATAGTGCACAGGGTGCTGGGCCTAGAGTCAGGAAGACCCGAGTTCAAACCCAGCCTCAGACACTTCCTAGCTTTATGACCCTGGGTGAGTCACTTAACCTCTGCCTGGCTCAGTTTCCTCATCTGTAAAATGGGGACAATAGCAGCCCCTACTTCCCAGGGTTGTTGTGAGGATCAAATGAGGTGTGTGTAAAGCACGTAGCACAGTGCCTGGCAAACAGCAGGCATTATATGAATGTTAACTATTACCGCTGCTCGCCAATAATGAAGAATTACAAACTATTGGCCACCAAGAGAAAGAATGTAGCATGTCAGTAACCATACAGGAAAGACAAAGTTTCACCTCGCACCCAAGAGAGATAGCAAATGAGCAACGTGGAACTGGGCCAGGCCAAGGCTCAGATAACAGGCCCAGAGTTACTGCCGAGCCTGAGGAGGCGTTAATTAGGACCAGAGATACAGAACAGGACCCAGAGAACCCTTCTAACCCAACCCCCTTGATATTAGAGGTGAGAAAAATGAGGCCCAGAGAAATTAAGTGATTGGCCTAAAACCATAAGGGCAGTATGAGGCAGAGTCAGTATTTGAACCCAAGTCACAGGATCCTGACAGCAAAGTAGCGCAGTGGATAGAGTGTCGGGCCTGGAGTCAGGAAGACTTGAATTCCAATCTGGTCTCAGACACTTAACTGTGTGACCCTGGGCAAGTCGCTTCACCCTGTTTGCCTCAGTTTCCTCATCTGTAAAATGAACTGGAGAAACAAATGGCAAAACCACTCTAGTATCTGTGCCAAGAAATCCCCAAATGGGGCCACAGAGAGAGTCAGATACAACTGAAACAACAGAAAAGCCACAGGATCCTAGACTAGAAGAGGCCTTAGGCATTGCCTAGTCCAACCTGCTCACTTTAGAGATATGGAAACAAGGCCAAGAGGTTTAAATGACTTATCCAAGGTCACACGTGTGCAATAAGCCTCAGAGGTGGGATTTGAACCCAAGGCCTCAGACTCCTGAGCTGGTCTGCTTTCCATCGTACCACCCTGTGCAGGGCTTAACCAAGAGCTTTTAGTGAAAAGAATGCTGGACTGGCAAGTGAGGAGACCCACGTCCCACTCCTGGCTCTCCTACTCACTCACCACATGTCCTTGGTGCTGGTTCCTTCCCTGCTCTTGGTCTCATTTGTCTCTGTCTGGAAAAGTTCATCCCCAAGGAAGGCCCCAGGATTGCTTGACCTAATTCTGGGCAGCTGTAGCCTACCCCAGGAAAGGCTCTGGCAGGAACCTGCAGGGCTGAGCCACGGAATCCCAGAGTTCACGGAACCCCCCCCCCCCAGTTCAGCCCTCAAGGAAACATACCCAGGAAGTTCAGGCCAGTTCGGGGGGAGGGAGATGTTGGAGGAAGAATTCATCAAGCTGGGAGTGCAAACATCTGACCCCTCGATGCGGATCATTACAGGGTTACAGGAAAAACAGACAGATTTGAAGTTGGAGAATCGGGCCTGGAAAGTCTGGTCTGATGCATCCTAGCTGTAGGACCTCAAGCAAAGTCCAACCTGATCTATCTGGGCCTTGGTTTCTTCACCTGTGAAATGGGTTTGGACTAAATTATCTCTAATTATCTGGTTTTCTTTCCAGCACCACATCCAATGGAGTCTTTACCTTTCTTTTCAAACTTTCCCTGCCTCCCGATCCCCATTCAAGATGTCCCCTGTGTTCAGAACCATCTCTCTCCTTTCCCACCTAGGACCTATGGATCCCACCTTTACAGTGTGGCTCCTGCCTGCCCTGGATCTCCGTTCATAAAGCCACCAGCCCCCACTGCCACCAATCTGAATAGGCTAGACTTCTCCACTCTCCCTCCTTCAATCCATCTTTCTTCCAAACAGATCTGACCACATCACTCTTGTGCTCAAGAATCTTCAACGGCTCCCACTTTACTACCAAGGAAAGTTCAAACTCTTCTTTTCTCTATAACCCAGGAACACCTCGCTCTCCCAGCCTCATCTTAGATAACTTCCTTTCATGCATGTGACTAGAACGTTCCATGAACATTTGCTGGGCTCTCATAACCCTGCTGATGCTCAGGCTCTTCCCTACACCTGGGACGCCCTCCCTTCTTCCTCGCCTTTGCCAGCAGAACTGCTGGCGATCCTTTAAAGTCAGACACAAATGCAGCCTCTTCCAGGAAGCCTTTCTTGATTGCCGTAGTACAGAACACCTTTCTCTTTCAGATCGGACAAAGCTCTCCTAGGTAACACATGATCAGTGCACTGGTGAGCTGAAATATACACCAAAGTGCAATCTGAACCGGGATTTTACCTAAGCCTTTCCAATGAGCATTTATTAAGCACCTTCTGCATACCAGGCATCATGCCATGCTACATGCTAGACTACAAAGACAAAACAAAAAGCAATCCTTGTCTAAAAGAATTTACTTTCTACCAGCTCCCTTGGGAACTCCCCAAGGGGCAGGGACCAGGCCTTGTGTCTGCTTTGCACACAGCAGGAGCTTAATCAACGATTATTAGTCTAAGGTCTTTCCAGCCCTAATGTGCTCTGACCCAGAGGGGTTATGGGAATGAAGCAAGTTGATGGGGTAAAGTAGAAAGAGCTCTGGAGCTTCAGGACCTGGTTTCAAATCTCACGTCAGACATTTGCGAGCTGTACGATTCCAAGACAAGTCATTTATCCTCTCTGCCTCAGTTTCACCAACCACAAAATGGGGAAAGGGGTATACTCTAGTCCACGGGTGGGGAACCTGTGGCCTCAAGGCCACATGTGGCCTTCTAGGTTCTTGAGTCTGACTTTTTGACTGAATCCAAGTTTTACAGAACAAATCCTTTTATTAAGGGGATTTGTTCTATGAAGTTTGGATTCAGTCAAAGGGTTGCACTTGAGGACCTAGAGGGCCACATGCGGCATTGAGGCTGCAGGTTCCCCACCCCTGCTCTAAGGTAGCTTCTAATGAGAATTCAACTTGTCCCACCCCTCAACCACCATTATAGAAAAAGGACAAGGAGACACCACTCAAGAGATAAGACATGCTCAGTAGCTCCCCTTACCTGCATTCCGGTGATAGAGACGTGTCTAGACTCCACCGTGGGCCTTCGGGGGAGCCGAGGAGAGGACTGGGGTGAGCTGACAGGAGAGTAAGGAAGAGAGGGGTAGATAAAGCGGCCGTTAACACTCCCGCTCCCTCCAGGGGACGGGGTAGCCTGAGACCGCTCTTGCAGAGACAGCTTGCGGCCAGAAAGGTGGGGCCGGCCCTGGGGCCCGGGGTCTGCAGGTGCCTGGAGAACCTCCTCGTCCTCCCCACCGTGCTCCATCTGCTCCTCCAGCTGGCCCTGGCCCTGGGCCCCGCTGGCACAGCCAGGCTCACACTCAGTCACCACGATGAAGGACTCCATGCTGCTCAGGTGGAGGCTTAGGGATGAGAGCCCGTGAAGGGCTTCACAGGGTTTGGGGTTCTCATCCTGAGGTGTAGGCCTTTCTGAGGGGGTAGGGGTGGGCTGGCTAGAGACACATGATGACATGATGCCCACGCCAGCTTCATCCAGTCTGCTGGGGCTCTCCCATTTGACAGCTGTGACCTAGGGAGAGAAAGGATTGTTAGCACCACCCGACCATGCACAAAGAGTGTCCTGGGCAATCTGGATGTGGCATGTTGGAGGTGCAATCTTACATGAAGCCAGAGAAGCTCATTTTGTTCTTCCAGCTCAAGAAGCAATCTTACATGAAGCCAGAGAAGCTCATTTTGTTCTTCCAGCTCAAGGACATTCCAGTGTTACAATTGTCACTACCTGCATGACCTTGGGCAAGCCACTTGATATCTCTAGACCTCAATTTCCTTCTCTGTAAAATGAGGTGGTTGGACTAATAACTTTCAAGACCCCCCTCTTGACTCAATTATTAAGCACCAACTAGTCTGGTGGGTGATATTCTGGTGGGTAGCAGGGACACTAAGGGCAGGTGTTTGTATAGGACTTTACAATTTACCAAATGCTTTGCACACATCATGTACCCTCTGTGATCCATCCCATGCACAACTACAGAAGGAAGGAAGGAAGGAAGGAAGGAAGGAAGGAAGGAAGGAAGGAAGGAAGGAAGGAAGGAAGGAAGGAAGGAAGGAAGGAAGGAAGGAAGGAAGGAAG
>CM053622.1:28072123-28162799 GCA_028646595.1 Phalanger gymnotis
GGGAGGAAGGAAGGAAGGGAAGAAGGAGGGGAAGGGGTGGGAAAGGAGGGAGGAGGGAGGGAGGGAGTTTCTATCTGAGGTGAGAAGAGATTGAATCACAGGGCTCACCAGCAGGCAGGACACCAGGTGGGCCACAGGCTCTTCCTACCAGAAGCTGACCATTAAGAGTAGGCATTCAGGCTTTCAAATAGGCCTGAGAAAACCAATTGGAGCCTCCCATCGATTTCGCTTCCCTGCCTGTGCCTGACAGGTCTGCAGCCTTTTTGAAAAAGAAATCAAGGCCCAGCATATTACTGCAGAAACCATCAATGGAGATTTTTTCTCTCCAGCAGGGAAATTATTATTGATTTTCACTCAAGGGCAAGGACATCTTGGGCCTCTGCTTACTAGGGAAGGGAGAGTCTTGTGTTTCTGAGAGGTCCAGGCAGCTGGGTCTGGATCAAAGGAATGGCCCTGCTCCTCACATTGGTCCCCCCTTCTCCAGTCCCCCCACCCCCCCCCACTTTCCATCTGCCTGATGTATCTGGAGTCTACGATCTTCCCCATGTTGTCTTCCCCATTAGAATAGAAGCTCCTTAAGGACAAAGATTTGTCTTGTTTGCTCCTATTTGAGTCCTCAGCCCTTGGCACAGTGCCTGGCAAACAGTACGTACTTAATAAATGCTCACCAAGAGGTGTAGTAGGTTCAGCTAAGTGGCACATTGGATAGTGCTCAGGTCATGCAGTCAGGAAGACCTGAGTTCAAATCCAGCCTTAGCCACTTACTCCCTATGTGACCCTGGGCAAGTCACTTAACCTCCTTCAGCCTCAGTTTCTCCTTCTGCAAAATGGAGATAAAATTGGTAACTACCTCCCAGAGTTGTTGCGAGGACCAAATAAGATATAAAGTGCTTCACAAAAGCTAAAATGCTTTACAAATCACAGCTCAAGAAAATATTAATAGTGCAGATTCCTTCGAAAAGTGTGTCCCGTTGGAGAGCCAGTTGTTAAACATTTAGTTGAGGCTGGATGACCACTTGTCAGGGAAGCAGATGAGGAGATTGAAGGAAGGAGTGGAGGCTGTATAAGATTCTTTTTTAAGTCCTTTCCAGGGCTGAGAATGTCAGATTTGGAGCTGGAAGGGACCTTAGTGGACATCTAGTCCACTTCATTTTACAGATGAGGAAACAAATGCCCAGAGAGACTGAATGATTTGCCCAAGGATTCAAACTCAGGTCCAGCCCTAACCCCAGTCCCATGCCTTTTCCAATGTACAATTCTTGGGACTATCCCAGTATTAACAAATCACAACAGAGCCCTGGTCATAGGGTAAATGGAGCTTTAAAAATCCCCAATCAGGAATCCTTCCCAATGGGCTCCATGCTCTTGTCACAGAACAATCTTGGTGCCTTTTCCAGGAAACCAAATAGAAATTGTCGCTGGAACTGCTGACCTTGAAACTAGCTACCTCCCGCCTCAGCCAATTACACAAGAGAGACTGATGCCTCACAAGAGCGGGCAGGGAAGGGATTAGGGGAAAAATTCCTCCTGCCAGGCTCGCCACTCATCACAGGCTTGTGGCCGGCAGCTGTCCAACCCCTTCTGAAATAGCTTGGTTCTTCCCCCAGAGCTAGCCCCAAGAACAAAGCATCCTAGCAGTGCTGTCCAGGAGGGTCTCAGGACCAGGAGATGCCCTGGGGAAAAAAAACAGGCTGAGGTCCCTGGATGGGACGCATAATCACTGCACTGTAAGAAACAGCAAAAATGAGGAATTTAAAGAACCATGGGAACATTCACAGGAACCGGTACAAGGCATGGCGCACAGTAGGTACTAACAAGTATTTATTGCTTTATCGATTGCAGAGGGAAGGATGCGGAACCAGAAGAACATTTGTGAGCAGCAGTGTCATCCAGTGGATAGAGCACTGGTCTTGGCACCAGGAAACCGTGGTTCAAATCTTGACTCGGGCATACACTTGGCTATGTGACCTTAGACAAGTTATTTGACCTTTCTGTTCCCTCATCTTTAAAATAGTGGAGTGGGGTGGGGGATCAGATGACCTCCCAGGTCTCGGATACTCTATGGGGGCAGCTCGGTGACCAGAGGATAGAGCGCCAGCCCTCCAGTGAGGAGGATGTGAGTTCAAATCCGATCTCAGACACTTGCTAGCTGTGTGACCCTGGGCAAGTCACTTAACCCCAATTGCCTCTCCAAGAAAAAAGAAAAGAAAAAAAAGAAATGATTATGATGTGAAAGGGCATTAACAAAACTTTGGGGTGTCTTTTGTTGTTGTTTTTAAAGAGCAGGCTGCCTTGGGAGACACAGGCTCCACTTCACCTTCCCCCACTACCCCCAGCAGAGACTGAATGACCATTTATTGGGGGTATTTATAAAGGGGATTCTTTTTCAGGTGGGGGGCTGGGGTAGATAGCCACCAAGGCCCTTTCTGTTTCTAAGAGTCTGTGGTTGGACGAAGAGCTGTGGTTCTCAGAGATCCCCTGTGGTCTCCCAATTCAATGCTCAATTTGCTATAACTTATCTTCTTCCCAAGGCATCAATCCAAGGCAGACAACCATCCCCAGAGGGCCAAACACCACTCCTAGGGAGGTGAGGTCATCTTGCCCTTGAGCCCCAGGGAAGAACATGGTGTCCCAAAAAGGCCTTGGAATCCTTACAACAAAGACCCTAGCAGAAAATTCCAACTAAAGCATCCCTCATGGGAGAGGCTGTTCCCACCAGGTGGGTGGGAAAGCTGCCCAATTGCCATCCCTAAAGTACAGATCTGACCACATCCCTTCCTGGTGGAGACAGCCCAGGACCTTGAACCCAAGAGCCTTGTGAATAGCCATGAGCCCCCTGCTCTCACAACCATCATCTGAGGAAGCAATTCCTGTAGAGAAGAGGATCACCAGCCCTACCAACTCCCCCCCCATAGATCAGGCAAGCCAGCCTAGCTCACCCTGGGGACATAGACAAAATACAGCACACGCCGGGTCAAACCACCACCTTAACCACCATCTCCCCTTACAGCCTAATGGGGACAGCCTAAAATTCTGAACCCAAGAGCCTTGGGAACAGCAATGCGTCCAGCCCAGTGTACTCATCCGTCATCCTGGGAAGCAGCCCCCGTGGGGGATGCAGCCTGGACGCTGCTCCTTTAAATCCTACGGCCACAGGTACTGAAGATCCAGGAAAGAAGGGTCTTGTCTCCAAAGTCCTTGGCGCTCTCCAAAGGTTCAACATCAGGAAATAGGTGATTCTGTCAGTACAAATGGCATCAGAGAAGAAGCACCACCATCTGGTTCATCCCTGTACCCCAAGGACCATGAAACCCTTTCCCTCTGACTTGTGCCCAAACTCCCACAGGCATTATCTCCCCTTAGAACGGGAGCTCCCTGAGGGCAGGGACAAGCTGGCTTTTCTATTTGTATCCCTAGCTCTTAGCACCATGTTTTACACGTGGAAAGTGCTTACTAAACACTTTTTCATTTACTCCTCCTTTCATTCTCCTGCTTGTGAAGCTCTCCAGGCTCCCTCTTGGCCCCACGATCAAAAAGAAATTCCTCTGGCCTTCACCATCTGGCGGCCAACTAACCTTCCCAGGCTGATTTCACACTGCTCCCTCTCACACAGGAGGCCGTATGGTGCAGTGGGCAGAGAAGCTCAAAGCCTGGGGTCAGGTTCACATGGTGATACCTATGTGCTGGGACAATATGCAAGTTTCTAAGACAATAAGTCACCAAGAAGGTGCTGATCTGCATTGGGAGGAGTTTCCTCTCAATTTAGAGACCCCTTTAAATGAAATCCCAAGTCCAGTCCCTTTCCCATCCCCCCTCATATATTCCATATTCCAGCAAAGCGGCCCACAAGCTGTTTGCCCTGGCTGACATTCATCTCCTACTTTGGTATCTTTGTCCATGCCATACCCCACGCCAAGAATGTCCTCCCTCCTCACTTCCACTACCTTTTAAGTACCATCTCCTGGAGGATACCTATTCTGATCCCCCTAGCTGTTGGTGCTCTGCCCAACAGTAGGAACAGTAGGGAGTAGGAACTCCCTCTATTTTGTATTCAAGGTAGTATGGAAGGAGTCAGCCCTGGAGTCAAGAAGGCTGTGTGACCCTAAGCGAGTCATTTAACTTTTCTGTGTTCCTCTGGGACTATACATTACAAGTGTTAGAAAGAATTTCCTCCCTCTATCAGTCTCTACTGGGGTCATTGTTAGTTCCCTATACCAACCATATCTGAGGGATATTTGTCTATCTGTCTGTCTATCTCTCTCTCTCTCTTTCTATGTATATATACATATATATGTATATATATATAATATATATGTGCGTGTGTGTGTGTATACATATACATGTATGTATGTATTGTTGATGAGTCGCTTCAGTCATGTCCAACTCTTCATGACCCCGTTTGGGATTTTCTTGGCTAAGATACTGGAGTGGTTTGGCATTTCCTTCTCCAGCCCATTTTACAGATGAGGAAACTGAGGCAAACATGGTAAAATGACTTGCCCAGGGTCACACAGCTAGGAAGTGTCTGAGGCTGGATCCTCCTGATTCCAGAGCCAGAACTCCATCCTCTACACCACTTAGCTACTCTGTGCATGTGCTTGTATTATATAAAGAAAGTCAATATATTTATTTTGGCATCACTTGACTGCTTTATCAGCCCAATGGGTAGTGGCAAATCAGCTTTGCCCAGCTGGAGAGCTATCAAGACCAAAAGGGGAGAAGCTAGCAAAGACATCTGCCATCCCCGCCTAGTAGAATCCTAACTCCGAGGTAAACTCCTCCTTCATTCTTGTGACTTTGGTCGAGTACCTTCACTACTCTTGGCCTCATTTTCCTCATCTCTAAAATGAGCGGATTGGCCTAGATAGCTCCTTAGACCCCTTCCAACCTGAATACCATGAACTTTGGGCAGCATACATGGGCACTCGATAACTGTTTGTTGGATTAAGTGGAATTTAATTGCTTCTATTTTAAGTCATGGGCTGAGGGTCTTTTGCCAGTCATCTTTCAGTCACAGGACCGAGGTGGCGCCAAGGCTTCCTGCCTGCTGGGACATCAGGGGTTAAGGCTTCAATTCTAACATCTTGGCACAGTCTAGTGGCACTGTCATGCTCTGAAATCCCGTGATACCCGACCTGCCAGGCTGGCCTCAGGAATAGGGTTTCACAGCTTTACTTTCCAACCACCTCTCCAAGGGGGGAGCTCTCGGGGGGAGATTTTTTTAGTCTGATAATTGTGCTCCCTTCTAGTCCCTCCCTTGAAGATATCAGGAGCTCTCCAAAATAAACAGGTGGCAAAAAGATAGGTGCACATAGTTCTCTAAAGAAGAACTGTAAACTATCGACCACCCCTAAAAAAGGGGGCTCCTAACTCTCTGATCATAAGAGAAATGAAAATTAAGACGACTCTGAGATATGAGCTCACACCAATCAAATTAGCAAGAATGATAAAAGATGGAGTAATTCAAGGTGGTGGAGATGGGGAGAAACTGGCACAGTTCACTTTGGGGGTGGGGGTGGGGGGATGACTGTGAAGTGATCCAACCATTACAGAAAAAAAAAGAAAAACAACAAAATTATTCAATCACTTTCAACCTGTCCTCCCCCCATCCACTGAAACTGCTCCCCAATGTCTCTTAAATACAAAGTTCAAGGGCTTTTTCTTGATCCTCATTCCGTTTGACTTCTCTGCAGCCTCTCACCCTGTCCACTACCCCCTCCTCCTAAATATTGTCTCCTGGGGAGGCTCCCGTGACTTCTCTCTCAAGTTTCTTCTTTCACATCTGACAAGCTCTTTCTCAAGCTCCTCTGAGGAATCATCGCTCTGTCATCACTCCCCAGCCCAGAACATACCTCAGAGCTATATCCCAGTCTATGTTTTCTCTCCCCATCCTGTCTCCTGGTGATCTCATCAATACCCAAGGGTTCAGTGATCATCTCTACGAAGAAGACTTTCAAAGCCTTAATCTTTCTCCTGAACTCTAAGACTCCTATCATCCGCTGCTTATCAGAGATTGCTACCTGGATAGCCTGTAACATCTCCAACACAGCGCATCCAAAATGGAACTCATATCTTACCCAAAACCTTCCATCCTCTAGACTCTCTTATTTCTGTCAAAGGCACCACGACCTTTGCAGTCACCCAGATTTGTAGCCTCAGAGGAATCGTTGACTTTCCCTCTCCCTCAGCTTCCATATCCAATCAGTTGCCAATCCTTGTCATTTCCACCTTCACAAAATCTCTCGTATCCATGACCTTCTCTCCATTCATATAACTATCACCCTAGTTCAGGTTCTCATCACCAGACTACTACTTCCTTCTTGTTCTCTTCCCTCTCCAATCCATCCTCCATACTGCCAAGGATGAAGCCAGACTTTGAAGGCCTTCCAAATGCCCAAGAGAGGGGGTTGTGTCTGATCCTAGAGGCAATAGAGACTCACTAGGACTTCTTGAGAAGGGGTGGGCTATAGTCAGTCCTGGGCTTCCGTAATATCAATTTGGTAGTTACATGGTACCAATTTCTGTCCATTCTCCATGCTGACAACTATTATTGGGGGGAAGTTTTATTTTTTTTCACTAAATAGTATTTTATTTTTTCCAATTACATGTAAAGATAGTTTTTGACTTTCACTTTTATAAGATTTTGAGTTCCAAATTTTTTTCCCTCCCTCCCTCCTATCCCCCCTCCCCAAGAGAGCAAGCAATCAGATATAGTTTATACTTGTACAATCATATTAAACATATTTCCATATGAGTGAAAGAAGAATCAGAACAAAAGGGGAAAACCATGAGAAAGAAAAAAGAGAGAGAGAGAGAGAATAGTATGTTTTGATCTGCATTCAGACTCCATAGTTCTTTCTCTGGATGTGGATAGCATTTTCCATCATAAGCCTTTTGGAATTGTCATAGATTATTGTATTGCTAAGAAGAGCTAAGTTATTCATAGTTGATCATCACACAATGTTGGTGTTACTGTGTACGATGTTCTCCTGGTTCTACTCACTTCACTCAGCATCAGTTCACATAAGTCTTTCCAGGTTTTTCTGAAATCCAGCAGCTATTATTTTTGACTGCTAGGTGGCACATTGGATAGAGCGCTGGCTCTGACATCAAGAAGATGTGCATTCAAATCAAGCCTCAGACACTTACTGGGTGACCCTGAGCGAGTCACTTAACCTCTGTCTGTCTCAGTTTCCTCAGTTGTAAAATGAAGATAATAACAGTGCCTATATCCTAAGGTTGTGAGGATCAAATGAGATAATATTGGTAAAGCACTTGGTAAAGTGTCCAGCACATGGTAGGCACTTAATAAATGCTTGTTCCTTTCCCCTTTCTCCTCCCCAAATAATGCTAGCATAGAACTAGGCACTCAAATCATATAGCCTACTTATTGAATTGAAGGAAATAAGGTACCACGGAGCTGCTAAATGTGATATTCCTAAAGTATGGCTCTCACCATATCATTCCCCTGCTCAGAAAGCTTCAGTGACTCCTTATTGCCTCTAGGCAGATTCCAGACTTAAGGGAACTGCTTTACACTGAAAGGATGTAGTGCCGACAAATTTTGCTAAAAAAGAGTAACACTTTCTCAGCGCCCTGCCGTGGATAGTTATGTGCTAAAAGAGCTTGACGCTACTTCAGCAGCCCCAAAAGTGGCAGAAAAGCAGAAGAGCTATGAGGAGGAAAAGGGGAAATTCTAGCAGAGACAAACAGAATGTTCACTATAGAGCTCAGTCTAGTCATGAATTGTCTCAGTATGTGGGTTTCCCACTTCCTGGACTTTGTTGCTATGTTTCTGTAAGTGTGTGCACACTTCCCTGTCATAGTCGTTGTGTTCACTGACATAAGAGTATATATATGATCCAGGTTTAGGGGTGGACTGTGATTTTTCTATTATCCATGATTTTGCCTTCTAACGAGTAAATACAATTCTTGTTTTTGCCTCTTTAGCAAATGTTTCATGTTTAAGAGTCAATAACGTCATTGGGACTAATTATGTATAGATGGGAAACACACCACTAGGGGCTCAGGAGCTACAGCATCAAGTAATAAAGAGAAGAATAATCTCCTTATACCAGTATTATCCCTAGGACCTTGAAAGATGAGTAGTAGCTAAG
Source organism: Phalanger gymnotis (assembly GCA_028646595.1). NCBI lineage: Eukaryota > Metazoa > Chordata > Mammalia > Diprotodontia > Phalangeridae > Phalanger > Phalanger gymnotis. The sequence continues at coordinate 28,080,241 of CM053622.1, forward strand.
TGATGGCACCCATGGCTATCCTATGCTCTGGTGAAACATCTTAATACCTTTCAGTGTGGGTTCTGGTTGAGGGTAAATGAGCCAGCCCAGAGAGAGAGAAGTGGAATATGGGTACCATACCCAGGTAAGCTACACTATTAAGAAATGATGGATATAAAGAATTCAGAGAAACATGAGAAGACTAATAGAAAACAGGCAGGCAGTAAAATATAGTAGAAAAAGCGCTGACTCTGGAGCCAGAGGACCTGGATTCAAATCCCACTTCTGCTACTTAACTACCTATGTAACCATAAGCAAATCAACTGTTACATTACAAAGTATACCGAATTAAATTATAACACTTGGGTTCAAACCCAGGTCTGCCGCTTGCTACCTGTCTAATCTTAAGCAAGTCACTTAACCTCTCTAGGTCTCAGCTTTGTCATCTATAAAATCAGTGTCAGACTAGATGCCTCTGAGGTTCCTCCCAGCTCTAGCTTTATGGTCCTACAAACTGATGCAGCAGGAAACAAGGCAGAACCAGAAAAACGAAATGTATAATGACTACAGTGATGTTAAGTAGAAGAAATCAGTAAGAATGAAACACGTACAATTATATACTAATCAGACATGGCCCCGAAGATAATGATAACAGCCACAATAATAATAACAGCTGGCTGTCATTATAAAATGACGGGACTGCCCTTTGAAAGACGCAATGACCAGCCATGATTCCAGAGGATGGATGATGGAGTATCTGCCCTGCCCTTGACAGAGAGATGATGGAGACAAGGTACAGAATGAAATACACATTTTCAGTCATTGCCGGTTCTGGACTTTGTGTGCCTGGCTGTGTCTGTGTGTTACAAGGGTTTTATTTCTCTTCGTTTTTTCATTTAGGGAGGAGGGAAATGGAGAGATTTTTCTTCATTAAAAAAAACCAAATTTTTTTTTAAAAAATGAGGCGGTTATTGAAAAGGATACTGAGTTTGGTGTTTAAAAAAAAGCCTCAAAATATTTTTAAAAAAAGAAAAACGAGACATTTGATAGATTTGGGTCTAGAAGAAACCTTAGGGACCATCTGGTCCAACCCTCTTTCTTCTACAGCTCGGGAAACTGAGTCCCGATTGGTGAAGTGACTCTCCCAAGGTAACCGAGGGACTAAACGCCAGAGCTGGGATTGGGATCTGGGTCCTCCAAATCCCTGTAAGACCCCTCCCAGTCTTGGCTTATTTCACCCACTCCCCGGGTTTCCTCATCAGATTATACCTTGTTTTGCATGAGTTAATCTCACTCCACAGGAACAAGCCCAAAGACACCGACAAAATGCATTCCAAGCCCAAGCTCCAGGCCAAGGCTCTGTTGGTTCCTTCCAAAGGCATCCTTCCAAGGAAAACAAGCCACCACCTGCAAATCTCCAGGCCACCAGGAGGGACAACCTCCTGCCTTACCGCCTTACATCAGGCTAACAAGCAAACACACATTCTGGATCTCCCAGGCCCTCCTGAAGCCAAAACTTCCTCTAGCTTTTTTTTTTTAAGAGTAGGGTAGGGACGGTTAAAGGAATGTGTTTGGGGCCAGCTGCAAAATAACGGAAGTGGCCAATAGCAACTATAATAGTTTCTGGTGTGTAGAGCTTGGAGACTGGTGAACACATCTTATTTGATCCTTACTGTAGACACAGGAGGTAGAAAGAACCCTGGCTTTGGAGTCAGAGGTCCTGGGTTCAAATCCCCCCCCCCATCTTACCATCTAGGTGACACCAGACGTCATTTAACTTCCCTGGGCCTCAGATTCCTTATCTATAAAATCGGTGGGTCAGCCTAAAGGCTCTCTGACATCCTTCCCAGCTCTAGAGACAGGAAAGATCCTCTAAGCCAACAAACCTCTGTGTGTCTCACTGTCCTCCAACGGGCCTCCTTCCAGTTCTGTATCTATGATCCTCCAAGATAAGGGACTAGACACAGAGGTCCTTTCTTGAGCTGAACTGCCAAGCATTCAAACTCCACTGCACAGAGTGAAACTCCAATGGGCTGGCCATGTTGTTCCAAAGCCAGATGTATATTTGCCTAAAAGATTATTTTAAGGAGAACTCTCACTAGGCAGGTGCTTACACAGAGGTAGGAAGAAGTGATACAAGGACACTCTCAAGGCATCTCTGAAGAATCTTGGAATCGACTGTAAGACATTGGAGACCCTGGCTCAGGGCCGTCCAGTATGGTATGTCCACATCGGAGAAGGTGCTATGCTCTATGAGCAAAGCAGAATTGCAGTGGCTCAAAGGAAACGTGAACTGTGCGAATCCAGAGACATCTCCATGTTCTACGGGAATATTTGTGCCCAACCTGCAGTAGAACCTTCCAAGCCTGGCCACAGCCAAAAACGCAATACCTTGACCCCAGCATCCAAGATGTCATTGGTCCTCTTCAAAAACTGGTGAGTGGCTTGCACAGAAACACAGAGCCAGAGAAGGTTTGAGGTAGAATTTGAACGCAGGTCTTCCAGACCCCAGATCTAGGGCTTTGCCCACCATGCCAGAAACCAGGTACTCTTAAAATGAACCCCTTTCTCCATACCAAACTAAGTCTGGAGAAGAAGCTCCTATGTCCTCCTCCTGAAAAGACTACCATGCCCTGTGGGAAAACTGGTTATAAGTATTATTGCCCCATTGATGATTAAATATTAGAGCCCAGGGCCCCCCCAGAGGAAACACTGAAGCCAGGCCCAAGAGAGCTGGCTGGAGGCTCTACGGCCTGCAGAGATGGGGCTCGGGAGAGAGGACTAGCTTTTATTCTCCCTCCCACTTGCCAGATCCATCCCCTGCCCCCTCCTGCCAGCTGAAAGAGGCCACAGGGCTTTCCTGAGAACAAGATGTGTGCCCACACACACAAAAGGAAGCTAAAGATGAAAAGAATGAATTCCTCTCACACAGGCATATACCCATTGCCTGGCAACTCGGAACTGGAAAGTGCCTCGGTAGAGTCTTCAGGCAGCCCGTGCCCACTCACAGCCCGCCCTCAATACTGCTGTTTGGAGTGGCAAGGCTGGAGCTGCCCAAACCATGCCAGCCTCAGGCAGAAAGCTTCCCAAGTGCTGGGCAGAGGGAGAGGGAGGAGGTAGAGAGAGTGGGGAGAATGGAGGGGGAAGGAGAAGGAGAGGGAGAGGAGAAGAGGAAGGGGAGGGGGGCCGACTTCTCTTCCCAAGCACAGAAGCCTGAGCCCCAGAAACAAGATGGATGGGAGCAGGGCGGTTTCTGATGAGCCCCACAAAAGAGCTCCTCCTGACCCGGGTACAAATCCCACCTTCGAGCAAGTAAATCAGTTAAGCTCTATGGGCCTGTTTCCTCATTCGTAAAATAAGAGGCTAGCCTCGATGGCCTCTGAAGTCTCCTCCAGCTCTAAATCAACCACAGTAGGATCCTCTGGGAATATTAATTAATAATAATCATGATTCTACATAGGACTTCAAAGTTGGCCAAAAACACTGTTTCCATTCATCAGTTTATCCGATTCTTACCAACAGCCCTGTGAGTTGGGTCCTACCAGGATTGTGATTTTCATTTTAACATTGTCTTGCTCCCCGACACTTAGCAGCTGACTGTGACCATGGGCAAGTCACTTTGCCTTTCCAGGCCTCAGTTTCCCCATGTGTAAAAATGAGCTTAGCAACACTCCTCTCCCAGGGCTTTGGAGAAGCGCTAATGGAATGATGTTAGGGACTCTCCTGAGGATAGCTATGTTACATCACCCTCATCCCCAACCACGGTTACCTGGCCTCAATCCCTCCCTGTCTCCACCTCCCCCACCCTCTGCCCTTCCTGGGGTTTCTTCACCGGTTGTCCCATTCTGCCAGGATTTATTATCTTATCTCTATAGCTGTTTCTTCTAGCTGTCTCTACTATTTACAGAAAGTCGGGATAAAAGGAGGACATACAAAAATAGTTGTTCTGCAGCTTTCAGAAAAAGATACAACAGTCTCAAGAATGGCTTTCTCCTTTCTGAAGGGGGGAGGGGAGGTTTCCTGAATCTTTCTTTTCCAAAGGGCTCCTCAAGCAATTCTCCAGGGGCTTCCGGCTCAAGGCAACATCCAGGTCCCTGACTCAGTCCCTGGCCACTCTGGCACTGGCCTGGCCAGCCACCCTTGGGTGCCCCCATTCTGCAGCCTTCTTCCAGGAAAATCCTTTGTATACATTTGTACTTGTTCCACAATAAATATGTGTATGTTTACAAATAAATACATTTATTATATATTTCACATTTATGCTACGTATGTGTGTATATATATACATACGTATGTAATCTCTATATGTACGTGTGATCTGCTCCATTGGACTGCGAGCTTATTCCAAAGAGGGATTGTTTCATTCTCTGTTCTCCTACAGTGCCTGACACATAATGATCCATTAATAAATAAATGCTTGTTGAGTGACGCCTTCCCAACCTCTTCCAAATCAGTCAACAAGCATTTATTAAGCCCCTGCTGTGTACGTGTCAGGCATTTTGGTTACAAAGACAAAGAATTAAACAATCTCTGCTCTCCACAAGCTTATAGTCTAGCAAACCCTTGGGGCCACCCAGCCCACCCCCTCATTTTATGATGATGAGGAAACTGAAGCGGGAAGGTGAAATGATTCGCATAGTTAGTAGCAAGAGTGGAATTTGAACCCAGGCAGGTTCCCTGATTCCAGTTGATTTATGAAGTGCCTACTGTGTGTCAGGCAGGGGCAGCTAGATGGTGCCATAGTGCACTGGTCTGGGAATCAGGAAGACTCACCTTCCTGAGTTCAATCCGGCCTCAGATACTTCCTACCTGGCTGGCCCTGGGCAAGTCACTTAACCCAGTTTGCCTCGGTTTCCTCATCTGTCAAACGAGCTAGAGAAGGAAATAGCAAACCACTCCAGTATCTCTGCAAAGAAAACTCCAAATGGGGTCATCAGACACAACTGAAAAATGACTGCAACAAACATGTCAGGGATTGTGCAAGGCACTGGGGATACAAGCACATGGAATGAGACAATCTCTACTGCTAAAAACAGGTCCAGAGCTCTTTCCGCTGCACATGCAATCCAGCCTCTTTGTTTTACACAAGAGGAAACTGAGACCAGAAGGAAAAGACTTGCCCAAGTCTGCTTGGAAAGTGTCAGAAACAGGATTAGAACTTGGGTCTTCTGACTCCAAATTCAATGCTGTTTCAACTGTCCCAGCAAGGACGTCCATGAACTTGGATGGGAAAAATTATGTCTTTGCTTTTTGCCAACCTCTAACTGAAATTTGGCATTTCCTTTAAATATTTATAAAGTCGGTGTTGAGAAAGGGCCTAGAATTTCCACCAGACCGTCAATGGGCTCTGTGACACAAAAATAGGTTGAGGACCTTTGGTCTAGTCCAACTCCCTCATTGGGGGAGGAAAGTGAAATGACTCAGCTTATTACACACCGGTAATATAGGAGAAAGGTAGGATTTGAATCCAAGACCTGATTCTAAGTTCTGTCCTCTTCCCACTCATCCACACTGCAATTCAGCCTCTCATTTTACAGGGGAGGAAACTGAGACCAAGGGGAAAATGACTAGCCCAAGGTCTCACAGGTAGTAAGTGAGAAAGCCAAGATCTTAACCCAAGCCATAGCTCCAGGATGCCACCAAAAAAAAAAAAAAACCTAATGGAGGAAGGGGAACACCCTAGGAGGTTCAAAATCATCGATCATGAAAGCAGCTCCCTCCCTCCCTAGGGGTCTCAGGGAGCAGAGCAAGACCCTCTCTCCAGCAGGACTCTAGGGAGCTAGGTTGGGTAGAGTGCCAGCCCCAGAGTCAGGAGGACCTGAGTTCAAATCCAGACTCAGACACTTGGCACTAGCTGTATGACCAGAAGTCACTCACTCAGTTTAGGGGGTGGGGGGAGAGGAAAGACCTTAGAAATGCCCCTCCAAAGCTGATTTCCCAATAATTAGACCGTGTCATTTGGACACCTTCGCTGGGTTCAAATTCCAGGTCTGAATTTCCTAGCTGTGTGACCATGAGTAAGTCACATGGCTTCATCAGTAGAGGGTTAATGACCTCTGAGGACCTTCCCAAGTGCTACAACCATCCCCCCATCTCTCCCCTCCCCCATCAGTTTCCCCAAAGGGGTCTGGACTCAATGACCAACTCTAGACTAGTTTCTTCATCTGTAAAACGAGAGGGTTGGACTCAAAAAGGCTTCTGAGGTCCCTTTACCTCTAAGCCCATGACTCTGATTCCCTTCTAGCTCCCTTAGACCTAGGAGCCTAAGGAGTAGAAGCAACAAGATGGTACAGTGGGCACTGGAAGTGAAGCCGTCTGGGGCCTGAGTTTGAATCCTGCCACAGACCCTTCCTAGCTGTGTGACCCTGGAAAAGTCACTTGTCAATCAATGGACAAGCATTTATTAGTCACCTACTATGTTCCAGGCTGGCAGGGTAGAAGGCCCTGGGGATGCAAATACAAAGAAGGAAATGATCCCTATTCTCCCCCTCTCAGCTTGTTTCCTCATCTATAAAATGGGGATAATAATAGCACCTACCTTCCCAGGGCTGTTATAAGGATCAAATAAAGGGAAAGTGGGAAGAGAGCAAGCATTCATTAAACGCCTACAGTGTGCCAGGCATTGTGCTAAGAGCCTGATAAATATTAGCTCATCTGATCCCTGCTAACAGTCCTGAGAGGGAGGTGATTTTATCATCCCATCGTACACTTGAAGAAACAGAGGAAGAAAAAGGTTGAGTGACTTGCCCAGGGTCACACAGCTAGGAAGTATTTGAGGCTAGATTTGGACCCAGGTCTTCCTGACTTCAGGCCCCCAGCTCTATCCACGGGGCTATCTGGCCATCCTGTAGAGCATTCTGTAAACCTTAAAGGCTTTATTTAAAGAATTATTATTACCTTTTGTTCTGTCGGTGGGGGAGGCTGTGTATCCTAGCAAAAGGGGAAGCATCTCTGGCCTGAGTCCCTGGGGAAATGGTCAGGCCTCCTTAACAGAGACCGGTTCACTCTGGTCATCAAATGATCAGCATGGAGCAATTTACCTTCAGCCTCCACCTCCTCCGCAAAAGAAAACCCATCCCTGACCGCCGAGCTGTTGGCTCTTTGTTATCACCCTGAATAAGGGATCACAGACTTAAAATTCAAAGGATTTCAGTATTCTAGAGGTAGAACCAGAAAGGGGCCTCAGAGCCCATGAGTCCACCCCCTTCATTTTACAGATGAGGAAACTGAGGACCAACTATAAAGGTTGTGCCTTTATAGTAACATAGAATCACAGATTCAGAGCCAAAAGGGACCCCGGAGGGAGGCCAACAGCTCCATTTTGCAGATGAGGAACCTGAGGCCCAGGGTCATAGAGCCGGACTTTGAACTCAGATCCCCTCATTCCAAACTCAGTTTTCTTTCCGATGCCCCACGTGGAACCTGTTCTAGAAGGGCCACACTGGCCAGCAGAGGGGGATTGAGCAAACTCGGCTCTCAGATCTTCATAACCTTCAGGGAGAGGAAAAAGGCCAAGTCACTAGACTCTCCACCCCCTGAAATCAAGGGGAAAAGAAAAGTGTTGGGGAGTTGCTGGGTTTTTGTTTGTTTGTTTTCATAGTACAGAGGCTACTCCAGATCAAGTCTGGTTTAGGCTCAGTGCTACTGTGAGGAAGCGGGATGGACAAGATGACCAGGCAAATGCCACCCAGGCCTAGGATTCCTCTATAAACATCCAACTGGAGGAAAGAAGGAGATGAGGAGGAGAGGGAAAGGAAGAGGAGAGGGAAGGGATGAGGAGAAGAATAAAGAGAGGAGAAGAGAGGAGAGGAATGAAGAGAGGAGAGAGGGAGGGAGAGAGGGAGAGAAGGGGAAAAGAAGAGGAGAGGAAGAGAGGGAAAGGGAAGGAGAGTAAGAGAAAGCAGGAAAGAGGAAAAGAAAGAAAAAAGAAAGGAGGGAGAAAGAGAGGGAAGGAAAGGAGAGAGAGAAAGAGAGGGGGAGGGAGGGGGAAGGGGAGAGAGAGACAGAGAGAGACAGAGAGAGGAGATAGGGAGGAAGAGAGAGAGAGAGAGAGAGAGAGAGAGAGAGAGAGAGAGAGAGAGAGAGAGAGAGAGAAAGAGAGAGAATAGAGATCAAGGAATGGGCCCATAGACTCTGGAAACGAAACCTAATGAACCTCCCCATTCACATGCACTAATTCAGACCAGATGGAGTGTAACTTATTTTGAAAAAGCCCAAACACCCAAAACAACCCTGACCTTATAAAACAAATATAAATAAGAAGCTCTCTGACTCAAAGGGAAACCTGAAATAGCATTCGCCCAGAAAAACACTGGTGCAGAAAGCATTCTGAAAGGAAAACGGGAACCATATGCCCCTCGTGATCGCGTCCACTGGGGAAGAGCTGGGGTGCTCAGTGATTCCCAACCTGGGCACTGGGGCCAGGGAGTGACTCCAAGGGGTGCTCTGAGTTCATGGATATACCAAGCACTATCATTTTGTACTTTATCACTTTCCAAAGAGAGCATAATCGACTTTGCACATATAGGGAGATTTTTCAAATATGTGGAAATGCTATTTCTAATTTATAAAAAAAAAAAATCTTAAAAATCTAAAAATCTTAAAAAAAATTTATAAAAAAATCTCATTGTAATTATAAAACAAATGAATTCTTAGCAGTCTTGTTATTATTCAATATTTCAATAAATGAATGCTAATAGTGTGGTAACTGCTATGATGGGGGGATGGGTGTGCCTGGGATTTTTTTTTTTTAATTTTAAAAGGAGTCTTCAGGTTTGAAAAGCCTGAGGAACCTGACAGGCTTGAACAACCAGGGAGGAATTCAATGGGAGAGGAAGTAAGACATTTTGGATCAATATTTTTTAATAAAGTATCTGCTATGGGCCAAGAACATGCTAGGGATACAGAAACAATGAAGCAATTCCCCATATAGGCTTTGCTAAGTAGTTCATCTGCGTTAGTGGAGGAATTTCCATGATGGGAGAGCTCTCTCACCCATTCAGATCACCTCCTCCAAAAAATGTTTTAGTAGGTGGAGGACTTGAAGTTCCCTTCCCAATATAGTAACCAAGGACTTGGCTGAGAGACCTTGGGCGAATCACTTGACCTTTCTGTATCTCAGTTTCCTCATCTGTAAAATAATGGAGGTGGACCCAGGGGCCTCCATAGTCCCTTCCAGATGTAAATCTATGACACCATGATCTCCCCGGCCAGTGACTATCAAGGTTACTGATCAGTCTGGGTTTTAGAGAAACCAAGACCACTATGGTAAAGAAGAAAGAATAATAAATTGGAAGTGAGCCCTTTCCTGTTGTCCGTTGCCCCCAATGTACACCCCTAACACTGTAATTTTTTGGTGTTGTTCAGTCATTTCAGTCATGTCCAACTCTCGGTGAGCCCATGTGGGGTTTTCTTGGCAAAGATACAAGAGTGGTTTGCCATTTCCTTCTTATAGTATTTTACAATTGGAGAAACTCAGGCAAACAGGGTTAAGTGATTTGCCCACGGTTACGGAGCTAGGAAATGTCTGAGGCCGGATTTGAACTCAGGTCTTCCTGATTCCAGGCCCACCGCTCCATCCACTGCACCATCTAGCACAAATACCACCTAATCCACAAAGTCTTCTCTGATCTCCCCCCACCAAATGTTTCACTCAATACATTCAATAAGTCCCTATTCTTTACCAAGCACTGGGGATAATAGATACAAAGACAAAAATGAAATCGTCCATGTCCTCAAGGAGCTTACATTCTCTTGGGGAGACTGTGTACAGGGAAGTCAAAGTCTTTTGGGGTGGGAGGGAATTATGGAGCTGAGATATGAAGGATGTTTGGGATTCTGAAACACAGCGGAGGGGTGAGATTTGAGAAGACAGCTAAGAATAAATACTAGCTGTTCAACCGTGGGCAAGTCACTTAACTTTTCTCGGTCTCAGTTTCCTCATCTGTAAAACAGAGATAATAATAGCACCTGGCTCCCAGAATTGTTACGAGGACCCGATGAAATAACACATGTAAAACACAATACAAATGCTTTTGGTTTGTCGTTGTTCAGTTGTTTCTCAGCCACATCTGACTCTCCATGACCCCATTTAGAGTTTTCGTGGCAGAGATGCTGGAATGGTTTGCCATTTACTTCTGCAGCTCATTTTACAGATGAGGAAACTGAGGCAAACAGGGTGAAGTGACTTGCCCAGGGTCATCAAGCTAGTAAGTGTCTAAGGCCAGATTTGAACTCAGAAAGATGAGTCTTCCCGACCCCAGGCCCAGCACTCTCCCTACTGTGTCATCTAGCTGCCCCCATATTAATACTACCTATGATCATTAGTACTATCACTATTATTAATGTTAAGCAGGGATAACGCATAGGAAAGAGTACTACATAACTGCTTAATAGGTCTCACTAAAGCACAGGTCTGCCTATGGTCCATCCCTGTCCAAAAAACTCCAGTTTCTTTATCAAATTTATCAATTTATCAAATATCCCTATTTCCTCTGGGATCAAATCCAGACTCCTCCGTTTGGCATCTAAAGACCTTCGTGGTCTGGCTTGGGCCTCAGTTGGAGAGGAGAGAGACCGGAGGCAGGCAGACTAGTCCAGAGGCCACTGCACTAGCCTGGTTACGGGAGCCTTAACAAGGGTGGTGGCTATGTGGGCAGAGAAGTCAGAAGCAGTAACAGCAGCACACACATCGATCCCAAGCACTTCCCCCACGACAAGCTCAGAGCTACAAGTTTAATTGTCTTCATTTTACAGATGAGAAGAAAAAAGACAAAAGAGAAACCCCGAGCAGAGCCAGAAGAATGAAGAATGATGCTTCGTCACCTCCAAAAGAAGGGGCTTAGACCCCTTTCTAGCGCTAAATCTCAGTGTCTATGACCCTAAGGCTTCCAGAGCAGTGGGAGAACACAGACAAGAATCACCCAAGAAGGAAATGAGGGGTTAAAATCTGTGCCAGAGCAATGCCAGGATCTCACAGGCCCTTAAAGATAGTGAAATAGAGATAAGAAAATTCAGCTTAGCGTATTTAAGTGACTTAGTATATTTGGGTGACAAGGTCACCTACAGCTAGCAATGGACCTAGGGCTCCAGCTCAGGGCCTTTGCCTCCAAGGCCCAGGGCCCATTCTACTCTGTCACCTTCTCTACCCTCATAAGGCCCCTCTAGAGCCTTATGTGTGAGACTCAGCACATTCTGATTTGCACTAAAATACTGTACGTGCATGCCTTCCTACTAGATGGTAAGCTCCCTGAGAGCACCTCGAGTTTACATCTCTCCCTGCCCCACCCCAAACAGCCTGTATATCGCCTTGATAAATATTAAATAAATGAATTTACCTTCCCAAATTAGGCAAAAAGAATGATAGGGCAAGGACTCTGACCCTACCAATGAGTGCCTTCCCACCTAAGGGGCCAAATATCCAAAGCAAAAGAGCAGCTCCCTGGGAAAAGGGATATCCCACCCCCACCCACCCCACCCTCTAGGTACAGAAGCTCTTTTGTCTCCCAAGCTCTCCCTGAGCATCCCTAGAAACAAGTGGGATAGACAGGAGAGGAAGTTCGATTTCCAGGGAGGTGAATGGCTCAAGACGGTGTTTTTCCAAGACTCCTCTATCCATTATATAAAGGAGGGAACGGAAGCCGCAGGGCTGCGTGTCGGCCCTCTCCCCAATAAGTGATGAGAGTCTGACCTGAAGTGCCCACCTCTCTCGACTCTGGGGGGGGGGGGGAGAGGGGGACCTGGGCTAGGAAAGAGAGGCAGAAGCAGGAGGTGTGGCTAGCCAGGAGACAGGTGAGAACCGCAAGGAAGTTGGTGGAACTGTGAAAACACCCAGCTCCTGAGATGAGGACAAAAGGAGGCGGGAGGGGGAGAAGCTAGGAAAGGCTTCCAGGGCCCAGGGCACCGGGGAGGGAGCCAAGAGGGGAGGCAGAAGGGGCTGGCAAAAGATGGACCCGATCCCAAACCTCTGACCCGCTGACAGGACTGGCTCAGGAAGCTGCCTGGTCATCTCAGAGCCTTCAAGAAAAGGTTCTTCTCCCCAGGGCAGGGTGGCATCTGAGCTTTTAAAACAAACTGTCAGTGGATGGAAAAGTCCTGGCCAGTAGGACCGGTTCGGAGATGTCCTCCACCCCAAATGGGGGGAGGCCAAGGCTCAGGGCAGAGGTCTCCTGGTTCGCCGTACCTGCCCCCCCCCGGGGTTCTGGTTCCCAGCCCCGCTGTTCAGGAAGTGATGCCAGTTGGAGGTAGGCAGACTGGCTGTCCCCTGGCCAGACTCCCCGGCTGCCCAGCACCCCGGACCCCTGGCGGCCAAGCCTGGGCACGCACTGGAGGGAGAGGCTGAGGCCGAGGCAGGGAGTAATGGACCTTGAACCGCCAGAGCCGACGGGGGTTACCGAGGGGGGCTGGCGAACTTGGGACGGCGGGCACTTCTGCCCACCCCGCCTCCCCACCCCCGGCGCTGCGGAGCGCGGCAGCTCCAAGCGGCCGGCCCCTCGGCAGTGACCGTAACCGTGACCGAGCGCGGGGTCGGGGCGCCCACGTGGAGGCGGCTCGGTGGGTCCCCTGTCCGGCCGGGGAGCCCAGCCTCGGCCCTCTCGGGCCTCTCCCCTTTGTCTGCGCCGGCTCGGTCTCCAAGCATCCCTCCGGGAAGGACAGGGACCACTCCGGGCTGGCTGCCCCCCCCCCACCCCGGACCCGCCCGGCGTGCGGGGAGCCCTCCAGTCCTCACCCGGCGCTGGGTCCTGCGCGCAGCTGGAGGGGCTGCCCAGGGTCCTGAGCCTCGGGGCTGGGGCTGCCGCTGCGGCGGCGGCCGGGCTTCTGGCTGGCGGGGCTGGGGTGGCCGGGCCGGCGCGGGCGGCGGCGTCGATTGGCTGCAGCCCGGGCTCGCCGCGCCAGGGAGGGAGGAGAAGAGGAGGAGGAGGAGGAACGAGCCGCCGGGTCCGGGGATTGGCCGCCAGGCGCCCAGCTCAGTGGCCCAGATGTGCGCCGCTGTACGCCGGCTCCCCATTGGCTTCTCGGGACCCGCGGCCCCAGGACGGGGAGGGGCCGGGAGGATGTAAAGAGAGGGATGGCAGGAGACACCCTCTCCGCCCCCGCCCGGGTGCCTCTCTTCAGCGATGTGCCACCTGCCCGCTGGCTCCAGGGCATTAGTATCATTGTTCAGATCCGGGGAAGCCCCTCGCGCAAAGTTCGCCCCGCAGGCAGAGCCGAGAACCCAGGTCCCCTGCCCCCAGCCTGGAATACCTCTGTTTTTCCTGTCCCGCGGGTCACCTCCCACTTAGAAAGAAGCTCGAGCGGAAAACAGGTGCCTCTCAGGCGCGCGCGTGCACACACACACACACACACACACACACACACACACACACACACACCTCCCCACCAAAGCTTCAGTCTACACTGGGCACTTGCAAACTGCTTCAGGGAAACGTGAGAGCCACTGCCATGAAGCATTGGGGAGGGGGGGAATACGGGGAAACAGAGGCAGACCGCTCCAGCCTCCGGGATGCTCCTCCCCACCCCTGCATAACACCCAGGACATAACTCCGCAGGAGTGCCTCGGAGTGGCTAGTAAGTGTAGGTGAAGCTAGAAGCCCATTGGAAAAGAAAGAGACTTAGCCCATTCCAACGCATCCCCATCCTTGCGGAGCCGGCCCCAAGGCTGGGAAGGTTCCAGGAAGCCTAGCTGTCCCTGAATTATGGGAGGCTAGCCTAGGTTTGGAGGCAAAGGGCCTCCCTTTCTCACCCTTATGCACGAGAAGACCGAGAAAGACCAACTTGGGGTCACGTGGTGAAGGACCTTTGAAAGCCGAACAGAAGGCTTTCTATTTCAGCCTAGAAACAACAACAGAAAGTCACTGGAGTTAAGCAGACCAGTGGAATGGTCAGATCTGTACCTAAGGCAGATTACTCTGGGAGCACTGGAGTGGGAGAGGCCATTTCAGAGGCTGCTGCAGTAAGTCTAAGTGAGAGGTGTTGAGGCCATGAACCAAGGTGACAGCTCTGTGGGTGGAGAGACGCAGGGAGATGAAGTGGGAGGTTAAAAAAAAAAAAAAAGGCAAGCATTGGCCTCTGATTGCGCATGTCAGCATGAAGGTGAATGAGGAGTCGAGCATAATACCAAGGTAAGGAACCTGGCTGATAGGGAGGATAGTGGTGTCTTCCACAAAAATAGTAAAGTTTGGTGGAAAGCCTTGGTAGTCACCTCTCATCCTTTCCCCTGGGGATTGTTGTTCTGTCTGACTCTTCATGACCCCATTTGGGGTTTTCTCGGCAAAGATACTGAAGTAATTTGCCTTTTCCTTTTCCAGCCCATTTGACAGATGAGGAAAATGAAGCAAATACGGTGAAATGACTTGCCCAGGGTCACACAGCTGGTTCAGTGTCTGAGGCTGGATTTGAATTCAGGTCTTCCCGACTCCAGGCTTCGTGCTTTATCCACTGTGCCATCTAGATGCCCCACCACAGGGGGGTACAAATACGAAAAAAGGAAGACAATCACTGCTATCTCAAGGAACTTACAGTCTAACGAGAGAAAGCGACAGCCTTTTACTCCTCTTATTAGAGGGTGGAGCCACGAACTCCAAAATCTACAATTAAGACGGGAACTCAGGGCAGCTAGGTGGCACAGTGAGTAAAGTACCGGTCCTGGAGGGCGGAGCACCCGAGTTCAAATCCGGCTTCAGATACTTGACACACTAGCTGTGTGACCTTGGGAAGTCACTCAACCCCAATTGCCTCCCCCACCTCCCAAAAAAGGGTGAACTCAGCACAGATATCTCCCACCTGGCTGCTCTCCTTTGGGACTTTGACCCTCTCCCTCAATCGTAGTTACCTCCTCTCTTTTCAGTTTCCTTTAGGATATTATCTTCCCAAATTAGATTGTAAGCTCCTTGAGGGCAGGGACATTTTTTTTTTCATATTTGTAGCCCCAGCACTTAGCACAGTGCCTGCCACATTGTAGGCACTTAATAAATGTTTATTGACTATTGTTGGGTATTAAGGGGACAGTTTGAGGGAAAAGATAATGAGTTCTGTGATCATCACACACATACCCACACACACACACACACACACACACACACACTCAGACTCACACACTCCATAAACTCCAGTGGCTAGAAGTATCAAGGAAAACTACCTTGATATCTTAGAACTAGAGGGTAAAATAGAAATTGAAAAAATCCACCCAATCACCTCCTGAAAGGGAGCCCAAAATGAAACTCCCAGGAATATTATAGCCAAATTCCAGAGCTCCTAGGACAAAGAGAAAATACTTTAAGAAGCCAAATATTGTGGAGCCACAGTCAGGATGATACAAGATTTAGCAGCTTCCACATTAAAGGAGCGGATGGCTTGGAATATGATATTTCTGAAGGCAAAGAAGCGAGGATTACAACCAAGAATAACCCACCCAGCAAAACTCAATATAGGCCCTCAGGGATGTGAATAGATATTTAATGAAATAGAGAACTTTCAAGCATTCCTGATGAAAAGACCAGAACTGAATAGAAAATCTGATGTTCAAAGAGAAAACTCAAAAGAAGGATAAAAAAGTAAACATGAAAGAGAAATTATAAGGAACTCAGAGTTTAACTGTTTACATTCCTATATGGGAAGACGATACATGCACTTTATCATTATTAGGGCAGTTAAAAGTAGTTTACATAGAGAGCATAGATGTGAGTCAATTATGTTGGAATGAGCTCCAAAAAAATGAAGGGGTAAGAAAGTGTAATGCACTGTAATATCAATTAAGTTGGAACTTTTTTTTACTGTTTTAGAATGATAAATTAATTGTCTTTGATTGAGCCTTACTAGGTGCTAAACTCCAGGCCCAAACCCCTATCTACTAGGTGCTAAGCCTATGTGGGCTGAAAGCCCCCAGGGCCCTAAGGGGAGTTGCTAAGACCAGAGCCAATAGTATGCACCTAAGTTCTGGTCGCTCAGATGACGTTTGATGACGTCCAAAGACTGTATGAAAAGAGAGAACAGAACTATTTGCTTGCCACAGAAGGAGTGGCACATAACTCTGGGCCAGCCGTTGTTATAAGCTCCCCAGCTCCTGAACTCAGATGTTGATGCCTTCTTGGCAACTATGAATTGTATCTGGTCTATTTATAAGTATCTTTGTAATTTGTTTGTATTTGCTCTGAAGTTCAGGGTACTGGCTTATTCTCCTGAACTAAGTGAATGATATTTGTATGCTGGATTGAAATAAGATTGTTAACCCCCTTAACATTGCTTTCCTTAGTAAAGCAGATCAAAAGAACCTGTGCTGGCAGCATTCTTGTTGGTGGGCTTGTGTTGGTCTTTCACTCCCACAGCAGCTGCTAGCTGAATTGTTGCAACATGCACTAGGAGAAGAGGGTAGGGAAAGGTAGAATGGGAAAAATTTTCTTGCATAAAAAAGGTTCATAAGGAAGAGTTTTTATAGTGGAAGGGAAAATGTGAGGCGGGGATGGCAGGCAATGCTTGAACCTCACTCCTATCAGAATTGGTTCAAAGATGGGAAAAGGATGAGAGGAAGGGAATGATAAAAGGGAGGGCAGACTAAGAGAGGCAGTGATTAGAAGCTAAATAGACTTTTGAAGATAAAAAAAAGAGAGAAGAAGCAGAAGAAAATGGAATGGAGGGAAATACACAATTAGTAATCCTAATCGTGAATGTGAATGGGATGAGCTCACCCATAAAATGGAAGCAAATAAAAAATGGATAAGAAACCAGAATCCAACAATTTGTTGCTTACAAGAGACACACTTGAAACAGAAAGACAAACAGAGTTAAAATAAAGGGCTGGGGCAGAAACTAATATGCTTCAGCTGAACTAAAAAAAAAAAAAGGCAGAGGTTGTAATCCTGACCTTGGACAAAGCAAAAGCAAAAATAGATCTAGTTAAAAGAGATAATCAGGGAAACTACATTTTGCTAAAAGGTACCATAGACAATGAAGTAATATCAAATTTATACAGTAAGTTTCTTTGATAAAGACCTCATTTCTCAAATATGTACTGAATATAGTACTGAGTCGAATTTATAAAAATAAGTGTCATTCATGTATAATCTATACCAGATTGCTTCCATCTCGAGGATGGAAGAGGGAGAGAATTTGGAACTCAAAAAAAATTTAAATGTTAAAAACTTTTTTCATGTAATTAGAGAAGAATATTTTAAAATTGGTTTAAAAAATAAGTGCCATTCTTCAATTCATAAATGGTCAAAGGATATATAAACAGGAAGTTTTCAGAAGAAGAAATCAAAGCTGTCTATAGTGGTATGAAAAAATACTCTAAATCCTTAAGTGTGGCTTTCTGACTGAATCCAGATTTTACAGAACATATCCTTTTGATTTGGATTCAGTCAAAAGGCCACACTTAAGGATTTAGAAAGCTACATGTGGCCTTAAAGTCCCAAGTTCCCCACCCCTACTCTAAATCATTACTGATTAGAGAAGTGCAAATTAAAACCACTCTGAGATATCACACCTGTCAGAAATGACAAATGCTGGATGGAAAGTGGGAAAAATTGAAACACTAATGAACATGTTGGTGGACTAGTGAACTGATCCAACCATTCTAGAGAACAATTTGGAAGTAGGACCAAAGGGCTATAAAACTGTGCTTACCCTTTGATCCAGCAATACCACTACTAGGTCCGTATCCTGGAGAGATCAGAAAAAAAGGAAAAGGATCCACATGTACAAAAATATTCCTAGCAGCTCTTTTTGTGTTGGCAAGGAATTGGAAATTGAGGGGATGCCCATCAATTGGGGAATGGAGGAACAAATTTTGGCATACGATTGTGATGGAGCACTATTGTGCCGCGGGAAAGACAAGGGAGGTGGTTTCAGAAAATACGTAGCAAGACCTGTATAAATTGATGCAACGTGAAGAAGAATGGGGAGCTCATTGTGTATAGTAACAGCAATGTTGTAATGATGATCAACTGTGAAAGACTTGGCTACTCTGATCGGTACGGTGATCCAAGACAATCTGGAAGGATTCCTGATGGAAAAATGCTATCCACCTCCAGAGAGAGAACTGATGAACTCTGAACATAAACTGAAGTATCATTTTCTCACTTCCTTTATTTTCTTGCTTTTTTTTGAAATATGGTTTATTTGGAAATGTTTTTTTTTATTTTTTTCTTTTAAATTTATTTCTTTTTAGTTTACAACATTTAGTTCCACAAGTTTTTGAGTTTCAAATTTTCTCCCCCTCTTTCTGTTCCCCCTTCTCCTCCCAAGACGGCATGTAATCTGATATGGGTCCTACACGTACCTTCACACTAAACATATTTTGACAATAGTCAAGTTGTAAAGAAGAATTATAACCGATGGAAGGAGCCATGAGAAAAAAGAAACATAACAGAAACAGGAGAGAGAGAGAGAGCAAATAGTCGGCTTCGATCTGCGTTCAGACTCTGTGATTCTTTCTCTGGATGTGGATCACTTTTGGAAACAGGTTTTGAATGATTTCACGTGTATAATTGATATCGTAATCGCTTGCCTTCTCAGTGGTTATGGGAAGGGTGGGAGAGAGGGAGAGCATCTGGAACTCAAAATTTAAAAAGAAAAAAGAGTTAAAAATAAATAATCCAAAAAAAAAACCCCAAAACCTGGTCATTTCAGGACTAGAAGTTTTCAGCTGGGTAATGGGATCCCAAGTCAGATTACAAAGGATTGAAGAGAGTGAGTGGTAGGAGAGGAAGTAAAGTTCCAAGTGAACATATTCTGACTATGGCCACCTGGCCCTGTTGCCATTGTGAGGATCGAAAGAACAATAGACAGACAGACAGACAGACAGACAGACAGACAGATAGATAGATAGATAGAGACAGATAGATAGATAGATAGATAGATAGATAGATAGATAGATAGATAGATAGACAGACAAGTAGACAGACAGACAGACAGACAGATAGATAGATAGATAGATAGATAGATAGATAGATAGATAGATAGATAGATAGATAGATAGATAGATAGATAGATAGACAGATATACAGACAGAGACAGACAGACAGACAGATAGATAGATAGATGATAGACAGAGAGACAAGTAGACAGACAGGTAGATAGGCAGGTAGACAGATAGGCAGACAGAAAGATAGACAGATAGGTGGATAGAGTTCTGCAAACCCGAAAGACATTACTAAAATACACATATAAACGCACATACACAAATACACCTGTGTGTGGGCGCGTGTGTGTGTCTATGACAGTAGACTGCTAGACTTAGAGTCAGGAAGACCTGAGTTCACATCCAACCTGGGTGACTAGCTGGGTGCCCCTGGGCGGGTCACTTAATCTCTGTTTGCCTCAACTTTCCCATCTGTAAAACTGGCATTTTATATATAACAGGTCATGGGTACCTGTCTCCCAAGGTTGTTGTGAGGATCAAATGAGAGAATATATATGCAAGGCACTTTGCAAACCTCAAAGTGTTATATAAGTACTAGTTACCAGTATTACTATCAGTACTAGTAATATTGGCACTACTACCACTACTCCTGTACAACTAAGACTACTTCCACTACTATACTACTACTACTACTACTATACTATACTAGTAATATTAGTATTAGTACTAGTAATATTAGTACTATTACTACTCCTCCTGTACAACTAAGACTACTGCTACTACTGTTGTTGTTCAGCCATTTCTCAGTTGTATCTGACTCTTTGTGAACCTATTTGGGGTTTTTTTGGCAGAAATATTGGAGTGGTTTGCCACTTCCTTCTCCAGCTCATTTTACAAGGTTAAGTGACAGCTAGTAAGTGTCTCAGGGCCAGTTTGAATTCAGAAAGACAAACCTTCTCAACCCCAGGCCTGGTGCTCCATCCACTGCACCACTAGCTGCCCCTCACTAGTAACAGTACTAGTGTAGTATACTTGTAGTGGTAGTTAGTAGTACTAGTGATAATACTAGCATAGTGTACTAGTTGGACTACTAACTAGCGTAGTATACTTGTAGTGGTAGTTGGTAGTACTAGTGATAATACTAGCATAGTGTACCAGTTGGACTACTAACTAGTGTAGTATACTTGTAGTGGTAGTTGGTAGTACTAGTGATAATACTAGCATGGTGTACTAGTTGGACTAACTAGCGTAGTATACTTGTAGTGGTAGTTAGTAGTACTAGTGATAATACTAGCATAGTGTACCAGTTGGACTACTAACTAGTGTAGTATACTTGTAGTGGTAGTTAGTAGTACTAGTGATAATACTAGCATAGTGTACTAGTTGGACTACTAACTAGCACAGTATACTTGTAGTGGTTGTTGGTAGTACTGGTAGTTGTTGCTGCTCTTGAATTGAAAGTACCACGATTTTACCTCCCAGATTATTCATCTCTCTCACACGCACAGCGTTAGGATTGAGGTTAGAAACTTGGGTCTATGGAGGTCAACCAGTCCAACCCCTTCATTTTACTTAAGAGGCATGTGAGGCCTGGAGAGGTTCAGCAGTTTGCCCAGGGTCACAGTCCCAGAGTCATAATTTGAACTCAGATCCTCAGATGCCACCCCCAGCACTCTTTTCCCACTGCTTGCTACTCTGCCTTTTGCTCCACACAAAGGTTTTCCACTCGAGAGCCATCTGGAAGAATGAGCCCTGACCTTAGTGTTTTCCTTCCACTTTCCTTCAGTGAGAGCCTGCCCTATCCTGGTGCAGTGACAGGCCCCTTGTCATCTTGGCAACACAACGCCAAGCAAGTAAATGCCAAATTTGAATCCTGGTTTTTTAAAATAACTTGGACAAAAGAAAGCACTAGAATATTGTGCAAAATGCCAACTGTTCCATTCTTAATTGTCCTAAAGGAGTTCTCTCTCATTAGGGTTTTCTTCTCTCCAAATCCTGGGGACCCTGATGACCTTAACACCCCAACGAAGACAAAGGCACAGCTGTGTCAATGTCATTCCATCATAGATTTAAGGCTTGCAACACCTTTCAAGGCCTCAAGTCCTATTCTTTTTTACAGATGAGGAAACTGAGGCAGACAGGCAAAGTGACTTGCTCCAGGTCAAACAAGCGGTAAGGCAGCTAGATAGCACCATCGTGCGTAGAGCGCTGGACCTGGAGTCAGGAAGACTTGAGTTCAAATCTTGCCTTAGACACTGTCGCTGACTAGCAAGCCACTTAAGATCGTCTGCCTCAGTTTCCTCATTTGTAAAAAGAGAGTGAGAACAGCAACACCATCCCAGGGTTACTCTGAAGGTAAGATGAGATGATCGTTGTAAAGCCCTTAGCACAGTGCCTGGCACAATCGGGCTCTATACATTAGACATCCTGTTAGCTGTTATTATCAAGTGGCAATGACGGCATCCAAACCCAGGTCCCAGTGCTCGTTCCACTACACTACCTTTCATCCAGCATTGCTTTTTCACATCAAAAGGGCAGGTGACAATATATGTTGAGTTAAAGTAACAATAATTGCTGACATTCATACGGTGCTAAATTTTAAGGTTTGCGTAGCTCCTTGAGGGCAGGCACTGTCTTTTGCCTCTTTCTGTATCCCCAGCACTCACTTAGCACAGTGCCTGGCACATAGTAGGCACTTTCTAAATATTTATTGACTTATAGACTGATAAAGCACTTAACTGATATTGTCACATCTATTCTATGAAGTAAATATTGCAGGTTTACTACTGAAGTATCCCTATTTTACAGATGCAGAAACTGAGTCCCGAGAGAAGGGACTTGACCATTGATTCCACTGTGGATACTAACAGTCAGTCAACATGCATTTATTAAGGGTCTAGGTGCCAGGCACTGGTAGATACAAAGACAGAAAGGACAGTCTTGCCCTTAAGAAGCTTACGTTCTATTGTGAAGATAGCATGTACATAAATAATGCTATAGAAGATAAACACAAGGTGAATTTTAGTAATGCATGAAGAATGTTATTTAAAGGAGAAAAAGGAAAACACATACAAAAATATTCAAAGCAATTTTATTTGTAACAAAGTAGCAGAAAATTAAATGCAACCTACAGGTCCAAAGACTGGGAAATGGTTATAAGTCGGGTTTTACCATGTAATGGAATACTCCCCAATGTATCAATGAACCTGTGATACCATCCACAAGGGCTATTCCCTCCAACCTTGGAGATCACAACCCATTCATGTCTGCCATCTTATGCCAAGCCTTCTAGGTCCATGCCCTTCCATAAGGTCACCAAAAAAAGTCCGTGCCAATTACTGGGGGCTTTCCTTGGGTTCTCTTGGCATAGGAAGAATGCCAAGAAATATGGAAATCATTATACAAAGTGATATAAAGTGAGAACAGAAAATTGGAACACAAACTAAGAACTATGTTTTATGTATAAGCCTATATGTATGTATATGTATATATAATATGTATTTATGTATATAAATGGCAACAGAGGGGACAGAGGAAATAAATTGATGGTAATTACTCTTTATATATGTGTGTGTGTTTATTTTTCCACAATTACATTTTAAAATAATTTTTTAACATTGAAAAAAAAGTTTTGAGCTCTAAATTCTATCTCTCCTTCTCTCCTCTTCCTCCTCTCTTCCTGAGACAGTAAGCAACCAGATATTGGTTATACATGTGCAATCATGATAAAACATTTTCACATTAGTCATTTTGTACAAGAAGATTCGAATAAAAGGAAAAGAATGAAAGTGAAAAATAGCCTGCTTCATTCTGTATTCAAACAGTATCACTTCTTTCTCTGGAGATGGGTAGTATGCTTCATCATTAGTCCTTTGGGATTGTCTTGGATCATTAGATTGCTGAGAATAACTAAGTCATTCACACGTTCTTCATCCCACAATATTGCTGTTACTGTGTACGACGTTCTCCTGGTTCTGTTCACTTCACTTTGCATCAGTTCATGTGAGTCTTTCCAGGTTTTTCTGAAATCATCCTGTTTATCATTTCTTATATCATTTATGTATCATTCTTATATCATTATATTTCTTATATCATTTCTGATATTCTGATGGTAATTATTAAGGTGTATATCACCATATTACAAATAAAATTGAACCCGATTTAAGGTGTAACTCCATTTTGTTTTATTTGTATTTCAATTCACCAAAATTTACCCAGTGCCTAATACGTGCAGGGTGCTGAGCCTCACAGAGTGGCCTGACCCTCAGAAGCTTCCATTCTAATACCCAGTTCCATGTCTGATGCTCACTAGCTTTGTGAACCTGGACCGCTCTAAGGACTAAAGAGTCATAGGGCCACATGGCTGGTGAGGCTAGAAGGCAGTATTTGAACCAGGGTCACCCTGATCCCAAGACCAGCACACTACCCACTACACCATCTCTTCATTCATCTCTAGTTTCGATGGGAACAAAACAATGGCTCCCATTTATATGGTGCACAACGGTTCTCTGCAGACCCCTTGGAGCAATTGCCAAGGGTCTACAGATCCACGGCTAAGCTCTACCATTTTGAACTTTCTGTAGCTTCAACAGAATACAAGAGTAGTGTCCAGCAACAGCACCATGTGGGAGTCCTTGGAATTTGGGGACATTATAAGAGTTGGGTAGAGAACATTAGCTCTGCACCAAGAAGTGGGCATGGTCCTACAGGGCCAAGTCAGAGGCAGTGCCAAGAGGGAAGGTCACTCCCACTTTCTGCCTGCCTTGAAAAAAGAAAATTGAAAAAGCAAGTCATTGCCCAAGCTACCTTACCCGCTGGTCAACGTGAACCTTAAAAGGATTGTTTCCCCCATACAAACTTTCCTGAGGCTACTTCATCATCATTCTTTACTAAACATCCCCATGGTTCACTTCAACAAGCTTTCCACGAAACAACGACCTTTCCATAGCCACCAGCCACCCCATAATCACACTTAACTCTTCCTTGCTCTTCCTCCACCATCAAAGGTACCGCCAGGGAAATCTGGAATATCTTACCATACATCTGCCAAGACTCTTCCTGTTCCACCTTTTTGGACTCCCCAAAGATATGGGGGCTAGAAACACTCTGCCCTATTCCAGCTGCACTCAACTTTGGTCTGCACATTCAGGTCCGGTGCAAAGAGCCCAAATAAATAAGGATCATAGCCAGGTCAGGCTGGATTGAGAATCAGAGCCCTGACTTTGAATCTTTACTATGTGACCATGAGCAAGTCATCCACCTTTTCCAGGCTTTAGCTTCCTCACCTGTAAAATATCCTATAGGGGCGGCTAGGTGATGCCATAGTGCACACAGCGCCCCACCTAGGGTCAGGAAGACTCATCTTCCCAAGTTCAAATCTGTCCTCAGACACTGACCAGCTGGGTGACCCTGGACAGGTCACTTACCCCTCTGCCCCTCTGCCTCAGTTTCCTCATCTGTAAAATGAGCTGGAGAAGGAAATGGCAAACCACTTTAAGATCTTTGCCAAGAAAACCCAAAATGACTCACAAAGAGTCCAGCATGACTGCATGACAAAAACAAAAGGTTGTAAATACAAGGTATCCCGAAAGTCTCAGGGTAGTTTTAAGCTTTAGGTAGCTTTAGTGGTTTAAGCCTACTACTACTACTACTTAAGGTAATGAAGTGCTTGGGTGTAAGCTGCTTTCAACCATTTCACAGAGGTCTATTTGAGTGAAAACATTTTCCATCCAACCAGGAACCAAAGCTGGAAACTACACTGAAATAAATGGTCTCTGGTTGGTCCTTGTTGCTTTATAAGGATGTCTGGAGGGTAGCTGCTGTTCAGATTTAAAAACACAAGGGTTTTCTGCTAGTACTTAAAAGGGACGTGCGAAACAGCACAGGCCTCAACTCGGAAACCTGGGATATACAATGTGCGTTTGAGCAATAGCATACATGGAACTAACTGCCTGCAGTTCATTCCCTTGGACTCACGTCATTCATGGCTAAGGGTTTTTTCACCTGATCATTTATGTTGTTGGATATGGAAAAAGTGCACAAATGCATGGGATTCAAGACAGTGAATGCTCAACATCTGTGAGTCACATTTTTTTTTAATAGCACCTGCCTTTGGGGTGATCATTCTTCTGTACCCTCAGACACACAAACAAGGATTTAGCACTCTCTAGCACAACAGAGAGTTGGGTCTTTAAAAGAAAATCTGGAGCCACAGACCAACTAGAAAAATCGACCAGCGTAAATGAGCCCTTCTCATCAGGGTTTGTTTGCTAATTTCGTAAGGCTGATAGGATTTAGGATCATGGGATCAGATGCTTACAGATCATTTATCATATGCCCTTTATTTGAAAGGAAGGCCTAGAGAAGTTGAGACTCAGTCTAGGCCACACAGGCAACAATGAGATTCAAAGCCAAGACCTCTGCTTCCAGAACCAGCGATAGCTTCATTTAAACACAAGGCCACCCCATAGTCTTTATAACCCACAATAAGTGGGTCGTCTGCTGTGAATTTGTTGTTTACGATTTATAGATTTTTGTTGTTGTTGCAGTGATATTTTTGGAAATCAGATCTGCTTCAAGTCCTGTTCTTCACAAACAAATCAATAAGCATTTTTGAATGCCATGGTGTCAGACACTGGGATTAGCTCCTGATGATAAAAAAACAAAATGACAAAAAGTCTCTGCCCTGAGGGAGCTTACGCTCAATTACAGTGAACCTTGTATTAT
The DNA here is from genome assembly GCA_028646595.1 of Phalanger gymnotis. Taxonomy (NCBI): domain Eukaryota; kingdom Metazoa; phylum Chordata; class Mammalia; order Diprotodontia; family Phalangeridae; genus Phalanger; species Phalanger gymnotis. Next base: position 28,105,802 of record CM053622.1, read on the forward strand.
TCTGCTTAACAACCAGTTAGGAAATTGCCAAATTCTGGATAATGTGTTCCAGTTCTCCCATTCTGTCCTTCTCCTCACCCTCGCAGCACCTCTCCATTGATTTTTATTCAGCAATCTCTCTAGCTCTGCTTTCCCTCTTGGCTTCCTGCCTCTTCCCTGTCTACTCCTCTGAGACATCCTGTCTCCTGAAGCTGTATTTCAGCTGGGCTTCACTCCCTTTCTTACCATCTTCCTCTCCCTACACTTTCTCCCAGAACAGGGAAGAATCAACCAACTGACAAAGGCTTTTATGCAGTTGTGGACAATTCACAACATTCGGGAACTGGGCTTAGGAAGAATACAATCTGACACTCCCAATTCTTTGCTAAGGTAGCCAATATTTAACAATAACAAAAACCCAACAACAATCTCTGCCAGCACAATCTGGAGGGATGGGGGGAAGGAAAGAAGGAAGGAAGCCTAGATCTACATTTCAGGAACCAAAAACAGGGAACGAGCTAAATGAAAGCAGTCCTTTTATTAATAAGTGGATTCCAATAATACACAAACTATTGCACACACACAAAAAAATACATCATTGAAAAGGTGAGAAGAAAATACTGCCAACAAGGCTGGCCTCAGCCATCCGTTGGCTAGAGGTGGTTGACTAAGGGAACCCCGTGAGCCGGAAGTTCCTGGTGTAACTGACGGAAGAGCATGGCGCACCTGTTCCTCTCCTGGGCCTTCCCCAACATGTGGTAGAGCCTTGCTTGGAAGTAGAGAACGTCTCTGATTTGCTCTTTGCAGTCCACTTTTGCAAAGTAACTCTTGGCTTCGTTGAGGTTCAGGATGGCTGACTCCAAAGCTGAAGAAAAAAAGGGAAAAGTCCTTTAACTCGGTTAATTAGAGAAAATCTCTCTATGCAGCCCCATGTGCTTTTCAGACTTGAGATCGAGTTCTACCTGCTGTTTGTTTCCCTGGATACATTTCTAGTCCTCTTCTTCCTTAAAAGAAAGTCTCACTCACGCTTTAGATTTCTGAAGTAGGCTTCAAGCCCTCCATTTCTAACAGAACATGGCTCTGTGGAGGATAAGTTACTCATCTGTTTACTTTAAAATCTCCAGCTCCAATATTTCTATAAGCACTGTAAACCTTTTGTGAAAATCTAACAGGAGCTTGTGAAGACTCAGTGTAGAAAACACTATCCCAGCAGAACATCTTCCCTTCTACTGATACCCAAATTGGAGAGATTGGCCTGAAGGGAGCACCCCTGAGGACTCTGTCCTGACTCTACCTTCTACTTTCTTCTGGGGTTCGTAGGAAGCAGCAGAAGCAACCTGGCACTTGGCCACCAGAAACATAGCACGCCCTTTGTCCAGCACGGCCCCGTCTGCCAAGATAGGCTCGATGGCCATATGGAGGATGTTCAAGGCCTGCTCAGGAATTCCAAGGATAAGCTGGGAAAAACAACACAACAACATCAGCCTGTGCATCTCTATGGCCATAAGTGGCCATTCAACAGCTTTGTTTCTGTTCTGCTAAGTCAAGGTGTCCTTGAACAAGGATCCTCTGGCTCAGATTGCCTCTGAAAACACCACTGGACACATCCACTTTAAGAACATCTGATAGGAAAACATTCATTTAAATAATGGAGAAATGGGGGAAGGAAGGGTGGAGGGTCATTCACATGATAAAAAGGTTCTTGGTTTTACAGGAGGCTGTGTAAGTGTTTTCTAGGCAATCCAAAACGGTTTGATTTTCAGAAGCCTCTGCAGGCCCACAGGCAAGGGGCCCCGGGATACGGTTCTCCCATTTCACAGAAGGACACATAAATTATTTGGCCTTGAATGGTGATGTGTATGACCATCGAAGGGAGAAGTGATGGGCTGTCCACATGCTGCAATGGTGACCAGGAAGCCATCCAGCGTGGGATGAGAACTGCTCGAAATAAAGTGCACTGTGCACTGGTGAAGGGGCAGCCCAGACTGAGGAAGAGCAGAGATCCCCAAGATCATTAAAGCATCCCGTGACAAAGTCTGTCTCACTGACTGGGAAGGGACTAAGTGATTCCAGGGAAATAAGGGGACAGGAGCAGCATGTGCCGACCCTCACGCTGCCTGCAGCACCCGCGCCCACCTGCCACCAATAGGAAGTAAAATCTCACAGCATCACAGAGGGCGGCAGCATCCCCAGCCCCACTGCACAAGTACATTCTGTGAAACAAGGCTGACTCACCTGGGAGAAAGCCAAGCTCAGCACGGTCTCTGAGGCCAGGTACTGGAGCCGGTATTCCCTGGACAGGGCCAATGCCTGTAGCAGGACGGGCAGGGCGATGGTGTGACAGGAGGCCCTCCAGTACAGCTCTGCCACAGCCAGCAAAACACTGTCCCAGAAAGAGGAAAAAAACAGGGACCCAAAGTGAGAGTCGCCCAGCAGATGGCCCTCACCCAGCCCTCGGGGGCCGCTGCCTCCTCTCCCAAGTCAGCACTCATTCATGCCTTACTCTTAGGCCTTTTCTGCTGTTTGTCAACAGAACCATCTTGGTTTTATCTTCACTCAAAGCTGATTTCTGTCCTCCTCTACTGAAAGTGAAACCTGGCATCTTGTTTACAAAGGAAATGCATTTATTCCAAATGAATTTAAGATGCCGGAAAGTGACCTAGGTCACTTCATCAGGGACCAACATCACTCAGCCGAAATCCAAACAGCCATTTCCTCTCTAAAAGTAGTTTACGACCAGCGTTTGTTTGGCTGACCTGCCTTGACCTTCACAATCCTGTTTTCAATCAAACAGTCTGGACAGAAGTGACTGCTTTTTACTTCAACATCAGCCTCAGAGCTGCTGGATTTCATCAGAAGCCCAATGCAAATGTGCCATCCAACCAGGCTGCTCACCTGATCACCATTTCGGTGTTCTTCATCTTCTGACACTGAACCAACAACTTCTGCAAAAGCTTGTGAGCCTCGGACATCTGGTTCTGGGCTTGTAATACAATGGCTTTCCTACAAGCGAGAGAGAACGGACCGCAGTGGGATCAGGACAATGCCCAGAGGGCTCCTCAGACACTCGCCAGGGCATCCCCAGGTCTCTCCCCAAGGGCAGGGACTATCTTCGGTCTGCTCTTGGTGACACCACCATGCTTGGCCCAGAAATCCGCCAGCATGGAGTGCTTCTGACACCTTGTCAGGAACCTTGTTCTGGACAACAGAATCCTACCTTGGTGCTATTTGGAAAATACTGGAGATACCAGAAAATACCGAAGGTATCTTCTCCTTATTCATCAGTGAGTCATTCTTAAAGGCCCACATCAAGTCCTACATCCAACGTAAAGCTTCTCCATTGGCACTGAGCCCTGTATTGCACTAGAAGTGTATCACAGATGGTCCCAGGCCAAGAACTCTCGAGGAAGGCCCCCAGCACACTGAATGGGCCCCATACAGGATTTATGGAGAACATGGACAAGAGGTTCACCAGAGCATAGGTTTCAATTGTACCTTTACAGGTAATAGCCACTGTTTTGAGATTATGGACAGTCACTATTCTCCATTTTCAGTAACGTACAATTTATTTTTGAGCCAAGTTTTATTGATATCTTTCATTTTTAATCATAATTGATTGAAGATATGCCCTTCTCCTTATGCCCAATACTGACTCCTCCTATGTAAGCAAAAGTAACTTTCTGATTGTACATATCAATCTGTCTCTTGGGAGAAAGGAGATGTGCCTCCTTGGTCATCCTTGAGCAAGGTCAGGCACTGCAGAGTCTAGCTTACTTTTAGCGTTCTCTGATTTTTGTTAGGTAGTCACTGTATATAGATTATCCTCCTGGTTCTGCTCCCCTCGATCTGCATCGACTCAGACGTAAATCTTTCTACGTTCGTCCGAATTCCTCCCAGCCACCATTTGTTACTACACAATAATATTCCATTACATTCAACTATCGCATTTTGTGTAGCCTTTGCCCCAATGACAGGCCCCTACTCTGAGTTCTCTGATGCCACAAAAGTCCTACAGTGAGTATGTTTGTGTGGATGGGCCCCGTTCTTCTGTTCTTGACCTTCAAGCGCACACACAGTAGTAGCACAGCAGGGCCGAAGAGTATAAAGAGTCTGGTGACTTCTGTTGCTTAATTCCAAATCATTTTTCAGAATCGTTGGACCAATTTACAGCTGTGCCAACAGTGTATTAGTTATGCTGCACAATCTAGCCTGATGTCATGTCAGTAAATAATGGGGTTTAGTGCACAGTATTTTGTTCACAAGTTATTTCACATGTATTTATCTTTCATCTAGCACCGGGCTTAGAGTGAAGAAGATCTGAGTTCAAATACTGCCTGAGACCATTGACCAGCTGTGTGACCCTGGGCAGATCACAACCTGTCTCAGGATCCCCATTTGCAAAACAGAGATAACGGCATCTGCCTTCCAAGATTGTTGGATAAAATCATATATTTGGAAAGTACCTTACAAGCCTTAAAGCGCCATATAAATGCTAGCTAGTGATCAGTATTATGAAAAGGTCATTACAGGGAGGGACAATATCTAATAGGCCTGTGCAGCCTTCAGAGCACCAACACAACAGGGACATACAGTGGCCACTCAGTACCCATTTGTGCACTGATGAGGAGATGCTTCTTAAAGGTCCCAACCAGAACTCCCCATCACGGTGAACTAGAAGGGGTGGGAAGGTATAAAAGCAAATTAATAGCTGATCACTCACAAAGACAGCAGGCACACAAACAAATGCAAACCGACTATGCAATCTCCCCAAGAGCAGGCGCAGACGGTGCCGGCTTCTTACCGGTACGCCCCCTCCGTGCTGTTGAGGGCCGCAATTCCTGTTACGAGAGAATCTGCCACGTGGTATTTGCCATCACTCATAGCTCTTCCAAACTGTATTTTCTGCTCACACAGCATCCACAGCTGGAGGGCAAACAAACAAAAAAACCCTCACAAACTGTTTAAGTAAACAACGCTGGTTGTTCCCCGTCCTCCTGCAGTGTGAAATCACTCACGCAGAGACAGGGAAGGGCCGCTGGCGGGGCTGGGCAGCCCCCTCCCCACAGAACTCACTCACACCCAGGCCCATGTGCTACATCACAGCTGGCGTGACTGCAGGCCCAAAGGTAAATCTCCCTCTCCAGCTGACTTCCGTGCTGCTTCTCCTACTGGCCCGGCTGGTTCAACGACATGGACCAGGAGGCAACAAGGACTTGAAGCAGGGACTATGACGTCAACCTGCCTTGCCCAGAGCCCGGCACAGGCTCCCACCCAACAGGGGGCTTAATGACACCACGTTTCATGAAGAGGGTCTCAGTAATTTTCTAATTTCTAATTGGACTTGAAAAATCCCTCTGAGTGAGAAGCCTAGGAACCAGCGTTAGAAGGACAATGACTGTGTAAAGTTCTTCCAATTCTAGGTTCTCGGATAAGGAAGAAAAACCAGCCCCTTCAGACTCTCATGGCTCACTTGGCACGGGCACAGAGGTAGAGCAGGCACACCCAACAGAGGGCCTTGGGACCCTTAGAAAGTCTCTTCTGGAGAGCACAGAAGGCCCTGTAGCTGAGGAGGCTGCCAAGCCTGAGCCAGCAACGCACAAGGTAGAAGCGCTCCTGGGTCCCCAGCCGCCCTGCTAGCCCCTGGAGAGATGCCACTTAGGACAAGTTAGCCTCTGCCCCAGCCTCTCTCTCAGTCTGCTCCTTCGCTTTCCAGAATCAGTATACCTCCCACAGAGCAGGGTCAGAGACGCCGTAGAGGCAGCATGCGCAGTCCTGGGAAGGCCACGGGATGTGGAGCCAGAAGCCCAGGGGGCTCCCTGCTTGGCTCTGTCACCTCCACATTCCACCTCTGGAAAATGAGGGGACTGGAACAACCCCCCGAGGGTTCCCCTTAGTTCCTCCATTAAAGTCCCCTGCCACTGGTCACAAACACCCAGACATTACAGGAGAGCGGCCCAGGTGGGGAGAAGATCATACAGTCCATACGGTCAGCCAACTAACACCCCATTCATGCTTTTCAGGGAGACACGTGGTGAGCCTCTGATGACATCCAAGCATCAAGTTACCTGTGCGTGCTGACTATTTGGTGGGAATCTTTCTTTTAAGTGCTCCAATACTTCAGAAGCAGCCGCCAAACAGCCCTGAAAGAAGAGAAAATCCCCATTCAATTAGTCAGCTTGGGTCAAATCCCTGACTCAGCAGCCTCCTGACCAAGTAGAGAAGAGGCCATTAATGATGGTCAGCTGTTCTGAGCACAAGAGCTGGCAGCACAGCAAGGAGTCGGCTGGTCTCGTGTATGAGGCTCCAAGAGGCCTCTCACTAGGCCACTCTAGCCCTGGCTTAGGAAAAGTCTCCCATGCCTTACCAACGTTATCGATGCCCGTGTCTGGGTGCATAGATACCGCCTCCTTTCAGCATGCCCTGGCCCTATCTGCTAATACATCCAAAGGCCTGGACTGAAACATCCCCTGCTTGGCCCTGACCTGAAAGAATACAGAATATTCTCATGCTGGGCAACAGCTCCAAGCACTTGGGTCTGCCAGGAAGGGCAAAGTGGGTTGTATGAGGAAAACGAGCAGAGCTAACCCCCAGGATTACACACACACCAGCGGGGCCACAAAGCCAGAGCCACCTCTGAGACAGCTTCTACTAGCCACTGAGAGCAAGCTCCTTGAGAACATGGACTGCTTCTGATCTTTCTCTGTGTCCCCAGCACAGCACTCAGTGCCCACAGTAGGTAGCTAAGTAACACAATGGGTAGAAAGTTGAGCCTGGAGTCAGGAAAACTTGAGTTCAAATCCAGCCTCAGACACTTACCATCTGGGTGACCTTGGGCAAATCACTTGTTTGCCTCAGTGTCCATCTGTAAAATGGGGACAATAACAGCCCTCCCTCCCTCCCAGAAATGTTGTGAGGATCGAGTGAGACACTGATTGTAAAGTGCTTCACAAACCTTCAAGCACTAAGGAAACGCCAGCCATTGTTAACTGGTAGGAATAAAGGCCTGCTGACTTGGCTTACTGATCTGGCCCACCCTAGACGGGGAGGACCAGGAATCCACACCTATTTGAGGCTCCTGACAAGGGGGACAAGTGGGTGACGTGGTTCATTCCCAATGGGCCGACGATTTTCCCCCTAAGCATCCACCCAAATGAAACCACATCGATCGCCCGCCGTCACACAGAAAATCAATTCTAGATAATGTATGTCATCAGAAATGTACGTGTGTCTATGCAGAAAAGAAGGCACGTGGTAAAGCGGTGACCAATTAATGGACAGTCGAGTTACTCCAATGGTAACCATCCACACAGTATCAAAAGATAGAGAAGAAGGACCCAAACATCTCAGGTTGGGATGCCCCACCCCCACATGGAGGGTTTATGGGAGGAGACTGTCTCGCCACACGCCCCTCCAAATCAATAAGATCTCAGATCAAAGACTGGGCCCCAAGAAGACTTGAGTTCAAATCCAGGTGACTTTGACTAGCTAAGCAGTCACAGACTGAGGTCACTTAACTTCGAGCTTCAGCTTCGTCGGTCACCTGTCCAAAGGGGACACCATGTGTGCTCCTGCTACCCAGGGCCATTGTGACTGGAGGCCCCAGATCCAGCCCTGGCTTTGTCCCTTTCTAAGATGTGGGTGCCTCAAGGCCTCCATTTCCTCATTTCACAGATGAGGATAATCCTTGTACTCATTATTTCAAGAGGTTGTTCCAAGGATGGAATGGAATGATGAAATGAAATCTAAATATACGTGAGCTAAAAATAACAAGTGTAACGACAAGTGGGCAAACGGATTCTCCCGACACAGCCAGCTTTTTCAGAGGGCTCAACCTGGATGACACAGGAACCACAGCGATTGTGATTCACAGTGAAACAATCTACCTGCATAGGAAAATTCTTGATGCTCTGGCATTTTTTATCTTTGAAGTTTCTAAATTTTAAATTTCCTTCCTTGTTATGCTGCAAAGAGAGGGGAAGGGAAAAGGAAGAAGCTGAAATGACTCATTTGATGCTCTCCACCTGGGGTGTCCCAGGCCAGCCAGCCCGGCTCTCAAGCTGCCCCGCCCCCATCCAGGGGCCCAGCTGGATTAGAGCTGAAGCCTGGTCACCGAAGCATCCAGCAGCTGAGAACACCAACAAGATCCAAAGGACCATTTTAACTTAACCCTTAATGAACCACAAGAACTTAAAAGAACTAGATGCGAGTCAAGTGCCAAGGCTTCTGTGCAAAGTAAGAGTTAAGTGAAAGTCATGATTTTAAAAAGTAGTCTTCTAAGCAGAATAAAAATCCTCTGTGCTCTGCATAACTCATGAAAGATATGCTTGGCCAGGTTTCATTTCCACAATTGAGGAGGAAAAAATTCTGCCTCGAGAGTATTTCAGAAATGACCTGGTGATCAATCCAAATACCCGAGGGAACCTTTCCCAGATACAGCCTCCAGCGCAAATGGGTCTAGTAGGGAACAGTACTGGGCAAAGGATGTTCCAGGACCATAAAGCAAGAACAGGAAAAGACTGAATGGAGAGTAGTGATTGTAAACATCCACAAAAGAGGGCAGCGAGAGACGCTCCCAGCTGGCTTCATGTTTTCATACCAGAGAGCTTGGGGGATCCTGCTTTGACTCTGGGAAAGACTAGCTGATAAAAACACACATGGAAAACATCAGCTCATAACTCTTTATCAAGCTGTTTGAAAAATCGTCAAACGCTAAAAATATTTTTAATAGTGGGATTTCTTTAGGGACTTCCCACCAGGGCAAAAGTCACTCTGAGCTCCTGAGCACAAATCAGGGTCAAGTAAGTGCCAGTCATTCAGACCAATGACAAGGCAGACTGCTGAAGAGCAAAGGAGAAGGACGTGGTCTGTAGGTTTGGAAGAGGAATGCTTTAGAAGCAGGGAGGTGCTTGGTGAAACACTCAGATCAAAAGGAAAAATGTTTCTTTGGCTTCTTTCTTATGAGAGAAAATATTTCTGAGGTTCCAATTTCCTTTAACACAGCCCAGGAGTACAGCCAGGGGAAAAGCAGATGATTCCCCTTTTCCTCCAAACCTTTCAAGACAATGTGATATTAATCCGTGCTTCAATTTTGAATTAAAGTCTGCCTCCACCCCCGTGTCCCCTCCCCAGGCCCCATGGCCACACCCTGCCTCTGGCTGCTTCCCTCCCCACAGATGGTCTCTGGGGCCTCCACCACCCACACTGAATGCCAGCTGAGGGCAGGCCCCGAGCTCACCTGCTCGGCGTGGAGCTCAGCTAGGTGACAGAGCACCACCGCAAACGACTCCGTGTTGTTCTGCTGCACGCCCAGGTTCAAGGCTTCCAGGCTGTTCATGCTAAGCAGCGTCTGGGCCTGCTGGAGAGCCATGGTGCTGCACATGGAGAAGGACCAGAACCGAGCTTCCACAGCAAGCCCAGGCTCCTCCCTCGATCCCGGCTGGCTACCAGTGCCCATAGCCAGGGACCTGGTCACACTTGGCTCATTTGTTGGGGAGTTCTGCTGAATGCCTTTTCTTTCTAATTTTGGTTACAAGGGAAGGTTCTCTAAGTAAGGACCAGGGGAGGGATATGTTTAGAAATAAAGGTGATGTAAAAACAAAAAATACCAACATGTTTTTAAAGTGGAAACATGTGGCTACTTCCCCCTCTCCTGGCTCTTGGGGTGCTTGTTTGGGTCTGCAGTGGCCCCAGAGCCCTGCTCTCTTGCCCACAGACATTAAAAGCTGAGCCAGGATGGGATCCAAGTAGGCCATAGGGTCGCTGTTCAGTGTAAGTGGGAGCTCAGTCTAGACTTACTGTTCCTCCCAAATCCCAACTCCCCACTTTAAAGGCAGTCAGGTAGTGGGGATGTCTGGACAATGCAGACTTGGTGCCGTCCTGCCTGAGGCTCTCCTGGAAAGGAGAACGTTTGCTAGGCAGACCAGCTACTGTCCTCACAGCAGAATGGCAGGAAAGGGAACACAGGGAGACCAGGTGAGATGATGGGTGTTTGTGAAAACCAGTAAACTGCTGTGGGGGGAGAGAACAGAGCAGAAGCTGACCCATAGGGCTTCAGGCTTTGAAGGCTGGTTACAGAAGACCACTCACAAGTGAGAGGAGACTAAAAGTCCAGGAAAATGAGGGGGAAACAAGCCATTTAAGGGGTTCCCTGGGAAGATGAGAGCTGATGAGGATGCAGCCTTCTTTCTCCCTGTAACAAGGATGAGGGCAAGGAGTCGGCTCCATGAAGGACGGAGCTCAGTCTGGACCACAACTGATGGCAGAAAGGTGGAGTGTTTTAAGCTGTGAGGGCCTTGTCATCCCCTCTCTTCAACTCTGAAGGAGCCCCAGTCCCCAAGAGCTCTCTCACTCGGGCTGACTTCCCCACTTCCATGAGGCTCATCCCTGAAGGGAGGTAAGGAAACGGACGCTCTACGGGCACACACACAAGTGCAAGAGGGGAGAACCCTGCTCAGAAACATATACCTGCGCCCGTAGAGCCTCCAGATGGCAGTTTTCTGGGCAATGCTGATGTCGATGAGCTCCGACAGGCTGTGCTTCCAATGCAGGAGGTCAGAGTCCTTCAGGGCATCCATCAGCTTATTTGCCGTCTTCCCAGCAAAAGCTCTTTGTTGGACTAAGGACTGGATCCCAAGGGATGCTAAATACTAGGGAAACATACCCAGAGGCAGGGTCAGGTTACAGAGCTGCCTGCACTGGAGAACACTGTGACATCCGACGGATTAAGAAAAATATTGCTTGAGGGCCTAAACTGTACTTCTGAAAGTTATGTGAAAGGAGAAAAAATGCCATCACACCAAATTTTCTCACTGATTTCCACTGTAATTTCCAGCAATCTATTCCCAGCAGGGGGTAAAAAAAGAGGGCTCCAACAGAGGATAAAACCACCTCAGAGCTTTCTTTTTCTTGCCTTCTCAGTGGATGGGGAGAGGGGGAAGGAGGGTTTGAAACTGAACAAGAAATAAAACTAAATTAAAAAGTCACTTGTGAACATTCCTTTCTTTTCAGAAGTCCCAGGCACCATTGGTTCTCCTACAGAGCTGCCGCCAGAGAGGAGGCAAAGAGAGGCCCAGGCAGCATGAGCACAACTCCTTCTACCCCACCCTGCCCCAGAGCAGCGATGAGCGTGGCCACTGACTCTCCAGGACCTAAGCAATGCATCAAGCAGGCGTCCAGGGACCAAACAGAGGGCACAATTCTCCAGCCGGGGTCCTCCTACATCCATTGTGAGGCAGAGCTCAGGCAGAGGATTGCCCATACTAATGGTCAGCGATTCCTGGCCCAAAGCCCTTTTCGGGGGCCACTCGGACTCTGAACAGTCCTGGCCTTGTGAGGGCTGAGAGGAAGCAAGTTTGCATCAATGAGGCTTCTTCCCTGAAAGGGAGGGCATCCTCACCAGGCAACATGGGGGGAGGGACGGGGCTTGTGCCCCAATTCCTCAAAGCCAGGAAAGGACAAGGCCCAATGTCTGAAGGCTGCGCAAAGGCAAGTTCAAGCAGGGACTTTTAAAAATGAATTCCCCTCCCCTGACATCGGGAGTAGTCAAACTACATCACTGGCTCCGGTCACTATTAAACAGGCAAAATATCAGCCTTTCTCCTCTTTGCTAAGTGTTGTGCTAAGCACTGCTGACCAGTTATCACAAAACTAAAGAGCTAAAAAATAAATAAACACAAGCTAAAACTAAAGAGACTCAGACAGGCTAGCAGAGTGGAAGGCACCAGGCCTGGAGTCAGTAAGGAACCCTCGCTAGCTGTGTGGCCATGAGCAGGTCACTTAACCACTTGGGGCCTCAGTTTCTCCACCTCCAAAATGGGTAGAGCAGCCCCTACCTCACGGCATCATTGTGAGGCCGATGCTAAAGCACCATGCGTACCAGCTGTATTACTACTATTGTTTTCAGAGTCACATCTGAGAGCTGAGCTCCCTCACGGATAAAGGGCAGAATTGGCTAAGTCTGTATGTTGGTTTCTTAAGTCCAGCAATCAAACCAATCATGAAGGGAGTCCCTGTGTCAGTCCAGGAGTGAGCAGAAATACAAATGAAGGCTCTGGCCTTCTTCTGCTTCCTGACTGTAAGAAGCCAGAGTGGCAAGGGGTCCTTACCGGTAACCCAAAATGCACGGCTTTCTTCACTGAATGTTCCAACAGAACACAGCTATCGGATCTCTTCTGCTCCAAGATATAAAGCCAGCTCTGGAGGGGGAATCAAGGAAATGTATCACTGCAATGAAAACAGCTAAAAAGATCCTGAAATTTCATTGTGAGGCATAAGGAAGTACTAACAAGGGATCTGAAAAATCCTCAGAAACACGTGCTTTCAGAAACGAAGAGCCTGTACCAACCTGCCCTGACTACATCAATGATCTCTCTCCCCAGGAGAGCACCGCCTCCAACCACCAGCGGTGGGTGTTACAGGGAAAAGCTCTCCATGGCCTTTGATTAAGGGCTTAGGGCTCTAGGGTGATTGCTGAGCGGGTTCTGTGTTCGACACAAACTCATGCTCGCTGACTCTGAGTCGTGCAGGCCGTTGCCTCGGCCAGTGTCTAAGTTTGGCCTATGGCTTTTTATCACCACACTGAAGGAAGGAGGTGGTCAAAGGCTTGCCTTTGGCAGTGGGGGCTAGGTTAAAACACCTAAGTAACAAAAGCTAGATAAGAAGAGGGTGTGTTTCAGAGACACGTGTGGGTCTCCTGGCCTGTTCCCATGATTTTGGATAACTCGGACCAGGTGAGTCTCTCATCCCTGCCAACATCTGGGGGGCATCATCATCCCACCTGCCTCAGACAGGATGCCCCAGGAGATGGCCTAGCAGGGCCTGGCTGCCTTACCAAGCAGTGCTGCAGACACACATGGTCGTTGGATTCCTGGGCAATCCTGATAGCCTCCTGCAGGGCAAGCTCTGCCTGTTGGCTAATGACAGACTAAGCATTACTCTCCCCTTCATGGTAAACACATACAAGCCTCATGCAGAAGCTGAGGAAGTGACAGAACACCACTTATGTCCTCCTTATATGGCTCTGACATCTGGCCCAGAAGACACAGACTGGCCTCCTTCTGGCAGGACCCCAAGCAATGTTCAGACACAGGAAGGTGCCCCTCACTTAAGGAGATGGAAGAAGTGGCTGTTCCCCACCTTAGCTCCAAAGATTTCTTTATACAGACCCCATTTCTGTCCTCTGACCTAGGATGCCTTCTCCTGCCCCCATCCCTCCAAATCTTAGACATCCTTCCAGGTTCCTCAAGTCCCACCCAGGGAAGCCTTAAACCCACAGACCTGAAGTCTCTCTTGTTGGCCACCAGGTGGCACAGGTGCTGAAAATGACAGCTCCATTTCTATCCCAAGTTAAGACTGGCCCAACATTTTAAATCCAGTCTCTCATTAAATCCTCACAACAAGCCTGCGAGGAGTGCTGGAAGTCAGGAAGTCAGGAAGACTCACGCTTCAATCTGGCCTCAGACACTTCCTGGTTGTGTGACTCTGGGCAAGCCCCTTAACGCATGCTGCCTCAGTTTTTTTTATCTATGAAATAGGGATAACAGCAGCGCCCACCTCCCAGGGTGATAGTGAGGATCAAATGAATGCTCTGTAAAGTGCTAGAGAAACACCGGCTGGGGATATCATTATTATTCCTGAGTGTGTCCACAGAAGCTCCCTGAGGGCAGGCATCAGGGCTGGTGATTTCTTCCTGCACGGTGAGTGCTTGTGGACAGAACAGGAACAGCAATGTGAAAGGGGCATTTCTATGGCTGAAGTTTATTTCAGCAAAGGATGCAGTAGAAATCTTCCAGAACATATTCTTATCACTGGGAAGCACCCCCCCCCCCCAATTTGACTTAGTTCTTCAGCATCAACCTTAGCACCAAGCTACTGAAGAATCCCCAGGGTCAGAACGAGAACAAGAGCCCCCACAGAGAGCTGCTCGACTGAGGAGTGGGGGGTGGGGGGTGGAGTGAATCAATCGGGCTTTGAAGAAACAGAGACCAGAAGCCGGCTAGATGTCCTTATGGGGCAAGGCTTTGGGCTCACCTGAGCAAGTAAGTGCCTGCTAGGAGGAAAGGGAACTAAGGACAGGGTGGGGAGGGGCTATGTGCCTGGCAGTTCACCAACCTCCCACCGGTGCTGGCCAGAGGCTGTCAGACAAACACCTGAACAATACCAGGTTCTCGGCTGCTTTGGCGCTGCCACGTCAGAAAAATCCAGAGGCCGCAAATCTCTGTGACAGTTCTCTGGACACCTCCCCATCTCTGACAAGGCAAGTCATAAAGCTGAACCGAGGCTCAGGAAGTGGGAAAGCACTTTAATAAGAAAGTCACCCTTTACCCACAGCAACTGACACATTCACTGCCCTAAGATGCCTGTGCCGTGACAGACGCTTCACCATGGAAGCCTCTGAACCTCCAGAAGGCTCTGGGCAAGTGTCCAAACCCGAGTACAGGCCATTTCTGCACTAGACAAGGCCATCCCTGGGGCCTGTGCAATTTCCTGCCCTGGACTTCTGAAAAGGAGGTCATAGGCCTGCCCTGGATGGAACAAGAGGAACAGCTAAAGGGATTCCAGACCCTTTTGGCACTGTGACTATGAATATGACAGACCAGAAGGGTAATCACAGAGAACCCAGAACAGAGCAGTGGTACAAACTTCAGTACAAACATGAAGGGCATCTGGGAAGCAGCCCAGCTTGAAGCAGTGTCCTTCTGCTGGGGTTGAGGCGGGGGGTAACGACCACTGACCAGTTCTATCCCTGAGCTTTTCCTCTGTGTTCACGTGAAGAAAAGGAGACACGGGAACTTACTAGTGTCCGAATCGGCAGTGCAAGGCAGCCAGATTGAGAGCAGCGTATCTCAAGCTTCGCCCATAGCCTTCGTCCCCGTTGCTTTTGCTCTCTGCCCCAGTGAGAATCAGGCGGTCAAAATAATGGAGAAGACTGTGCGTAGAACTGAAAACGTCTTGGACCCGAAGACTGTTTAAGTAGCTTAAGTAATGCTAAAGTCAAAGACAATGAACAGTATTCACAATTTTCTACTTCTTGTGGAAATCAGTTTTTAAAGACTGCATGGCAGAGAAACAGAGTGATCCCCGACAACACACGAGACTCTATCATTGCGGTTAGAGGATGATGGTCCTTGCTAATATTCCCCCCTCTATGCCAAAGTAAACACTGCTCACAATTCACACAGCTCCCAAGTGGCTTAGATTGCAGGACTTTCAAAAATAATTTCACACTGAAATCCGCATCACATCATAGACTCGTTAGGGCCCATGTGCTGCAAAACATGATTCATGACTTTTTGAAATTCTATTTAATTAAGAAGAACCAAGATGAAAAACAATTGTGCTTCAAAGTAGTCTAAGTTAAAAACAACATTTACAGTGTGGTACTACTGTCAAAACAAGTGTGGCTAGTCTGACTCCCATTCTCAGAAAGACTTACCGCTTCAGCAAAATCGGGATTAAATTTCAACAAGTTATTCAATTCTCTCTGTAAAGAAGCTGGAGTGAGAGCTTTCGTCTCATCGTTCTTTAATAAAGAAGCCTGAAATGAAAATAATAAATCAGCTTCAAGAAAATGCAGAGGAACGTAAGCTAAGGATCACATGATAATCCCTTCCTGCAGATGTGGGCTCAGAGAAAGTTTCATAAAGAGGTCAGTGATGCTTAAGTATCACATGTGGAAAATCAGCCCTAGATTAAGTGATGACAGGGCTTGACCTCCGACTACATACGATAGCCCCTTTACCCAGCCAGGTTTTTCCAATTTGTTAAAAATACATCTGCTGAGATCATTTCTTCAAGCTTATCTGGCAGCTAAAACGTGCAGATACCAGCAGAGAGCATGCTGCTCCCAAGTTAAAGGAGGGGAAAGCCCACGGCACCAGTCCCTAAGACGGGCCACCAGGGCAGGCTGGGTCACTGTCGTGTGGCACTGCCCCACATCCAGCTGCACCACTGAGGCGCCACAGGAGGCATCTTTCCCACGGTAGTGGAAGGAAACCGCAAGCAGGAAAACCCGAAGGCTGTCAGAGGGCGGTATCCATCACTGCAGACGGCATCACTGGCCAGGGATTGAGGGAAGTGCTGATGTCTTGTGGATTTGTGGGTAAACCCAGCGATATTAAGATCTACTTTGGATCGCCACATGGAAGGGGCAGGGAAGGTCAGGCTGCCTTGCTGCAAAGTTAACGCACCTGTTGGGAAAGGAAATATTCAGCCTGTTTCTGGGAAAGAGGCCCACTGCAAGAGATCTCCTCCTCTCTGAAAAAAAAGAGAATGACTGTGAGCATGAGGAAGGGCAGTTACACCACCAAAGCCAGAGAGGGTTTCCTATGAGACCATCGCAAAACTCTTCCGAACAGATTTTCTTTCAATTTCTAAATCAGAGTCAGGATTAAAAACAGGGCAAGAATTTCTACTTTGGAATGACGATCAGATCTAGAAGTAGATTCAAAGTCCCCCCGCCCCCCTCCAAGAAAGCGGCATCATATAGAGAGAGACCTGGGTTCAAGTTCTGGCTCTAACTGTGGCCAAGAATGGCGGGCCCCCACCCTTGCCATCCAGATCCATTACAAATGCCCCTATGTTCTGGAATTGCAGCTGGGTCCTTTGATTCCTCCTTGACCCATGCACTATCCCCCTCCCCACGGCAGCTGTTACAAACCTTTTCATTTCTCCTCAAGCCTCCTAGAGCTGCCTCTCCCCACACCCTCTGGACGAAGGGCCTCGCCTCATTGTTCGATGCTCCTTACGAGGTCTGTCTCCTCTCTTCTCAATTACACACTTCGGATGACCTCAACAGCCCCAACTCAATCTCCCTCTGCTCCAGCAACCCAGGATGAGGGGCCCATCTCCAGGCCAAGGCCAACCTCTCCTCCTGAGCCTCTACTCCCATTCCCTCCTCTCTCCTTGGGAGCTCGAATCCAGGACCAGACCGTCTCTCAAATCTTCAGTCTTCCTCATCCAAGAGGATGCCTTCCCTACTGCATACAAACACACCCAAATCTCCATCCTAAACAATCCTTCTCCTGACCCCACCGTTGATCCTCCTTCACCAAATTCTTAGGAGAAGTTATCTCCCTCCATCACTGGCCCTTTCTTACCTCCTGCTTCCTTCCCAACCCCTCCCAATGTGGCTTCTAAACCTACCCTCTCCAAGATGACCAATGTCTAAACTGCCAAATCACAGCTCTAGGGCTGGAAGATACCTGGGGCCTTTCTCAGTCACTCTTCTCGACCTATATACAAGCAGCACCTGACACTATGGACCACCCCCTCTCCAAAACAGTCCATGGATTTTTGAGACACTGCTCCCTCCAAGCTCTTCTCTGACCTATCTGGTCCCTCCCTTCCACTCTCCTTTGCTGGGTTCAGGTTTCACATTAGCAACTGTCTAGTGGACATTTTTTTAAAATTCCTCAGATACAAAAATTTTTACCATTCATTTTTTAAAAATTTTGAGTTCCATATTCTCTCCCTCTCCTCCTTCCCGTCCCCCTCCTTGGGAAGGTAAGCAATTTGCTACAGATTACACATGTGCAGTATGCAAAACACTGCCATGTTAGCATGTTGCAAAAGAAAATGAAAAACAAAAAAAAACCAACCCAAGAATAGTAAAAAAGTAAAAAAAAAAGTCTGCTTCAGACTGCATTCAAACTCCATCATTGGCTTTCTGGAGATGAGCAGCATTCTCCATCGCAGGTTCTTCAGAACTGTCTTGCATCATTGGATCACTGAGCAGAGCTGTCATTCACAGCTGACCATCACACAGTGTGGCTGTTACCGTGTACGATGTTCTCCTGGTTCTGCTCCCTCACTCAGCATCTGTTCACGTAAGTCTTCTCAGGTTTTCCTGAGAGCTTCTTGCTCGTCATTCCTCATGGCACAATACTATTCCATCCCAATCACCTACCACAACTTGTTCAGCCATTCCCCTACTGATGAGCATCCCTTCAGTTTCCAATTCTTCGCCACCACAAAGAGAGCTGCTATAAATATATCTGTACATATAGGTGCTTTTCCTTTTTCTTTAATCTCTTGGGATACAGACCTAGTAGTGGTATTGCTGGTCAAAGGGTAGGCACAGTTTGATAGCCTTTTGGGCACAGTTCCAAACTACTCTTCCAGAATGGTTGGATCAGTTCACAACTCCACCAACAGTGCATTAGCATCCCAATTTTTCCACATCTCCTCCAACATTTATCATTTCCCTTTTCTGTCATATTAGCCAGTCTGATAGGTATGAGGTGGTACCTCAAAGTTGTTTTAATTTGCATTTCTCTGACCAATAGTGATTTAGAGCATTTTTTCTAGATAGCTTTGATTTCTTCTGAAAACTGCCTATTCATATCCTTTGATCATTTATCAACTGGGGTGACTCATTTTCTTATAGATTTTACTCAGTTCTCTACATACTGGAGAAATGAGGCTTATATCACCTTGGCCAAAGCCACTGCAGCATCCGAATCAGAGCCTGGGCTTCTCTGAGAGTGCTGAAGGGAAGAGTTCAGACAATTGAAGCTGCTCTGGTTTAGAGAGAGGCAACTTTCACAAAGGATGGAAGAAAAGACAGCCTCCCAGAGCAGGGAGGAAGGGAGCCAGGCCACAAAGAAGGAAAAGGATACAGAAAGGGCACCTGAGCAAAGGCACAATGGCAGGAAAAGGACAGTGAAAAGCTACATCAGGCTGGTACATAAGGTTCTTGCTGGGAAGCAGAGAGAAATAAAGTAAGGAATAAGTGGGAGCCAGAATACACAGGCCCTAAACAGCAGGCCGAGTGGCTCCAATTTCTCTGCTAGGCAATGGAGAGCCACTGAAGGTGTTGGGAGGAGGGGAGGCACATGATGAAAGCAATGTTCTAGAAAGGATAATCTGACCTGGGTGTGAAGGATGAATTAAAGAGGAGAACAGAAGTGGGGAGACAGTGAGGAGGCCACGGCAGGAGCCAATAAAAACCTGGTCAGGGCCTGGGATCCTACAAGTTGTTGGCAGTTACTAGTATGAAAGCAAATACATTTTTCCATCTTGCAAACCAGACGACTTCTACATTAAATTGCCGGCGGCCACTTCCACAGGGTCCCTTGGCAGCACTGGCTGAGGTAAGCCCCCACAGCCTGACCCAAAGTCTGGCACAGCCAAGCCCCCGATGCCGCCACCATAAGGGCTGAGACCAGAGATGCCCAGGAAGGCTGGGGCTGGTCTCATCCTGCAAAAGCAAATGCCGCCACTTGGTGGCAACAAAGCAAATTTAAAGCTAGTTTCCATTACGGCATTTCCCAAGCAATCTGCCGAAAGTACAAGGGAAAAGGCATCATCTTTGTTCTCTCCTTTCCAAAAGAGCTTAGCTCCTATTTTACCAGAGGAACATCAAGGGCCTCCATGGGGAATCTGGAAAACTAAGTGCATGCTGTTCAAGACATGAACAGTCCTTGTTCCCCACCTTCCCAGTTTTACTAAGAGTGACTCGGTGAAGAAAAGTAATGTTAAAATAGAGATTCTTTAAACGAGCAGAGATTTCGAGCTGGAAGGCATCAGGAGGTCATTTTATAGAACTCCTTAGTTTTATGGAACACAGAAGAAAATGAGACCCAGAAAAATTAAGTGACCTGACCCATTATACCCATGTAGGAAGCAGCAGAGCTGGAATTCCTGAAGGGAGGGAAGGAGAGAAAATACTCTTTCATAAGGCAATCCAAGGTCATGAACTGAACATCACCACAAAAGCTGCCTTTATAACTGAGAGCAAACGGTGGATCACAGGACTCTGACAAAGCCCTGATAGCAAGCAAAGTGACTTCTTTTCAGACCAACAATCAGCATCATGACGCTTAATGAGGAGGGATGGGCAGCGAGGCATAAAGGAGAGAGGGCTTGTCTTGGAGACATCCTGGCTCTGTGAGCAGGGATGGGTCATTTACCTCCCCTAAGACGAAAAGTTCCAAACAAACAGCCAATCTGCATCTGTGGAAGACATTTCCACTCTGAAAGTTCCCCACGTCAGTGAACTCCTAGGCCCGGACCACTCCTCTCCCAGAAGACAGCTCAAAGACACTTCATACTGCAGCTTCTCCTTTCTACAACTTGGGGCCTCGACAGAAACAACACTGAGCTCAACGTGCAACAAGTCCTGTCCTCAATGAGCTTACGGTCTAGCCAGAGGAGCCAGCATGGGCACCTAGCTATGGGGTCATGGGGTCAGGAAAGGCGGCAAAGAGAGGAGCCCTGAAAGAGGAGACAGGGAGACAGATTCCAGGCCGAGGGGCCAGCAGAGGAAAGAGCACCAGGCGGAACATCAGTGAGAAGAGTCTAGCTTTACAGGAAATGCAGCAAGTGGATCCAGCTGAACCACAGGTGGCCAAGAGGTCTACTGAAGCCCTAAGAAAGCCCTTTAACCAACACCTGGAGCGTGTAAAGTAAATGGGTTCTTTTCATAGATCATAACTGAGAGCTGACAACCCCCTCATTGTACAGATGAGGAAACTGAGCCCCAGAGAGGGGCAGTGATTTGGCCAGTGTCCTTAGAAATGGCAGGCAGAGCCAAGATCTGAACCCAGGTCCTCGTTCTCTGAAAGCAGAGTACTTTCTGCTGCATCCCCAGCCTTGTGGATGTTGGAAAACAGCTGGTTTCTCTTCAACAGTCTCACATATTCACCCTCCCTGTACACAATTAATTTGCCTAGTAAATACATCCTTCCATTGTAGATAGTGCCAAAGTAAATGCTGTCTAAATTCTGCGTGAACAGCACCTGTCTATCCCTGGCCAGCCTGCTGTCTCAGCCAGGAGATGTGTGTCAGCAGACGGAAGGGTTTACCTTGAAGGCGCATCCAGATCTTCTCTTTCCATCGTCCCCACGAGCTGCCCCTCGGGGCTGCTCATGTCCATCTCGGCCTCTTCCACAGCTGCCTTTTTTTCTGCATTTTGAAAGTATTCCTGCAGGGCAGTGTACAACTTGTACACCTGACTGAAAGAAAGCTTATTGTATGCCAAGATCATATGGCGCAGAAATAAACCTGGAAGACACAATGCATTTAAGTTTAGTTAATTATGATAGTAGAGGGCTGGACTTGTGAGGGCATTGAGACGGGGACTTCCCAGCAGGGAACAAGAGAACTGCCCTGGGCAGTGAGAATTGTGACCTCGACACTGTCATGCATCTAGCATGTGTCTGAGGCAGCACCTGAACCCGAGTCTCTGTAACTCAACGGCCTAGCCTCATGCTACATGATCTTTACCTACAATTAGTAGGCTCCAGACAAAAGTTTGCTAAATTGAATAGTGATCTTTAAATACAGATGCCAGAGATTTTGAGTAATACAAACTATTTAAATTTCATTTAGAACTGCATTAATCCCACAGGTCAAAATGGAAAGACGTCATTCCTATGCTCGTAAAGTTTAGCCACTATCAGTCACTCTGTGGAAAACTCAGGGACGCTGGATGGGAGCAGTCTCTGAAAGACTGCACACGTGAGCTTGATGAAGCAGGCTGATGTATGAGTGCAAAGGAGGGCATGGATGAATGGACAGGAGTGAGTACTGAGGAATAACCTGCCCATGTGATCTGGAGAAAAGACTCTTCTACTTGACCAAGATTTCAATGGAGAAACAGTGCAGCGGGGTGAACTGAGGGCCAACCTTGGAGGCACAAAGTTCTGGGTTCAAGTCTGAGCTCTGACACATACTGACCATAGAGAAGGCCTTAACCTGGCAGCTCCCTAAACCTGCAGATTACAGGTAAGCTGCTGATCCCCTTCAATAGAGGGAACTTCCATACCAGAAATTTTCCTTACCAATGAAATCAAAGGGCTGCCCTCCCTCCCCCAATGATAAAGTTAGCACTTTGTGATTAGACAAAGGCATAGAGTGCTTGCTGTGGACTGGTTATCAGATAGAGCTTTCAAAGGCAGTGGCTGATACGAAGAACCTGCCGGCCCTGTTGGGACGCCATGGAGATGTACTACAACCAAGAGCTGTGTGCTCTGGGGGCAGCTGACGCATAGAAGCGCTCACTCTCTGGCCCTCCGGAGCGGCCATACCTACGACACTCGTTTTGTGAACCTCAGGGTCAGTTCCAGAGAAGGAATCCGAAAGGTCATCAAAGAACTGCTCCATATCCTTCAGCTCCCCTTCAGCCATGAGCTTGATTCTGAATGAAAACATTTAGAACAATCCATTTTTGTGAAGTCCTATAACCCTTGGCCATTTTGTTTCACAAGGAAATCTGTGATCAATCTACTCCATCGCTATTTTACACTGCAACGAGGGAGGGAGGGAACCTTGGGAGGAAGGGCATTTCAGACAGAGGAACGAGGGGTCGGGGGGGGGGGGAGGTGCGCAGAGTGGGAGAGTGGGGCTGCTCTTCACTCACAGAAGAAGAGGCACACAGTAGATCAGACGTAAGTCCCACGATCCTACAGCAGAACTATATCCAAAGGCTTTTAAAACAAAGGCACTTTCTTTACAAAAATACAGCAGGGTGAATTACAACAGCAAACATCCAGAAGCAATCTTATCTACTTCCTGAGGTGCGTGTGGCAGACCGCCCAGTAGAACATGAGCTCCTTGAAGGCAGGGACTGTCCTATTTTCATCTTTGGCTTTGTACCCCACAGCCAAGTACACTGTTGGCAACTAATAAATGCTTACTGAATTGACGTCCACTGGCTGAATACATCTATCACTCCATATCAACGTAATGGAACCAGACAGTCCCATAAAAACAGATAATATGAATACAGCAAAATAGAACATGTAATAAGTAATGCAAAGTCCCAAGAATATACAAACATACAAACTATGACTAGACAGAAACAAACAGCAACAAAACTTATCAAATACACAAATGAAGTGATATTGGAAAGAACGAATGATTACCATTTACATGACTACTTTTAAAATCAAATATTATAGGGTTAATGGTTTTCCATGGGATCCAATTCTACATTGTGTGTTTATGTTAAGCATTGCTAAATTTATTATTTCAAAACACGTTTTTTTAAAAAGAAACTATTTAGAGACCAGAGACCAGACAACCCTGACATACGATAAAATCTCCAAAAACATTATTTCCACATTCCCATAAAACAACATCCCAGGTCATTCTCTTCAGTGCCACAAAATTTACCAAAGGACCATGTTAGTAAAAGATAGGCACCAGGTGTGGGGATCAATCCCAGTGAATCAACTTAGCTTAGGCATTCCAAGCTGCAGTGGGCTTAGCCAATCAGGTGTCCTCATTACCTTAGGGGGAAAAGCAGGGAAGGGACAGGCTTCCTAAGGAGGGACAGACCAGCCCTGGTTGGAAATGGAGCATAGCCAAGTTCTCACACCAATCATGCCAGGAAGAGGGCCCACAAGCGGCTGCTGCAACTCCAGGCTGGGTGAGATACAGAGCAGCCAGTCTCAAAACTTAAGGGAAAGAAAAGATGACTCCCACATCTCAGTAAAGGTGGGAGACTAAGCAGAACACCACAGACACTGCTATCCATTATCACACACAGCGCCGTATCAGCTATTTTGGCTTAACTGGTTTCCTTTGTTACAAGAGGAATGTTCCGATCTGGGGTTGGGAATCAAGTACCTATTCAGAAATGAGTGTTATATAAAAACAAAAGACAGCAAAAAAAAAAAAACTTCCTTTAAAAAAAGAGAGAGAGAGAGATAAGCAAAGATTTATTTATCTGTTGCTGAATGGAGAAAATGTGATAGAACAAAACAGTAAACCACGATTCCGGAGACCTTGCTAACTACGGGACCTTGGCCAAGACCCTTGATCTCCCTGGGCCTTATGTACTTAGGTATCATCACCTGTAAAACTAAGCAGCTGAATGTGAACGGTCTCTACAGAGCCTTCCAAATCCAATATCTAGTAGTTCTAAAAGAAAATTGGAACAACAAACACACAGTAAACTTTGGGCTAGTCACTTAACCCTGTCTGCCTCAGTTTCTTCATCTGTAACATGAGCTGGAAAGGACATGGCAAACCGGTCCAAGAAAACCTCAAAGACTTGGACATGATTGGAAAACAACAACCAAACCAAAGGACAAAATCTGAGACCTGAAAGAACTCTTAGAAACTGTCTAGTACAAATCACTCATTTTGCAGCTGAGGAAATTAAGACCTGGGTTGGAAAGTGACTTGTCCAGAGCAAGCTAAGGGAAGAAACAAATCGCTTGGGTCTCAGGCCAGCATTTTTCCCACTATTTCAAATTATGGAGTTTCTCAAAAGACTTTCTTGGTACTTTCAAAAGACTTTAATTTCATAGGACTGACTTTTAATCATTTAAGTATTTAATTTCTCTTCAAAATGCAGTCGTGTCTGACTCGTCTGGGCCCCATTATGAGGTTTTCTTGGCAAGGATATTGGGGTAGTTTGCCATTTCTTCCTCCAAAAGATTAAAGCAAACAGGGTTAAGTGACTTGCCCAGGGTCACACAGATAATAAGTATCTGAAATCACTTTTGAACTCAGATCTTCCTGACCCTGGGCCCAGTGCACTAACCACTGAACAATCTAGCTGCATATTTTCCCCTAAAAAACAAAAACAAAAAAACACTACATAGGCTTTAGATCTGGAAGGGAAATTACAGATCAACTAGCTTGACTCAGTCATTTCAGACAGGAAGAAGTTGAAGCCCCACAGGAAAAGGGACTTGCCCAAGGCACACGTGTTACTCTGGGCCAAAGTCAGGATGTGAAATCAGATCCTGGGGCACTACAGTTTGTACTGCGCCCCAACCCGTCAAGAGGAAAACTAAGTCTCCACTTCCTGTGCCTCATAAATGGAATGACAAGAGCAAGGGAAAGAGAGAAAGAGATTTTCAGGAGGTAACAAGACAAGATTTGAGAGAGAAACCCAGGGCGGCGGAGAATGTGTGTGTGTGGGGGGTCCGTGTGTTGTGTCCTGGGAGAGCTGGATTTGCCTGTGAGTCCACAGAGGAAACAAAGCAGTGTCTGAGGCAGAATAACCCGAGCTGCAAACAGTGAAAGACAGAGGAAAGCTGGGGAATAGAGCACGTGCACAATCTCCCAAGGAAGGAGGCAGTGGTCACCTTCAAAGCCGGTGTGAGCGTCCACTTCCTCGTGGCAATGAGGGAATGGTGGAAAAGCACTATCTAACTTCATAACTCCCTTCTTTACCACTGATGGTTTTACTTGTCTTATGGGTCTGAAATGGGTCGGACGCTCTGTGTGACCCTGGGCTCAGTTTTTTCATCTATAAAATGGGGATCATAACGGTACCTGCATCCCGGAGTTGTGAGGATCAACTGTGACGCGGTAAAGCGCTTAGCGCAGAAGCTGGCTTATAACAAGTGCTAATATTAATGTCAGTTATTACTGTTCTCGCCTCAGACAGGGACGTTTATCTTTTGCCTACTGACCTGAGGGAAGGCCACCCACTGAAAACCGAGCAGAACAATAAGGAACCGTGGGAGAGCCACTCGCAGATTCGTGCAGCTGCTAACAAGGCCCATAATTCTGCAGCCCAGGAGCTTCCGTTCATCCAGAACTTCTAAGCCCCATTGTACACCAGACCCAGTAGAGGCACTGGGGCCCCAAAGACAAAACCCAATCCTCCTTCCCAAGAAAACAGAGGAGTTTTTAAGGCAAGCAAACCTCTGGCTAGGGCTTGTGTTCCTAATACAAACCTGTGCCACCACTACCAGGAAGACCTAAAACAAACGTTTCTATGCCAAGGAGTGCTCAGAAGTGCCCAGCTCAGCCGCAGGGCTGCTCACACTGGGACTCCTTTGAGGGCAATGCAGAGAAAGGGCCAGCCTGGAGTTGGGAGGGTACGCCAGAGGCACTGACGTGGGGCTGCTGAGGCGACTCTAAGCGTCTCACCTGACCTCTCCAGCCTCAGCTTCTGCATCTGTACAATCAGGACTTGGACTAGATGCAGACCACCATGTCCTGCTCTATGGCCTATGGCCTTCAAACTGCATCTACTAACACTGCTTAACCATTTCCCTTTGTAGAGGAAAGATGGAGGAGGGACAGTAGGTGGTATAAAAAGAAACATAAAAATAAAAGACACCAACAAATCTAGACCGTCAATCCCAACCTTCAAAGTGTGTCTTTGCTTCTGAGAACCTTAGGTTCATCTGCAAAATGGACATGGTAACATCTGCCCCGGCTACAGTCAGCATAGGATTAGAGGATCAAGGGCTGGCCTGGGAGAAAAGCAGCTGAGGTGGACTCTTCCTGGCTGTGTGACTGCAGGGTCCCAGCCAACCAAGCTTCTAAAGGAGCTATAGATCTGCACTAGTGGGAGGCGTGTCCCACACCAAGAAAACCCTGGTCTGTATCTAATACCCCGCCCCGCCCCCCAACGGAGCCCCTCCTCCCACTGTCTCAGAACTAGTCTTATCATTAAACCACCTGCCACTCACTCCCTAAATTATTTTGGCTTTTTAGATAATTATCAAAGTTGTGCAGCAAAGGTAGAGATGTGAAGTTCTATTTTTCAAAGCATTCCTAAAAAAAGAAATGAATTTCTTTTTAACATGAAAACCTTCCCATGTAAGCTTCAACAAAGCAACGCTATCAAGGTGTATTTGCCCAGGGTTTACTTTTATTCTCGTCCACCTGAACACTTCTTCAAACTGATACTACAAAGAGGGGGATTTACCTGATTTGAACCGAATTTGCCAACTGTGGACAGGACTCATCAATTGCCTTGTGGAGCCGAGTCAACGTCATATCAGGGCCCTAAACGACATTAAAGATGAAAAAGGAAAGGGTGTGAACAGACAGGTTTGAGATTGAACACTGACAAATAGCTGATCTATCCACTTCTTGTGTTCCCCTCCTCTCTCACCCCATGAGCTAATCCCCCTTCTCTGACCTAAACCAGTAAGTACCTACTGAGTCAGACACCAGGATAAGCGCTGGGCATGCAAAGAGAAAAAAAAAACCCCTCTGCCCTCAAGGAGCTTCTATACCACTGCAGAGACATATAAATAGGTAAGTGAATGAGTGATCATCTGAGGAAGGAGAGAGTGCTAACAATTCGGGGCAGGGGGGGGGGATCAAGAGAGGCTCCTGATGGGAAGCAGAAAAAGAGCTAAACCTAGAAGCAAGCTGAGAATTCTAAGAACTGGTGATTGGTGGGAGAGAGTTACAGGTATAAAGGTTAACCCACAGAGGCAGGAGAGGCCAAGAAAGAGCCATCGGGCCAGTTAACCAGAGTGAGTGAAGGGGAATATCATGAAACAAACTCAGAAAGGGAGGATGGTTGGGGAAAGCTTTAAATGCTGAGTGGCAAAGGTTGTATTTTAACCCAAAGGCCCAACTTGAGGATAAACTAGGTCTTGAGCAGTGAAGTAACACAATCAAACTTGTGCTTGGGAAAATTACTGCCACAAGTGTGTGGAAAAAGACCCCAAACTTTCTTAAAACAAAGGACTCCTTTCATGCAAGTGGTCCACAGCCCTGCCAAGCACACATCTTCTTTGTATCTGAGTGGAGGATGAAATGGAATAGAGTCCAGCGTTGCTGCAAGGGTCCAGGTGGACAGATGAAGGCCTGGCCTAGCAGCCATTTCAGTGCAGGAAAGGGGATCAATGCAAAGATGTCACAGGGCCACTAGCAGGAGGAGGGGGGTGAGAGCATAGAAGACACACACATCAAAGCCCCCAATGAGACTGGCCATGAGGGAGTCCCACACAGAACACTTGGGCCAGGGGGAGGTCCTTTGGACGGCCTACACAGTGAAGCTAGTGACCCTTCTCTTCCCTGCCTGCAAGCTTTTGCTACTACAGCTCTTGTGCCTAGCATGCTCTCCCTCCTCTTCTTCTCTGCAGACAGATTCCTGACCTGTTCTTTCAAGTCCACCTCAATTACCAAGTCCTCCAGGAACCTACTTCCCATTGGAGTTGTAAAGCTAAATGAGTTACTTCTAACGTGCTTTGCCAACCTTAAATCACCACATAAACAATGGCTGTTATTTGCTGTTAGCTATTTAACGTCTGACCCTGACAACAACCCCGTGAAATACGTGGTATTATTGTAAAGATTTTAAAAAGAAGAAAACTGAGGCAGAGGGATTTAATTCACTTGTCCAAGGTCGCCCGGCTACCATGTACCAGAGGGGGAATTTAAACTTGGGTCTCTCTCACCCTAAGTCTAATATGCCTGACACATATTAAGAACTTAATAAATGTTTGTTGACTCAATCAACCCATAGCGCATTGGAATCAGAGAATCTTCAATTGGAAGGAAGCTCAGACACGTTCTAGTCCAATCCAAACCTGAAGAGGATCACCCGCTAAAACATTCTCAGCAAGTGGTCAGCTGGCCTTTGCTCGGAAGACCTCTAGTGACAAGGAACCCCCTAAGTGCCCCCCACCCCGGCCCATTCCACTTTAGTCAGCTCTCACTGGTCTGGAATTTTTCTCCACCCATTGGTCCTGTTCTGCTCTCTGGGGTCAAAGCGCATAAGGGTCTTCCCTCCTTCCACAGGATGGCCAAATACCTGAATATCTAGAATAGAAAAAGCACCACCCAAGCTTGCCATGGAAGAAATGAGTTCCAGGGTGGTACTGACCAGATACAAAACCTTGAGCACATAAAATTGCTCAGTCTCCCCTGGTGAGAAATAAGGTGCGGAATTCTGGTGAAGTTGAACTAGAAATCTCCAAAGATCCCGTTCAGCCCTAAAACCCCCATCTTATTGTCTCTCACTGTCACTCTGAGATTCAGCTTGTTTCTACATCTCAGGGACCATACTTGGGTGACCTGTCTCTGAGCCCTCCTCATTTCTGCACCTTAATTCCTTCCCAGTTCTGTTAAAATCTCACCTTACAGGAAAAGCCTTTCTCAAATCCTCTTAATTCTGGGGCCTTCTGGTTAATCATTTCCACTTTTCCTGTCTATAGCTTGTTTGTATATAGTTGTCTACATGAGGTCTCCCCCGTTGTACTATAAGCTCTTTGGGGGCAGGGACAGGGCTTTGCCTTTCCTTGTATCCCCAACACTTAGCACTGTTCTTGGCGCACAGTCAGCGCTTAATACACGCGTTTCCTTCCTTCTTTCCCCATTAGACGGTAAGCTCCCTTATGGCAGGGGCTGTCTTTGCCTTTCTTTGTACCCCGGGCGCTTAGCACGGTGCCTGACACCCAGTGGGTGCTTAATAAATGCTTGCAGACTGTCCCCCAGGGCCGCCGCTTAGTAGGCGTGCTCGGTCGCCCTGAGGGCGGGAGGGCAGGGGCTCCCTCTCCCCGAGCCCGCCGGCTCCTGCCGAGGGCCGCCACGCGGGCGGGTTGGGCCCGGGGACCCGGGCCGCCGTGGGGCCAGCGCGCGCGCGTCACCTGCAGCAGCGGCAGCAGGAGCTGGTTGAGCCGCCGCCGCTCCAGCAGGCCGATGGCGGAGCCGCCCGCGCGGCCCATCTCGCTCAGCAGCACGAGCACGGCGATCTTGTAGGGCGTCACCCAGTCCTTGATGCCGAACACGTTGGCGTGCACCACGCCGTTGGTCATCATGGGGTTGAAGTAGAGGCTCTCGTGCACGCTCGCCATGCCGGCCGCCCCCGCCGCCGCCGCCCACAGCGGCGACTCTCGGAGACCCGGCTCCTCCAGCGGTAACGGCGGGCCCGTGCGCAGCGCCGTAACCCGGGAAACCAGGCACTTCCGGCCGGCTTGTGCCCGCGACAGCCAACCAGGGCGGCCAGGCCGGGTCAGGTGGGAGGGAGCCGGCCAATGAGGAAGCAGAACCCGAAGCGGGAAGGTGGAAGTTGTTCGGCGCGAGCTGTGCGCCGATAGATTACATCCCCGTGGAAACCAGCGCTGAAGTAGGAGGGAGTTAAAGGTTCCCCCTGGGAAAGAGGCTCCGGCTGGGAGATAGGGGGCCCGGGAGGCCCACGGGAGGTAGTCACTGCGTAGTAACAGGAAGGAAGGAAGGAAGCATTTTTAAGGGCCCCTCTGTGCCGCGCGCTTTACAAATACTTTCCCATTTGATCGTCCCAAGGATCTTGGAGGAGGATGCCGTCGTCGCCATTTTACTATTGAGGAAAGAGGTTAAGCGACTTGCCCAGGGTCATATGGCTAGTAAAATTTGAACTCAGGCCCAGGGCTCAATCCACGGTACCAGCTGGACCTGTGCTGTTACTGATATAGGGAACTTCCAGGCGAGAAAGCGCAGGCACTTTCTCCACCATTTATAGTCCTAGAGAATTGCCTGGAGCTCTGAGAGATTAAGTGTCTGACCAAGGGTCACCGGGCAACATGGTTCAGAGGCGGCATTCGAACTCAGGCCTTACTTTATCTCATTTCTGCCTCACAACTACCTTGTCAAGGAAAGAAGGAAGGAAATATTGATGATAGCTACAACAGTAATAATAGCATTATTGCATTATAACTAGCATTTATATAACGCTCTGAAGTTTGCAGAGCACTTTACAAACGTCATTTTGTCCCAATACCGATGTTGTTATCATCCTCATTTTACAGATAAGGAAACCGAGGCACACCGGTTAAATGACTTGCCCTGGGTGTATTGTTAATGTATTTTTTGCTTGATGAGAAGATCTCTCCCGTCCATTAATAGGACCATGTGACCTGCTTAAGTCACATGGAAGCCTAAGTCATGTGAGCCGGGGTCACGAGGGTTGTGATGCCCCCTGACACTGAAGAAGTGTATATATACCTGGAGGTTAGCATTTGGCTTTGGGGCTCACTCATGGGAAGAGTGTTGGTGTGATGTAGGCCCATGAGACTCTGGGTAGTCCTTAAAGAACTCAATCCCTTCCCCTCCCCCTCCCCTTGAAAAACCCAGCTGCTTCTCTCTCTGATAACTATGTATGTGTTGCTTTTGGTCAGACAGTTGGAAGCCCTGTCTGTTGGTCTTTTTGCTGTTTCTGTTTGCTCTGTTTATATAATTTTTGTTTGTATTTTCTCTGAAGTTCAGGGTGCTGACTTTTCCCCTGAATTAAGTGAATGGTATATATGTTTGATTAAAGTAAGGTTGATGACCCCTTAAAGTTGCTTTCCTTTAGAAAGGCAGATCAAAGAACCCGAGCTAGCAGCCCCGCTGTGTGCTGGTGTTATTGGTCTTACACCCCCACAGCAGCTGCAAGTGACGTTGATGTTACACAGCATAGCTATTTAGTGTCTGAGGATGGATTTGACACAGGTCATCCTGACTCCAGGCCCAGAGCTCTGTACACAGTGGTGCCACCTGCTGTACAAAGTGCTCAATATGTGCTGAAAAGTAAGGAAAGTGAGTCACATTATTACACAGCTAGTAAGAGAAAAGGCAGATTTGAATCCACTTCTCTCCTAATCCCCAAATCGAGGTTTTTCAACACTGTACTACTCCACTTAAAAACACAGCCAAGGGTCGGGAACCTGTGGGCTCAAGACCCTCAAGGTCCTTAGGTGCAGCCTTTCGGCTGAGTCCAAGTTTTACAGAAGAAATCCTTTTATGAAGGGGATTTGTTCTGTAAAGTTTAGATTTAGTCAAAGGGCTGCACTTGAGGACCTAGAGAGCCACATGTGGCCTCAAGGCCGCAGGTTTCCCACCTCTGGTAAACAGTAAAATGATACTGCATATAGCTAAGAGCTTCTAAGTTCCTTGAGAAGCAGAGTTTGATTCATTTTTGGCTCTGTCTACCCAGTACCCAGAATGGAGTACATTCAATAAATACTTTTTGACTCATCGATTGATTAATTGCTGTCTCCAATGAGACTATTTGCATCTTCAATATGGCAGAACAATCTATAAAATGACAAATTCTACCTGCAGAGAAAATTTTAAGAAAGATTTTTTAGAGAATCCAATGTATTTTATGAGTAGAAACAACAAAAATATGAATCATAACAATAAGTCAAAAAATTGACTAGAAAATGGGGATTATTTCATTATTTTGTATTTGCATCCCATTATTGTGCCTGGTACATAATAGGTACCTAATTAATGCTTGTTAATGGATTGATTATATCATTATATATTGACTTCATTGTTTAATAACTGTATCAGTATCAATAAAAAAAACTTATGGGGATAGAGGTTTTGAAAAACTAAATGTTTTTCTTAGCATGTCAGCAACAGGGTAAAACTGAGCAGGCTTGCAAATAAATGGAAACTATTGAAGAGAAGAAAATTAGATTCCTACTGAGAATAGAAAATTTACTTCAATATCCTTTTCTTTTTCCAGGTTTCCAGAAACACTCTAAAGATAGGCTGACTAGATTACAGATGAGGGCTCTTGAGCCATAAGAGGTGCAGTGTTATAGTTTCTATTGCATGTGTAACAAGCTAATAAGAGATTAAATACTCTTAATTGTAGTTTACTCCCTCAATCTACTACTTGACTCATTCCCATATCATCTTATCATTTTGAACTCTACGGTAATTCTGGGTTATGTTCCGATACTTTCTCATTAATTACTATAATAACCAACCAAGCTCAGAGCCCCTACTCTGGTTCATCAACTCTCATTTGTTTAGCAAACTGAAGAGACCTGTTTTTCTCATACACAGTTGTTTCTATCCCTTGATATATCAAAACTCCTTATCTCCTATGTAAGTTATTAACAATAATCAATAATAATGCAAACACAAGTAGCTATTTATAATATTTTAACTCTGCCAAAGACCATAGCCAGGGTCACTTCTAGCCATCCCTAGCTATAACTGCAGACGATTTTTCTTTACAGTTTCACCAGTCAGTTTACTCAAGATGCCAAACAAGTTCTCTTCTCAAGAATTCCTTTCATCCTCTTTTCCAGATAAAGGTTAAAATAGCTCCATTAAGAAAGAAGGACTCTCCATCTTTTTCTCTCTGTTTTTTTCTAGTTTCTCTTCAGCAACGGTAGGAAAACAGTTTCTTCAACTTCTCTCAATCTATTAGTCTCTATAGTGTCTCCAAAAAGAGTTTAAAACTACCATTTACTCAACATGCCATTTGGCTCTTAAAGAGATACTGCGTCTGTAATCTTTGTGTGAGAGCCTATTGAAACAGGTGCTATACAAGTAATAAATATGAATTGTCTGAGAAGGCTCCAGCGATTAGAATAACTGTATAGTTCCATTGGGGGCAAGAGGGAATTGTTTAGGTACAGAATTTGGGAGAGAAAAAAATGTACTCCTTGAAACAAAAACCACCCCATTTGAAAGGAACAGCAGGAGAGGGACTGACATGATGACAAAACACTAGGATGACCAGATTTTAAAAGTTTAGAACCAGCTAAATCAGTATCTGAACCTCATTTATAACCTCACCTTAGCACAAGAAATAGCATAGGCAGGAAAAATGGAAAGGACAGGTAACCAAAATTCTTCCAGAAGCACAGAGTTTACCCAATTTTTTTCGTTTTAGTCCTAACATGTCTTTTCACCTTATTTTTTTCCTTTCAACTCATTCCTCCTTCCCAAGCTGAATTTTGAAATTGAAACTGACCAAGGCAATAACTGAAGGAGGTGCAGTGGATAGAGTGTTGGGACTAGAGTCAGGAAGATCTGAGTTCAAATTCATCTGTGTGACCCTGGACAAGTCACTTAACCCTGTTTGCCTCTGTTTCCTCATCTGTAAAATGAGCTGGAGAAGGACATAGCAAACCATTCTAGTATCTTTGCCAAAAAAAATTCCAAACAGGGTCACAAAGAGTCAGATATGACTGAAAACAGCAACAACAAGGTATTAACTACTAGTGTCTCCATTTCACCGATAGAGAAACTGAGGAAAATAGGAATGGTTTAAATTATTTGTTCATTCTACCTGTAGAGTGCATGAAAGGTAAATCACCAATAATGAGACTGAACAAAGTGTGAAGTGCTTTGCAAACCACAAAGCACCATATAAATGTGAGCTATTACCTATAGATTGTTATTATCATCACCAAGAATTTGCATATTTCAGATACTGGATAGAAACACTAAGAAAGGCAGTTTGATTTAGTGGGTAAAGGATGAGTCTTGGAGTCAGGACAGTCTGGGCTGTGGGAATAGCAAAGTCATTTAACCTCTTGGTGTTCTCACCCAACTCTCTAGGACAATTAGTTGCAGAGGAGTTCCTAATGGGATCAATGAAGGGAGTTCCATATACTAATGAAATCACCAGTTTGGACAAGAAAAAGAAGACATCTCCTGGAAATCATTGTAACATTCTCTCACATACACACACTCTAACATACATACATACATATATATATGTGTGTGTATATGTATATGTATATGTATATATGTATATATTTTAATCTGAAGAGGGTGTAATCATTCCTTCTGAGAGAATCTAATAATCGATTAACAAGTCTTCACTAAGTACACACTATGTGGGGTAACTGTCCTAAGTGCTAAAGATACAAATGCTAAAACAGCCTCTGCCCTCCAGAAGCATACATTCTATTGAGGAAATATTTGTATTTTTTTTTCTTACTAGAGCTTTGCAGTAATTATACCTTCATAGAAGCTAATTGGTATTAAGTGCTTAAATGGAAATGAGGTGACAAGGTCTGTTCCCTGAGGCTCCACCCAAGCATCACCTTCTTCATCCAACTTTTTCTGACCTTCTGCCTTCCCCCCCAAATTATCCTGTTATCTATTTTGTGTGTGTATGTATGTATATCTATGTGTGTATACATATATACATATGTGTACACATATATACATGTGCATATATGTACAGTAATATTGAGGGGGGAGACTACACATATGCATATACATTTATATCAACACATTGTGTTTATACATGGATATAAATGAATGCATGCATACGTGTGTTGTGTCCCCTCACTATGTTATAAGCTCCTAGAGGAAAAGAAATTTTTTATTGTATGCTCTTAATAAATACATACCAACTGGTTGATACTCAACTTCATCTTTTTTAATTCAACCCAATGTTCTAGTCTATCAGGGTCTTTTTGAACTGGGGATAGAAAGCAAAATGAAACCCAATTCCTTACATCTAGAGGCTTACATTCTAATGGGGAGGGGATGGGGGAAGATACAACATATTAAGAGATAATCATATGCATGATAATATGAGGAGAAGGGAAAGAACACTAACAAGTCAAGGTGGGGGGGGGAGGGGTATTGTGAAAGGTTTCCCATTGGAAATGGTACATGGAGAGACCTAGGGATTCTCCGAGATGGAGGTGAGAAGGAAAGTCATCACATGCACAGGAGACAGCATGGGCAAAGGTGCAGAGAGTGGAAATGAGAGATGGAGAGCCAAGTGTGAGAAATAGCAGATAAAACAGTTTGTCTGAAACAGAGTACATGAAACTGAGGGAGTAGTGGAAGCTGGGAAAGGTAGGTTAAAGCCATATTGCACAAGACTTTAAATGCCAAGCTGAGGAGTTTGTATTTTATCATAGAGGCAATATGTAGTCACTGAAGTTTCTTGAACAAGAAAACATGACGGTCATCCCTGTGCTTTAGGAAGATAATTCTGACAGCTGTGAGGGGAATGGATGAAAGCAAAGGAGGGAAATTCAGGAGATGTTATTGAGGGAGAACTGATGAAACACACTGACTGGTGGGACATGGTGGGAGAGGGGGGCAGGGTGAGGAAGAGGGAAGAGTCAAAGATGGCTCCAAAGTCGAGAAGCTGGGTGAGTGGAAGGATGGCAATGTCCCTCAACAGAAGGAAGGAAACTGCTGTGTTAGCTACCTCTCTGAGCACTGTGTCACTTGAAACATGACATACAGGGCCATCTATGCCTTTTCCAGGTCACTTATGAAAATGTCAAACAGCACAGGACCAAGTCTAGATCTCTGTGGTACCATGCTGGGCATTTACCCCCTTTTTTATTCCCCCCCTTTTTGAGGCAATTGAGATTAAGTGACTTGCCCAGGGTTACACAGATAGTAAGTGTCTGTGGCTGGATTTGAACTCAGGTCCTCCTGAGTCCAGGCCTGGTGCTCTATCCACTCCACTGCCTAGATGCCCATGGGTATTTCTTTCCAAATCACTGTTGAAACACTGACATTGGCATAGGTCCAGCTAATCAGTAAACTATATCTACAACTTTTACCTGATGCCCATAAAGCCTGTCAAAAGAGGAAATAAGGTTAACCTGGAATAATGGCTCTTGGTCAAGCCACACTGGCCTTTTGTGATCACTGCTCCCTTTTCTAGATGTACACTAACCATCCTTTTAATAATAAATGCATCCTAGAATTTTGCCAAGAATTGAAGTCAAGCTTAACTTGATTTTGAAAATCTGGATAATGGCCTTTCTCCAGCTGTCCAGTTCTGAAGCTTCTCTTCCCATTCCCACAATCTTTCAAAGGTCACTTACAGTCCCCAAGGATGTATCTCTGGGCCTAGTGAGTCACATCCATCAAGGGCAACTTAGTGTTCTCTTTCTATCTCTTTCCATCTTGGGTATCAACCCCCTATTAGCCATTTTTGTTATGTCAATGATCTTTCTGCAGATATCAATATACTCAATACTTCCAGTATCTATATTCCCAGTTTCACTGCCTAGTATGCCCATTTACATTGCCAACTGCTTAAGATGTCCAAAAGACAATGAATTGTTTCTCCCCCAGAATTTATCCCTCCTCTAAATTCCTCTCTTTCTGTTGAAGGGGCAGCATTATCCTTCCAGTCCTGAAGGTTCATTATTTCAGTCTCTTTTTTTCTTCCCTTTTTCTTTTCTTTTTCTTAATTTTGTTGTTGTTGTTGAGAAAAGTTCATCCCATCTCTCCCAGGCTAAAAGTTATAGTGTTTATTTTGTTGTTTGTTTGTTGTTTGTCCTTCAGTCTAGAAAGGGAGGTGATGCCATGATTTGCAAGTAAATTGGATTTCAGTGAGGCAGGGCTGTGCAATCACCAACCTCACTTTCTCCTCTGGAACCATCTGGGTCCAGTGGCCAGATATAGATCAGAAAGACTGGAGACTGCCCAGGACACTTGATTCCCCAAACTGATCAGTGCAGAAGCTTTAACCTGTTCTCTCATCAGGCTACCTGGTGGCTCCACCTCTGGAGGCTCATCACATTGGTGCAGATCTTAGTGTGGACACCTAACTGACTTTGGTTCTACTGTAGCTCAGAATCACTGGGCTGAATCAATCCACCAGCTTCAGCCTCTGCAGTGGCGGACACAGGCATGCCCAGCTCAGAGTCATCCTCAACTTTTCCCATCCCCTCATCCCTCATATCTAATCAGTTGCCAAATCTTGGGCAACGTCCATACCTTCTCTTTACTCACTCAGCCACCATCCAAGTGCAGGCCCTCATCAGTTCTTATGTAGATTATTACGAGAACCTAAGTAATTAATCTCCTTGCTTCCTATATCTCCCCACTCCAACCTATCTTGCATACAATGGCCAAGTTGATATTTCAAGGACAATGATTTAACCATGTCACTCCTCTACTCAAAAACCTTCCATAGCTCCCTATTACCTCTAGGATAAAATATGATCTCCTCTGCTTAACAATCTCCTCACTTTTCCAGACTCATTTCATTTATTCCCCTTTATCTGCTTGGCATTCTAGACAAATGGCCTCCTGGCAGTTTCCCAAACTCAACTTGTCCTTTGTCTCTGTATCTCGTGTATATCTATTACCTGGGCTCTCCTCATCTCTGCCTTTTAGAAGCCCTAGGTTTCTTCAGAACTGAGCCTGAGGACCACCTCCTGAGTTGTCTTTCCTGGTGTCAGGAACTGCTGGTTCTCTCCCTCCTGAAAAGACTTTGTCTATGCTAAATAACTTGTGTGCCTCTTCTATTCCACCCCCACCAGGAGACCTCCTGCTCCTTGAAGGCAGGTACTGTTTCATTTCTGTCTTTGTATTCCCAGCACCTAGCACAGGGCCCAGCATAGAAAAAACATGTTACAAATGCTTGTTGATCGATCGACAGAGAGAGGTGAGAAACACTAAATACTATGCAGTGAATTTTGAAGTGTTTCAAGGAAGTGGATGAGGACATGAGCAATCTCGTACAGACCACGGTGCATACCAAATGCAGGGTTTTTCCATCGCTCATTCTTCACGCCCCTCATTAGGCAGGGGTGCACCAGGAGCAAAGTGTTTGCGCTGCGGCTTCGCCTCCCACAACAGATGGGAAAGCCAGCAGCGTGGCAGAAATCATGCATTACCTGCTGTTCATGTCAGCCGAACAAGAGCTGATACTTTGGAAAATTACAAACTCCAACTATGGTTTTTGGGCCATTCTAAGACAACATGTTAGGGAAAACAGATCACCACTGTGATGGTACTAAACAGGAATTACCCAATAGGGGCTTCCCAAGGAAAATGTAATACACGAACCAACTCTCCTGGGAACATACATACAGAAACCTGGAATATCCCGAGAAAATACAACATTACCTAGAAACTGAGCCTCCAGGGAGGAAAAGATCTTTGATATCGAGTGAGCGCTGACTTTGAAAGGATCAGATCAGCTTCTGGCTCAATCAATACAGAAAGTTCTGGGTAATTAACTGAACCACTGGAGAAACGTAATCTATTCCCTGACAAGCATCACTAAAGATTTCCAGATACAAAGTAACATTCCAGCTTTAAGGCACAAAAAGTGAACTGAACTCCCTCCTTGGGGAAAGCAGATATTTCTCATCTGCTCACAAGCCCCACTGTCCCCTGGAAAATAAATGTCACCGGCTGCAGTGGAGGAGATCAATTGCCAAATTGATTCATTCGGGCCTAGTTTACACTTCAGTCGCCAACTGGAATAATTTGTTTCTTTAAGCTGACTGCCCCCCTCTTCATTAGAACTCGGAGGCAAGAGATAATATGCTTAATTTCCAGAATTGTGAATTTCATGCCTCCTGCATTTCCTTGAAGGGACCCCACTTATTCTGCCATTACGACAGTTGTAATCAAGAAATAGGTTATAATTTAAGATGATGAATGGGTGATTTTCACAATAGATCTATATATAAGCAGGACTCTGTTTAATGAATAGTCTCATGGCCCTTTCCTCTTCACAGCATATTAATTCCTGTTCTTTAGTGTGGCCCAGCAATGAAAGCATAAGCTATGAAGCCAGAAAAACCTGGATTCAAATCCCACCTCTGATACTTATCGGCCGGGTGGCTCTGGACAAGTCACTGAACCTCTCAGTGGGCTAGGGTTATACTCTGAGACTGTGAGTGGCTGACCTGCATTTGGTAGAGGGTATGTCCTCATCTGGGAATTCCCCGTACTGTTAGAATCACAGGTGCAGTCCCTGCCCCCATCTTTAGCATAACTGAGAAAATCTATTTGCAATAGTTGGCTGAACTGTGGAACACAGGCCTTTCCTCTTTAACGTTCCGTTCTTGATCCTTTTCTGCATAGCAAAGTGGTAAGACTAGGTCCCTAAAGGGCAGAAACAATCACAATTTGTGTGTGTGTGTGTTTTTTTAAATATAAAAGTTTTTATGCAGCTGTCAACCACTAGAAGTCCTGGCTCTGCCATTTTATGAACTGACTTGAGTGTCCTCATCTGTGAAATGGGACCAAAATGATAGTGGCATTAGCCTGGTCAGAACACCACTGGCGTGCTGTGAGCAGATCTGATCCCGGAGGTTATTGATAACCAGGAAAGCACCTAGGGAAAGATAGCCAGGGCCTTCAGCTCAGGCCATGGAGGATCAGTCAAACTTCCTGGTTGACATTTACCCTGGAGAAGAGAAGGCTTAGAGTAGATTCCTTGTCTTTCGGAGGAGACATGGATTGGGGAGGAGATGGAGGGGAAGGACCTCAGTTAGATAATACAGTTGTCTTCAAGTATTTGAAGGCCTATTTCACTGAAGAGTGATTAGCTTTCATCTGCTTTGCCCAGAAAGCAGAACAAAGTCACAAGAAGGTGATTTTAAGCAGGATGTCAGGAAAAACTCCTTCAAATGAGAGCTGTCCCAAGGTGGGGTGGGCTTCCTCAGGAACCTGGAGGATGCCCCCCACCCCCCACTGGAGTTCTTCATGCAAAGGACAGAAGATACTTGTTGGTTACATTGCAGAGGAAATTACTGTCCAGGTATGAGTTGGGCTAGATGGCTGCTGAGAAGCCTTCCATCGTCACTTTAATTCTGTGAAAATTAAAATCTGTGAAAGCTCACAGGGTTCTTCTGCGCTCAGAAGGAGATAATATGAGCAAAGCATTTTGTAACCACAAAGCATTATGTAAATGGAAGTTGTTATTCTTATTTATGGGCTGAATTTAATTACTTTAGATGTGGATTTACAACTCTTTCATCTACTCTTTCTCTCTCTCTCTCCTTTCTTTTTCCTCTTCTCTCTTCTTTCTCCCTTTTCTTTCCCCTATCTCTCTCCTCCTCTTCCTCTCTCCTTTCTCCCTCTTCTCTCTCTTGTCTCTCTCTCTCTTCTCTCTTTCTTTCTCTCTCCTTCTTCCTCCCTCTCCTCTCCTCTCTTCTCTTCTCCTCTCTTCTCTTCTCTTCTCTCTCTCCCCTTCTTTCTCGCTATCCTTTCTGTGCTCTCTCTCTCTCTCTCTCTCTCTCTCTCTCTCTCTCTTTCTCCTGCTTTCCCTGTCTCCACCCTTCCTTCCCTCCCCTCTTCTCTTCACTCCTGTGTTTTTCTCCTCCTCCCTGTTCTCCCACAAAGACTAACTTCTTATTGGAACAAGCCAAGAAAAGACATTATTCCCAGCTGCAGATGTCAGACAGTGCTCTCTGGATCTGAACTTTGCAGCATCTCTGAGTCTGATCAGAACAAATCAGAAACCCATTCTTAGCGTCTCATATTGAGTCATTATGGTACACTCTCCTTCTTACCCATGCCCAGCATGTGGCATGTACTTGATTCAAGTACTACCTGCTTTGGGTTGATAGTCCTTGTCAAACCAGATTGACAGGACAACTCGCAGCAGTTTCACATTTCCTAGCCTTGGCAATGGAGGGCCTATTTTATGTGAAGCCCTGTAACTTCAGGACACTGATAATTAAATCTCAGAAACTGAATGCTTCTATTCTTCTTTGCTTTCATTATTCTAAATGGCCTTGTACCAAAGAAGCAATTAAGCTACTGGCAAAAACCTGTAATGTTTTGAATGTTTTATGTTCTTGCACTATTATAATCAGTGTATTTCATTGAAAAGCTGTTGTAAAAGGCATCATTTCTCAAATATATAGAAAATTGAATTAAATTTGTCATTCCTCAATTGATAAATGGCCAAAGGATGTGAACAGGCAGTTTTTAGTCAAAGAAATCAAAGCTATCTATGATCATATGAAATAAATGCTCTAAATCACTATTGATTAGAGAAATGCAAATTAAAACAACTCTGAGGTACCACCTCACACCCATCAGATTGCCTAATGTGACAGAAAAGGTAAATAATAAGTGTCGGAGGGGATGTGGAAAAATTGGGATGCTAATACACCATTGATGGAGTTGTGAACTGGTCCATTCTGAAGAACAATTTGGAACTATGCCCAAAGGGCTACAAAACTGTGCATATTCTTTGACCCAACAATATGACTATTAGGTCTGTAGCCCAAAGAGACAAAAAGAAGGGGAAAGAACCTATTCGTATAAGGGTATTTATAGCAGATCTTTTTGTGGCAGCTAAGAATCGGAAACTGAAGGAATGCCCATCAGCTGGGGAATGGCTGGACAAATTGTAATGGAATACTATTGTGCTATAAGAAATGATAAGCAGAAAGATTTCAGAAAAAGCTGGAAAGACTTAAATAAACTGATGCAGAGTGAAGCGAGCAGAATTGAGAGAACATTGTACATAGTAACAGTAATACTGTAGGATGAATCAACTGGGAATGACTTAGCTTTCCTCAGGAATGCAATGATCCAAGACAATCCCAAAGGGTTCATGATGAAAAATGCAGTCCACCTCTAGAGAAAGAACTGGAGAAGTAAGAATACAGACTGAAGCATACTATTTTTCATAGAAGAGGACAACTACAAGTAGCTCCAGAAAGAATGAAGTGGCTGGGCCAAAGGAAGTTCAGCTGTGGATGCATCCGGTGACCAAAGGAAGTCCAATGCTATAAAGGTCGATATTGCATAGGAACCTGGAAAGTAAGATCTGTGAACTGAGGGAAATTATTTTTCTATTATATTAATAAACAATTATTAAATTGGGATCCAGGCTTTTCATTTTCTATTTCCTCATTAGGGCCCAGCCCATGGAGGTCAGTTAGCCAATCTCCAAAGGACAAGACTGATAGATGAGATTGCCCAAATCCTCCTGGAGCATGCTCCTTAATCTTGGGCAAGACCCCACCCAACTAGGAGAACCTTACTTCTATTTAGGGTGTAAATGGAATCTAATCTAGGTGAATTTCAGCCCCAAAGCAATGAACTTATGTCCTTGTACTCCCACAATGGATTTTAGAGGTAGCCCAGCACATGAAAGAGAAAACCAACCAGAATGGTCTGAGTGGAGATCAAGGCAGCTGTGTCATGATCAAGCCACATCCTCAGCAGGAGGAACTGAAGACTTTAAGCCTATCTCTTCATTAATGTGCCTGCCCTCTCATCAATTGTTCACAAATTAGGGTTGGTTTCTCCCATCAAGAGCATTCCCTTTCAAAAAAGTATTTAAGATATTCAGTGTCTCCATTAGGTGTCTTTGGTTACAGAGAAAAACCACTATCAATTTATTGATTATTAGCTAGCCTAATTAATAAATTGATTTTTAATTACCCAGAAACTCTGTCTCTCAGGTTTTTCCATTTGTCTCAGAACCAAGGTAAACTGGATATGGTCAAACAGGAGATGGAAAGATTAACATTGACATTTTGGGTGTCAGTGAACTTCATTGGACAGGAATGCGTGAATTTAATTCAGGTGCTCATTACACATACTACTGTGGGCAATAATCCCTTAGAAGAAACGGAGTAGCCCTCATAGTCAATTAAAGGGGAAGAAAAGCAGTACTGGGGTATAATCTCAAAAATCAGTGGATGAGATCTGTTTGAATCCAAGGCAAACTGTTCAACACCATAGTAATACAAGTCTATGTCCCAACCACTAATGCTGAAACGGCCAAAGTTGATCAGTTCTATGAAGACCTACAACATCTTCTAGAAATTAACCCCCCAAAAAGATGTCAAATTCATCATAGGGGATTGGAATGTTAAAGTAGAAAATCAAAAGATAGTTGGAACAACAGGCAAGTTTGGCTTTGGAGTACCAAATTAACCAGAGGAAAGACTAATGGAGTTTCCTGGTCATAACAAACACTCTTTTTCTACAACCCAAAAAGCGACGCTACACATGGACATCACTACATGGTCAACATCGAAATAAGATTGATTCTATACTTTGCAGTCAACGGTGCAGAAGCTCTATACAGACCTGGAGCTGACTATGACTCAGATTAGGAGGTTCTCATTGCAAAACTGAGATTTAAACTTAAGATAGTAAGGAAAACCATTAGACCATATAGGTATGGCCTAAATAACATCCTTTATGAATATGAAGTGGGAGTGATGAGTGAGTTTACAGGATTAGATCTAGTAGAGTGCCTGAAGAACTAGGGACAGAGGTTAACAGTGTTGTCTTGGAGGCAGCAATAATAAACATTTCAAAGAAAAAAAAGCAAGAAAGCAAAATGGCATCTGATGAGGCTTTACAAATAGCTGAGGAAAGAAGGAAAGGGAAAGGATAAAGGGAAAGATAGACCCAAGTGAACTCTAGAATTCCATAGAA
Organism: Phalanger gymnotis; assembly: GCA_028646595.1. Lineage (NCBI taxonomy): Eukaryota > Metazoa > Chordata > Mammalia > Diprotodontia > Phalangeridae > Phalanger > Phalanger gymnotis. The sequence continues at coordinate 28,149,353 of CM053622.1, forward strand.
TAGCAAGGAGAGATAAGATTTTCTTAACTGAACAATGCAAAGAAATAGAAGAAAATAATGGAATGGGAAAGACAAGAGATCTCTTCAAGAAAATTAGAGATATCAAGGGAACATTTCAAGCAAAAATGGGCATGATAAATGCCAAAAATAGTAGAGACTTAACAGAAGCAGAAGGGACAAAGGAAAGGTGGCAAGAATATACAGAAGAAGTATACAAGAAAGATCTTAACATCATTCATAAGCATGATGGGTTTAAGACTGAGAAAGGAGTACGATAAGGTTGTACGATGTCACCTTATTATTTAACTTATCTGCAGAGTATATCATATGAAATGCCAGACTAAATGAATCTGATGCGGTGATTAGGTACTTGTTTTTGGACCCCAATTCCAAGATCACATTTTTCCCTAGCCTCAAAACACTATCCCTGACAGTTTTCTCTCCAGCCCAAGGAAACTATGCCTAGCAATAACTCATGAGTGGGCCCCAGTAAGACAAACTACCTTGCCCTGCAATTACTCATAAACAGGTCCCAGAAAAACAAACTATCTCTCCCCATCACAAGAACAAGCTGACCTCTGAATAAATTCTCTCCCAAAAACAGGACTATCTTGTAACCACAGAATTATCATATATTGATTTCCAAAGTTATCATGTTCAATCCAGAGGTCAAGCTATGGACATCAACTCTCAAAGCTATCTCATTACAGATGTAACAGACCAAAAGTATACTCCTGAGAAACTCCTTCCCTTGGTTTCCAGTAGTGAATGATGGCCGTGACCAAGGTTGTCAGTTATCGCCTAATTAACATATCAGCCCGATAATCCACTACTTTTCCTATATAAGCTTTAGCATCATTCCCATTAGGTCGCAAGGTCCTTAAGGAGCTCTGCCCACTATATTGGTATTACAATAAACCTTTGCCACTTTGACCTGAAGAATACTTGAGTCCATAAATTCATTCCAGATGACCCTGTCCTATATTTAAGTTCTTGAGGGGTTCCTCAAGCCCCCCTCAAACCTCTTCATCACCACCCCAAAAGTCAGCATTTAGGCATCACCTGAGAGCAGGCTGGAGTAGAACTTCCCTCCCTCCACACTGGTTAGTTAAACAGTGAAGTTGTGAGGAATTTAGCTCCTCAAGACTCAGGATAGGAAGGAAAAATAGGTCCCCCAAATCCAAATTTTGATTTGTTTTCACTTGTGCATGAAGAAGGGAAGGTTTGAAGAAGAGACAGGTGAGTAAATGCACACATTTGGACAGAAATATAGGTATTCATAGAGGAAGTGGGACTTCCAGGGAATAAACCATAATAGTTTGGTAAAATTCTCCCAGGTATGTCCCCAACTGAGAGATGAGACTCAGTAGGGACTGGGAAAATTATGAGAAAAAAGAAAAAATATTTTGGACAGTTAAGAGATGGCACGAGTCAGTTATTATGCTCAGTCACAAGAACACTCTAAACTTGATTTGAAGATCTATAGCCTAAATAAGCATGGGATTTTCAGTGCTGTTGAAAGAGGCTTTGAAACAGCAATTGCCCTTTAGTGTCATATAAAAAAAGGATTAAAGAAGGGAAAGAGATTTAGAAAAACCTTTGGAGGAGCCAGAGGAAGGACCAACCAACCCACATGGGAACATCTACCCCACCCCCACCATAGCTCTCGCCCAAACCCTATTGTGAATAATGGAGACAGATTCCGGGAGAGGGGCAGACAACAGAGACAGATAACAGGAAAGATTTTAATGGAGTAAAGTTCAGTTCTATAGATAGTCTGGGATGTGATTGGCAATGAAAGCGTCTGATCGGGACATAAAAGAAAGTTGTAATCTGAGTAAAGGGTTTTGGAGTTTTGGAAAGAGAAGTGAGGAAGGGTTTGATCTCACTCAGATAAGAAGAATATGAGAAATTTTATGTGGTTGTTCTTTATAACATTCAGCTAGAAAATCTCAGGCTCAGAAGCTGGGAGATGAAAATTTGATGCTACTCCTGAGGTCCCCTCCTTATCTGAAAAGCTTCAGGGCCAGTAAAAGAGGCTAGGGACTAAGAATTGATCCATATCTTTGGGGAAAGCTTATAGGAAGCTGGGATTGCCACCACATGTCTTTAAAAAATGAGTTTATTGATAACAATGGGCTCTCTTTTTGGAAGTGCTAACAGTAAATGGCCCTTGGTTGAATTGAGATTTAAATGTTGCCATTAGCAATTATAAATCCAGAGTTGATTTGGTTGAAATCTGTCCTGAAAGTAAATTAGAATGTGCTCCCCTATGAGGATTGTTGTCAAACGCCTTCGATGAGGACGAATACAGCATTGAGGTTAGCTACAACACTGAGGGTATGTTATTCAGGTTGAAAAGACTACAAGCCAAGACTAAAGTGCAGGGAATGTTGGTGCATGATTTTCTGTTGCAGATGATTGTACACTCTGAATCTGAGATGCTACAAAATATGGACCTATCCTCTGCTGCTTGTGCTAATTTTGGCCTAACAATGAACACTGAGAAAACACAGGTTCTCCACCAGCCAACACCACACCATCCATATGTGGAACCATCAGTTACTTCAAATGGAGAAATTCTGAATACTGTGGGTAAGTTCACTTACCTTGGTAGTGTACTTTCCAGGGATGTACACATTGATAATGAGGTTGATGCACGCATTGCCAGAGCTAGCTCAGTGTTTGGGAGGCTCTGAAGGAAAGTGGGGGAGAGAAGAAGTATTAGACTGATTACCAAACTGAAGGTCTACAGAGCCCTGGTGCTGACCTCATTATTGTATGCCTGTGAAACCTGGACAGTCTACCAGTGCCATGCCAGGAAACTGAATGGCTTCCATTAGAATTGTCTTAGGAAGATTCTGAAGATCACCTGGCAGGATGAGGTACCAGACACTGAGGCCCTTACTCGAACTAAAGTGCCAGGCCTTCAAACTCTACCACAGAGAGTGCAACTCTGATGGGCTGGCCACGGTGTTCGAATGCAAAAAATAGGCTTGCCAGAAAGACTATTTCATGGAGAACTCACACAGGGCAAGCGTTCACATGGTGGTCAGAAGAAGCAGTACAGGGACATTCTCAAGAACTTTGGAATTGATTGTGTGACATGGGAGACACTGGCACAGGACCACCCAGAATGGCGTGCCCATGTCAGAGAAGGTGCTATGGTCTATGGGCAAAGGAGAATTGCAGCAGCTTGAAAGAAACTCTTAAAAGAAAGCTTAAAAGAGATGCACGTGGGCAAATTTAAAGACTCCACCCCAAATGTTCACATAGACTATTTGTGCCTGACCCAAGGTATAGCCTTCCAAGCTCGTATTGGTCTGATCAGTCATAGTCAGACACACTGTAACTTGACTCTAACATAGTGATATCATTTTGGTCCTCTTCAAGAACAAAAGACAAGAACCATTAGAATAATTGCAGTAAATCGGAACAATGAAGAAATGTATTTGCTGTTTGGCATTAAAGCATGAAAATGCTAGAAAATGCATGAATCAGGAAAACCTGAGTTTAAAAAAAAAACTCTGCTCAGAAATTTGTTAGCTACGTGACTTTACCTCTCTTAACCTTAGTTTCCCTATCTGTAAAGGAGAAAAATGAAATAATAACACGCACCTCTCAGGGTTGCTGTGAGGAACACATGATTGTAAAGTGTTTAACACAGTGCCTAACAGATGGCAAGCATTATATAAATGTTAACTATCGTTGTTATTATTAATTCTTTAATTAGATGTAATTGTTTCATAGTTTGATAACTTCATATAGGGTTTTAGATGTGATTTAGATGTATAGAATGCCAAAGGTAACAGGAGGAATAATTTTCTATGTAGAATAATTTGGAAATTCATTCCACTGAATTAAGGTCACCTGACTGGTAGTAAGTTTTATTTCATGTTTCAAATCCATAATATCATTTGTGTTATTGTTATGTTTCTAAATTTTCTTATATTGTGAAATTTGGTAAACTATTAGCTGTTAGAAAAGCAACTTTTCTTATAATCTGGATATTGTTAGATTATGAGCTGAACTATTAAAAGAAGGTGAAAAAAAATTTGAAAACTGTTAAGTTATCAACTCTACCAGCCACTTGTTGTAATATCCTGAAATACTGAAACTTAAGAAACTATAGTTACCCTTTCCATATTGTGGAGGTTAGGGACATGGTGCCCCCTCAATCTGGAAGATCTGAATAGAATTTTTTGGCCCTCCTTTCATATCAGAGAAGAAATCTGAATTTTTTCTTTTTTTATGGGTGTTTACAGTACCTTATTGTAAAATTTGGGTTAAGTATTTGGTCACAAGCTCTGTGTTGTCTGCTGGCCTTCATCATCTGTGGCTTCTGCAAAACTCCCCCAAATTCCTATTTAATTTCTATACCAACTCTCGATATATCAAAACCTCAACAGTGAAAGTCACAATTTGGAAGGGACAACTGTAGAAACTTCCAGGTTTGCCTATAGTACAGTGGAAGTTTGAGCTAAAAATTGTTTAGCTATCACATCTGAAAATTATGAGATTGTTAATTAAGCTATTACGGGTTATTGTCATAGTGTTAAAAACCTATCAGGTGTTTACATGGGTACATTTTGAAAGGAAAACTTGATAATTAATTACTATGGGAAAAGTACAAAGAAAGGACCTTATACAGTCCCCTTATTTGTAAACTTACGAAGTTTCTTAGGACTATCTAGTTATTAAACTCTTATCAGCCATGTGCATCAGCTTGCTGTGTTGAGAAATTCCTAAACAATGAATGAGTATATTGAGTAAAGGGGATCCCCTCCTCCATTACAAACACTTCTTGCACAAAATGGGGGTGAAATTTTCAATCCTGCTTATAACGTAGACTAAGTTTCATCTAAGGTTATTTGCACATCACTTATGAAAGTTATGAAGTTATACTTAGAATAGGATATGTTGAGATTATATTTTCAGCCAACTTAATCTCAACAAACTCCAGTCTTAAAGATTTATTTTTGCTTTAAAGGGTAAATATAAAATACCTTGAGAGATGGATATCTGTTAGTCTGGAGATTTGCAGCAATAGGCCAGTGTTGTTTTTCTGGGCTTTTGAGTAAACTGTCATTTATTCACTCTCTACATTGTGGAATTTTTGAGTAGATTATCATATATTCAATCTATATTCTGGACTGTAATTATTTTCTTGATTTCCAGTGGTAGATGTTTATACCAAGATGAATTTAAACTCAAAGAGAAGAAGAAAAAGAAAAAGAAGAAAAGGATACTGAGTAAATTTTTAAAGGCCTGGTAAACTTTTATTGTTGTAACACCATGAGAGATATAAGAATAACTTAGCCCTAAGCTGTAATTAGTGAAACTTGCTATTTGAGGTAATGTCTTATAGGATTGTTTTCTGATATTTTTCTAAGTTTGATTTCAGGTGTGATTGTCTGCATTGTCATGAAGCCAATATTCCACCATTCAAAGGGGACGCCATGTGCTGTCTAGAGCAGGGCTGTCCAACCTTGGGTATTCTTAGGACCGCATTAAAATAAAATAATTATGTGAGGGCTGCATCCAGAATAAAAAATACAGTACACTAATATAAAGTGGGGGAACACGTGCCACCAATACGACAGGCAAAGGTGCGAAGTATGAAAGCAATAAAAAACAACAAAGTGACAACACAACAGTATAAAGGTAAGTATATACTGCCTAGTCTGCACCATACAGACAGAACGTATCCCTCAGATCAATTGAAAATTCTGTGCGAGATGTTCAGTCCGTAATATTGCTTAAAAACACCAAAGAAAATTAACATCAACAGGATGATTTATTAGTGATGGAATTTTAAAATCTAATACGCATTCCATGCAAATTATTATTCTATTTTTTCACTCATGAAAATTAAAACCCATAAGCAGGCCACATAAAATCACACTGCGGGCAACTGTGGCCCACAGGCTGTATTTTGGAAAGTCCTGGTCCAGAAGAAATGTAGTCTGGGAACTAATACAGATGAAATGTCAATGCCCAGGAAAGGCTCAGGAGCTGACCTTGGCATGGCCAAAGGTACGATGCTTTTGACTCAGTTTCCTCATGGTGTTATTTCCTTTTAAACAAGAATGTTTCCTACCTGATTAAATACTGAGCCCTTAAACTCCTTGAAGCATAGAGCAATATTTCAATAACATTATCTGCCTGGAAGTGAGCCTTCTGGGCCTCACCCAAGTAACAAACAGTTCTATTCCTTGTTAAACATAATGGTAGAGGAAATTCAGTTAGAAAACATGTACTAAACTCAAGTCTTGGGAAAGATTTGAACATTTAACTTTTTATCCCCATTGATCATGAATCCATTTTGAAATTTTAATTTTCAACATATCTTTCTCTATTACAAAGTAACAAAAGTAATATTACAGAGTAATAGAAGAAAGACTGTAAGCCTCTAGATTTTGATCTTCATTTCCAAGCACCAATTATTTTGAGTACATAAATTACATGGTTTACTAATTTTTTTCCCTGAAAAAGTGTTAAGGAGGAAACTAAGCAGGAAAGCATCATGCCAATAATTTTATACCAGTAAATACCAGTGATTAAGTGAATGATGAAAATAGAAACAACTAAAAAAAACAGAATCCATCCCAAGTGGGGTTTATGTCCTACTGATTTTGTGTACCCGGTTATTTTGTCAGGGTCAGAATAATATGGATAAGTTTATTTATTCTTAGTCTTCCACTATGCTTTCAGGAACCAGTATGACTCGGCCTTCAATTATTGTCTGAAAACCACTGGAGCAAAATGACTGGCTCCAACCTCACTGGTGCCATTTTCATTTCACATTGCATTTATACAGAAGGAGAATGAATGAATGAATGAATGAATGAATGAATTGACATTTATTAAGTGCTTACTATGCACCAAGCACTGGGCTAAATACTGGCGGTACAGATAGAAAACGTGAGGCAGCCCCTGCCCTTAAGGAGGACACTCACGCTCTTACTGGGGCAGACATCACCTTCCTATTATCATGGTCCTTTTGGAGAACGAAGGACAAACAGCAACGGACAAACAACAAGCAGACAGAACACAGAAGAGAATTTAGCAACAGAGCCGACAGATACAAAGATAGTATGTATGACAAAGTCCAGGGATGGAGGTCCTATGGCAGAGCCCGGAAGTCTGGAAAATGTGCTAATAAAGAAGTTGGTAAGACTGGAAGGACATTAGGGCAGTTCAAGGTCAGATTGTGAGGCCTGGTGATCCTCCATCTCATCTAAAGCATTGGTGAATCCCAGTTCATTGAAGCAGCATAAGCAGGAGCATCTGAGTCAATCTTCCCAACTGGCTGCTCCATAGGTTCCAAGTAGACCAGAGCTGGGGGAGGGGAAGAAAGGAAAGAGAAAGTGGAAACTCACTTGCTGGTGAATGGGGTCCCAAGAAAATGACATCTTTTCTGGAGGAATTCTTTAAGAACTGAGATAAATAAAACATATGCTAGGGAAAGGGAAAATTTCAAACCTCTAGGATGTCTCTGAAGAAATGAAAAGTGTCCCAGAAGTAAGTATCTTGGATTCCCCCAACCAATTCAATAAATAATTTTTAAGTACTTACTAAGGGCAAGGCATAAAACTAGGTCTAGAGGAGGTAGGAGTAAGGGTGCCATATACAACAATATTTTAGAGTCAGAAGGAACCCCCACATTTTAAATTCAAGGAAATGAAGGTCTAAAGGTTGTGTTACTTGCCTGGCACCACACAAGAAGCAAGTCATAGAGGCAAGATTTGAACCTGGGTCCTCTGATTCCAAATCTGGCTTTTATCTCCACTATATCCCACTGCCTTTAGAGCCAGGGCCAAGCCCACGCCATAATGTCTACTTTTCTTTCTCAAGTTTGTCTAAAAGCTGAGATCCTAGGGTTTGGTGGCAGAGTGCAAAAACTTCTGGTTTGATAACTAATATCTTTATTCCATTACCCAGTGACAGAGACAGAAAAGGAAAGAAAGAACAAAAGAGAGAAAGAAACGAAGGCTTGGGGATGTTACATATATAGTTGAGCCATAGTGTTATCATTTCCTTCCTAGTGACAGAAAAGTTAATTAAGTTTTAAATGCAGTTCTTCAATGACTTTAATCCCTGGTCTTTGGCTTACTCATTCTGAATGGGATAACCAGAGTAATTCAATAAGGTAGAAATTACTATTTGTACTCAAGCAATGACTACAGCAGCCTACAAGGACTTATTCAGCGTTCACTGGAACAGTGAGTACCCTGAGCAGACGATCAGGTGTGGGGCCTAAGCCAGAGAACACCCCCAAGAGAACATGACTGATTGGCTGTGGAATATTTCAGATGTAGGACAGAGCAACTATACAACAGATCACTGATGTCACCATTTGAATCACGCTTTCCCCAAAATCAAATAAATGTAAAGTCCCACAATTGTCAGCCTAGTAGTCACTTTAGACTAGAAATGGACAAAAAGGACTGAGACTGGACCTTGTCATTGTTGCTGTTCATCCTTGGTTTTCGAAGAGGACCATGACATAAGGAGGGTAACGTGCAATTGAGTTGGATTCAAGCGAGGCAAGACTATGCAAAGTCACCAGCCTCACTTTCTCCTCCAGAGCCATCTGGGTCCAACGGCAAGATATAGGTCATGACGAATGGAGACAACCCTCGAGACTGGAGCTATGATTTCACTGGTATGGGAATTCCCAAAGTGGGAAACTACCCCTGACAATGCGAGTCTGCATTTTATAATCTGAGAAGGGTGCCTGGAACAGAGGTACCAAACACACAGCCTGCAATACCCCAAGCGTGGCTGAACCTGGTTGAAGTGTAATTGGGTAATATTTAACAAAATAAATGAAAATATAATAAAACATAGATATGTTAATACATGGTTTTCTAAGTCAATATGCAGCCCACAGAGATCCTTAAGCAAGACTTGGCCCGTCAGAGCCCTCGTTCTACTTGGGTTTAATGCTACACAACCAGCATGCGTCTTCTTGCTTCTGAGGGTACCAATCCAATGTAGAGCACGGCCTCTAAAATACTGAAACCAAGTTTACCCTTCGACTTAGTGATCCCCCTCCAAGGATTATAGTCTAAAGGTTTATTAAAAAGGAAAAAAAAAGAAAAAAGGGCCCATCTTTACAAAAATATATCCATAGATATTTTATTTGAGGCAGCTAGGTGGTACAGTGGATAGAATGTGTCAGAGAGACCTGAGTTCAAATCCTGCCTTAGATAGTTCTTAGCTGTACAGTCCTAGGCAAGTTACTTAAGAAGCCTGCCTCAGTTTCCTCATTTGTAAAATGAGAATAATAATTGAATTTGCCTGGATACTTTCAGAAAAACTCATGCAAAGTGAAGGAGAACCAGGAAACATTGCACACAGTAGCAGCAATATTGTATGATGATCGACTGCAAATGACTTCGCTATTTTTAGCAATACAATGATCCAAGACAACACTGAAGGACTTCTGATGAAAAATGCTATCCATCTCCAAAGAAAGAACAGATGGAGTCTGAATGCAGATTGAAGCAGACTTTTTTTACTTTATTATTCTTGGGGTTGGTTTTTTTTGGGTCTGCGTTTTCTTTTGCAACATGGCTAATATGGAAATGTTTTGCAGGGCAGCACATGTATAATCTATATCAAATTGCTTGCCTTCTCAAGGACAGGGTAGGAGACAGAAGGAGGAAGAGAATATGGAACTCAAAAATTTTTTTTAAAAGAATGATAAAATTTTTTGTATACATGTAATTGAGAAAAAATAAAATAAAAATTAAATGTAAAAAAAATGTATAATTGCACCTGCCTCTCAGAGTTGTGAGGATCAGATGAGACAATATTTCTACAGTGTTTTGCAAATCTTAATGCACTATATAAATGCAGCTAGTATTCGTGTCCCTTCAGAGGCCTGAGAGCTGCTCCCTGACCCACTGCTCCTATCATATCATAACAGAGATAAGCAGAACAGGTGGCATGGATGAACTCTTATTTAATTCTTATCATCATGAGGCTAAAAGTCCATTCAGGACATGTTTCTTACCATGAGTGTGCCCATCCCATGGGAAGTGAAAGGAGATTTCTGCAAATATGACGTCTGTGTCTTTAGGACACAAGAACCTGGCTGGAATTCCAAACAGTCATCCAGGTCAGCCTTCTGGCTCTAAGGAAAGCAGCACAAAACTACAGAAAATCAGATTGTTAAGTAATCAACCAATCGATGAACGAGCATCGGTTGAGCACTGCTGGTATGCCCGGCACTATGCTAAGGATGGAGACAAAAGCAAAAAGTCCCTGTCCTCAGGAAACTCAAGACCTAACTGGGGAAATGATAGGTATATATTTAGGCATATGAACATATAAATATATACAACCTTTTTGAATCAGAACACGGTCTCTCGTGTGAATGATAGTCATAGGAAGGAAGCTCGAGCAGCAGCAAGAGGCTTGAGAAAGGCCTCCCATAGGGGATGGTGCTTGAGCTGAGCTTTAAAAGAAACAAAGGAGCTTAAGAGAAAAAGGTGAGGAGAGAGGGCTTTCCAGGCAAGGAGGACAGTCTGTGCAAAGATGTGGCGGCTAGAACTGGGATATCATGTGTGAGGAATAGCAAAAAGGCCAGTTTGGCCGGAACATCAGGTCCACAAAAAGGAGTAATGTGCAATGAGGCTACAAGGCAATCTGAAGCTAATTTATTAAAGGCTTTAAATGCCAAACTGAGGTGTTTGCATCACATTCTCATTGGGACACCACTGGAGTTTGTGGGCACACCTTTTGCATAAAGAACATTGGTTTCACAGTGTGAAAAGCATGGAGGAGGGGGAAATGCTTGAGGCAAGGAGACCAAGGAGAAGGTTATTGCAACAGTCCAGGCCAGAGGTGATGATGGCATAAGCCAGGATGATCACATGAGTAAAGAGAAGGTGAACGATTCGAGAGATGTTATGGAATTGGAATCTGCAAGTGTTGGCAACAGGTTGGACTTGTTGAACGAACGTGAAGACATGTGGAGTGCATATGAGGAGTTGAGTATGACTCCGAGGTTGTAATCCCACATAACTGGAAGGGGGTACTCTGAAAAGAAATAAGGAAATCCAAAAAAGAGGGAGGTTTTGGGGAAAGGCCAATGAGGTCTGTTTTAGTCATGCTGAGTTTGGCATGACTCTGGGATATCCAACAGGAAACATCTTATGAGCTGCAATGACATAGGACCTGGTCTCAGGAAAGAGCCCAGGACTGGAATTATATAGATCTGGGTGGTATCTCCCAGTGTCAAGATGGTTGTTGAACAAATAATTGTGGATAAAGTCATTAGCAGAGAGAGAGTGTAGAGAGAGAAGAGGACACAACCTTAAAGTTGTATTGGGGGATAAAATGGAGATCAAGAGTGTCAAATTCAAATAGAAAGAGGAACCACCAGTCCATTCAGAAGGATCTCCGCAGACCACGTATTGACTTAGGTTTAAAATTAAATGTTATTTGTGTTTTTATTTATTTTATTAAATATTTCCCGACTATATTTTAATCTGGTTGGGAGAGCAGTGACTGTTTGATTTAGATGATGATTTAGAAAAGAACTGAGAGAGAATAGGGGAGAGCCACCCTCATATAGAGAATGGCCATCTACAAGAGCCTTGGCCCCAGCTGGTCCACTTTCCTAGCAGACTGCAACTCATAGTTGTTTGGACAGCAGGAGCCAAAGTGAATGTAAAAGATCTAATTAGCAGTTCCACTGACAGCTTTATAGTTTGTTTTTTTTTAACACCTTTATTTTACTTTTAGATTCTCTTAACAACTCGTTGGCACAGTGGATAGAGTGCCTGGTCTAGCATCAGGAAGACTCATCTTCCCAAGTTCAAATCTGGCTTCAGACACTTCTAGACAGCTTTATATTCTCATGCAGTTTAAGAATCATCTTCCCAGCACACTAGTTATCGTTTAAGCTGCTGAATCCTGTTTTTAAGTTTGTCTTCATAAAATTCACACTTGTGAGTGTCCTGTGTTTAGCATTTATTTTGAGGGTTAAATTACCAGTCCATAATGATAATAGCTAGCATTCATAATAAGTCTTGCAAAGAGCTTTCCAAATAATATCTCATTTGATCCTTACAACAACCCTGCAAGGTAGACGCTATTATTATCCCCATTATAAAGATGAGGAAACTGAGGCAGACAGAGTTTAAGTGTTTTGTAGAGGGTTACACAGGCAAGTAAGTGTCTGAGGTCAGATTTGAACTCAAGTTTTCCTGACTCGAGGCCAAGTGCTCCATCTACTACACCAGGAGTAGAGGAGGCTACGAGGCCCTCCAGGTCCTCAAGTGCAGCCTTTTACTTCGAAGGGCCACATGTAGCCTCTAAGCTGCAGGTTCCCCACTCCTGTACTAAACCATCTAGCTACTTCCTTAATTTGTACTCTGCATTAAGTATCCTTTTCTACTCCCCCTTTTTGGAGGAGGGCCCTAGATGCTGGCCAATGAGTAAAATCATCCCTGGCAAGCCAAAATTAGTGAAGAGAGGCAACCTAACTCCTCTCAGTACAGGCAGGCTCATGCTCCATGCCCTGGGTTCAGAACAGGAAAGGGCCCACTCTTCTTGGATCCTATGTAACCCAGCGGCATTTCTTCCAAGGTTATATAAGTACCACGTTTAGATCAATTGGATCAGACTTTAGATCAATTTGTTTTCAGTTGACACCTACAGAGAAGAGTGTTAAGAGCAAAGGCTAAGTACCAACCAACACTCCATTATTATCAAATGAGATAAAAATTGTGAAGCACTGGACACAGTGCCTGGCACATGGTAAGATCTATAGAAACGTCAGCCATTTTTTAAAAATTTTATCATTTTTATTTAATATTTTAGTTTCCAACATTTATTTCCACAAGATTTTGAGTTACAAATTTTCTCCCCATTTCTACTCTCCTCCCCATTCCAAGATGGCATATATTCTGATTGCCTCGTTCTCCAATCAGCCCTCCCTTCTGTCAACCCACTCCCCACCCATCCCCTTTCCCCTTACTTTCTTGTAGGTCGGGATAGATTTCTATGGCCCATTCCCTATATATCTTGTTTCCCAGCTGCATGCAAAAACAACTTTTTTTTTTTGAGCATCTGCTTTTAAAACTTTGAGTTCCAAATTCTCTCCCCTCTTCCCTTCCTACCCACCCTCCCTAGGAAGGCAAGCAATTCAACAAAGATCACACATGTATCATTATGTAAAACACTTCCACAATACTCATGTTGTGAAAGACTATTTCCTTCCATACTATCCTGTCTCGCTTTATTAAATTTTCTCCCTTGACCCTGTCCCTTTTCAAAAGTGTTTGCTTTTGATTACCTCCTCTCCCTATCTGCCCTCCCTTCTATCATCGCCCCTTTTCACCCCCTTCCCCCTACTTTCCTGTGGAGTAAGATACCCAATTGAGTGTGTATGTTATTCCCTCCTCAAGTCAAATCCAATGAGAGTAAG
>CM053622.1:28163299-28263865 GCA_028646595.1 Phalanger gymnotis
CTTGTTTACCTTTTCATGCTTCTCTTGATTCTTGTGTTTGAAAGTCAAATTTTCTATTCAGCTCTGGTCTTTTCACTGAGAAAGCTTGAAAGTCCTCTATTTTATTGAAAATCCATATTTTGCCTTGGAGCATGATACTCAGTTTTGCTGGGTAGGTGATTCTTGGTTTTAATCCTAGCTCCATTGACCTCTGGAATATTGCATTCCAAGCCCTTCAATCCCTTAATGTAGAAGCTGCTAGATCTTGTGTTATTTTGATTATGTTTCCACAATACTCAAATTGTTTCTTTCTGGCTGCTTGCAGTATTTTCTCCTTGATCTGGGAGCTCTGGAATTTGGCGACAATATTCCTAGGAGTTTTCTTTTTGGCATCTCTTTGAGGAGGCAATCTGTGGATTCTTTTAATTTCCATTTTACCCTCTGGCTCTAGAATATCAGGGCAGTTCTTGACAATTTCTTGAAAGATGATATCTAGGCTCTTTTTTCGATCATGACTTTCAGGGAGTCCAATAATTTTTAAATTATCTCTCCTGGATCTATTCTTCAGGTCAATGGTTTTTCCAATGAGATATTTCACATTGTCTTCGATTTTTTCATTCCTTTGATTCTGTTTTGTAATATCTTGATTTCTCTTAAAGTCACTAGCTTCTACTTGCTCCAATCTAATTTTTAAGGTGATATTTTCTTCAGTGGTCTTTTGAGCTTCCTTTTCCATTTGGCTAATTCTGCTTTTCCATGCATTCTTCTCTTCAGCTTTTTAGATCTCTTTTAACATTTGAGTTAGTCTATTCTTTATGGTGTTATTTTCTTCAGTATTTTTTTGGGTCTCCTTTAGCAAGCCATTGATTTGTTTTTCATGGTTTTCTTGCATCACTCTCATTTCTTGTCCCAATTTTTCCTCCACTTCTCTTACTTGCTTTTCCAAATCCTTTTTGAGCTCTTCCATGGCCTGAGATCAATTCATATTTTTTTCTTGGAGGCTTTTGACGTAGGCTCTTTGACTTTGTTGCCTTCTTCTGGCTGTATGTTTTGATCTTCTTTGTCACCAAAAAAGGAATGTAGAGTTTGAGTTTGAGTCTGAGTTTGTTTATGCTGCCTGTTCATGTTCCAAGCTAACTACTTGCCCCTTGAGCTGTTTGTCAGGGTATGACTGCTTGTAGAGTAGAGAATACTTTTTCCCAAGCTTTAGGGTCCAAGCACTAGTGTTTTCAGAGGTAATTCTACTCCACCGTCATCCCAGGCTCTGTCACAGCAGCACTCTTCCCCCAAGAACCACAGGACCAAAATCCAGATCCAAGCAGGGCACAGCAAGAGAACCTGCCTCTGTGCCCACAAGGTGCTCTTGCACTCCTGCTCTGATCTGCTGCTAGATTCCTCCCACTGCGTGAGCCAGAGACTCAGGAAACAGCTGATGCTGGAGCTCTGGAAGCAGCCTCAGGAGCTTCCTGATGCTGCCACTACCACGGCTGCACCACCTCCACCACCCCCAGGATGCTCTAAACTTGATCCTGCAGTTTCCCCCTGACCTGCTCTTTGGCGTTTGTGGGTTGAGAGATCTGGTGACTGACACAGCTTAATGATTCATGGCTCTAAGGCCTGTTCTGGCTGGATGACTCTCAGTCTGCTCTGTCCTGGCACAGCCCATGCTGGGCCCCACTCTGCTCCCAGCTCTGTGTCATAGACTCTTCTCAGCTCCTATCCAGGATCTCCCGGGCTGGAGACCTGTTTGTTTCTGCTATTTCATGGGTTCCGCAGCTCTAGAATTTGTTCAGAGCCATTTTTTACAGGTGTTCAGAGGGATTTGGGGAAGAGCTTAAGCAAGTCCCTGGTTTCCAACTGCCATCTTGGCTCCACCCCCCAAATGTTAGCCATTTTTATAATTATTATTCTCGTATGTTTTGTAACAAATGGTAATCCTGGAGTCTTCAGAGACCAGCTCTGATCTAATATTCCTTATGAACAATAACTTTTTTTTAAAGTAACCATCAACAAGGCCTTGATAGTAATTTAAAATGTGTTCAGCATATTGATTTCATAGGATTATTATATAGAAAGTGTTTTTTAAAGAACTTACGTGTGTGAGTTTTTACTGCTTTAGGGGCCAGCAGTGGTGACCTTCTGAAGTCTGTAAAAGGTATCCCTTCTCAGACACCAGGAAATTCCCCCAAGTCTTCTCTCTTCACCTCTGATTTAAGCCTGAACTACATAAAACAGCTCACAAAAAGTAATCTTAACTGTCAGATGTGAAATAGGGGACTGTTGGGATGGTTAGAAGGCAAGACTTGAATTAAATCAGATTAAGAGTAAAATGGAATTGGTTCTGCTGAAACCCAAATAATGTATTTAGAGCAATGTTCAAAACAAAAGTCAGGAAGGTTGAGGTTTTTATTAAAAGTATGGCAGACCAGTCACAGAGTAAACCCAGTGGATGATGGATGGTCTCATGGAGCTTACAATCTAATGGTGAAGACAATATGATATATATGTGTGTATGTATACACACACACACACACACACACACAGACATGACAACCTATATCAAGGATAAATAGGAAATAATTAACAGAGAGAAGACACTAGGATTAAGAGGGGTTGTTCTGTATATAGTTTGTTTTGTATAAACTGTGTGCTGGCTTGTTCATTAGATTGTAAACTCCTTGAGGGCAGGGATTGTCTTTTGCTTCTTTTTGTATCTCCAGTGCTTAGCACAGAACCTGGCACATAATAGGTGCTTCAAAAATGTTTGATTGGTTATTTTTAGCACCTGCTAGTGGTTCCCAGAGGTCATCGAGGTGATAAGATAGACAGAGTGCTGGGCCTGGAGTCTGGCAAAATCATCTTCCTCACTTCAAATCTGGCTTCAGACACTTACTAGCTGTGTGACCCTGGGCAAGTCACTTAACCCTGCTTGCCTCAGTTTCCTCATCTGCAAAATAAGCTAGAGAAGGAAATGGCAAACCATTCCAGTATCTTTGCCAAGAAAACCCCAAATGGGGTCATGAAGAGTTGAATTCTGTCAAACGACAAAAACAAAGTGGCTCCCAGGAGGATGGGTATCATGACTTAATCTCTTCTTAATAAACTAAGAGGTTGCACTTAGCTGCTAAAAATAATACCATTATGTCAGTGAGTGAATGCTTGAAATGTCACCCTTTCATATTTATATAAATGTTCCATTTGGATACCATTTTATTCATTTGGAATTCTGAAATAACTAAATTTAATAAATTGATCTAATTTGTGTGTTATTCAAAATTAACTAATTCAGTAGGCTGCCACAGTGGAATTCTCTGCCCTGTTGATTAATTAAAGACTTAAATATTAGAGGTTTATTTTAATTCTTACCAATTGCTAATGAGAAAAGGTTACTTTAATTTTGAATTTTATAACAAATACTAAGGGGTTCTAGTTGTTGTCCCAGGATCCAGCCATTGGGCAAAGTGCTGGGAGTCCGAAGTTTTCCATATGCTGTCCCCTTCCTGGTTGGGGACAAATGACAACCTCTCTGCATTTCAGTTTAGTCCATCTGCTAAGTGGATTTAATGAACTATGATGCACTAACAGATTTTTGATTTACAGTTTCTCACTAATTTCGGAATGAATGGGAGAAAAAAAAGAAAATATTTTATTCCTCTAGTTATAGATGTGTTCTGAATCCTCTCAAAATCTAGTCAATCATTTGGTTAACAAGCATGAAAAGTGTAGTCAAGCAGCTAGGCACTATGTGCCAGGCACTCAGTAAGTGTGTAATAACCATTCCATCAATAAATATTTATTAAGCATCTACTATATGCCAGGCACTGTGCTAAGTGGTGGACTCATAAAAAGAGTCAAAAGATGATCCCTGCCCTTAAGGAGCCCACCATCTAATGGAGGAGACAACAAGCAAAGTAATATATACATAGCAAGCTATATATAGGATAAATAGGAAATAATTAACGTATGGAAGGCACTGGAATTAAGAGGAGTTGGGAGAGGCTTCCTGTAGGAGGCTGGCATTTTAATTGTGACTTAAACGAAGCCAGGGAAGTCTGGATTCAGAGCTGAGGAGGGAGAGCATTCCAGGCACAGGGGACAGAGAAAATGCCCAGACCCGAAAAATGAGGAACAGCCACCAGATCAGTGTCACTGGATTGAAAGGTACATATTAAGGAGACTGGAAAGGTAGGAGGGGACTGGGTTATGAAGGGTTTTGAAAGCCAAACAGAGCATTTTTTGTTTGATCCTGAAGACAATAGAGAGCCACTGGAGTTTATTGAATAGGGGGACGTCGTGATAAGACCTCCATTTTAGGAAAACCACTTTAATGGCTGATTGGAGAATAGACTGGAATGGGGAAAGGCTTGAAGCAGGAAGGCTGACCAGCAGCTGTGGCAGTAGTCCTAGTGCTGAAGGCCTGTACCAGGGAGATGGCAGTGCCAGAGGAGATAAGAAGGCATGTTGGAGAGATGTTTCAAAGGCAAAATCAACAGGCCTTGACAACAGACTGGATATGGTGGGGTGAGAGGGAGGGAGGAGTCCAGGATGACTCCTAAGTTGTGAGCCTGAGGAACTGGGAGCAACATGTTCTCCTCCATAGTAACAGAGAAGGTGGGAGGGAGAAGGGTTTGGGGAAAAGAGAATGAGAATGAGTTTTATTTTAGACATATTGAAGTTTCAAAAGTCTCCTGGTTGTCCACTTAGAGATCTCTGAGAGACAGTTGGAGATTTGAGTTTGGAGGTCAGCAGAGAGACTGGGGCAGGATAGATGGATTCGTGAATCATTAACACTAAGATGATAATTAAATCCATGGGAGCTGATGAGATCACCAAGTGAAGTGGGTGGCAGAGAGGGAAAAGAGAAGAGGGCCAAGGAGAGAACACTAAGGGACAGCTGTCCTCTAACCTACAGTTAGAGGATATGATTTGGAGGAGGATCCAGCAAACGAGATGGAGAAGGAGAGGTCAGATAGGTGCAACAGGAACCAGGAGAGACTCATTTCTCTAGAAACCTAGAAAGAAGAACATATCAAGGAGGAGAGAGTGGTCAACAACGTTGAAGGCCACAGAGAGGTCAAGGAGAATGAAGACTGAGAAGAGGCCATTGGATTTGGCAACTATTAGAGCACTGGTAATACAGGTGGTGCAGGGGATAGAGTGCTAGGCCTGCAGGTCAAGAAGATCTGAGCTGAAATCCAGCCTCAGACATTTACCAGCTTTGTGACCTTGGGCAAGTCACTTAACCTTTCAGTTCCTCATCTGTAAAATGGGGACACACTGGAAAAGGAAATGGCAAACCACTTCAGTATCTTTGCCAAGAAAATCCCATGGATGAGTCCATGGGGTCTTGAAGAGTTGTGTCTGAGTCAACAACAGCAAAACTTTGGAGAAAGCAGTTTTGGTGGACAATAAGGTTGGAAGCCAGATTGTAAGAAGAGAGTAGGGATTTAGTTTGAAGAAGGCATGTAGGCTTTGAACAATGGGATAACTAATATTTGAGTGTGAATATATAGTATGAGGTTGGGAAATGTTGTTTACCGGAAATTTGTAAATACTTTGTCATAGAAGACCAACCCAAGTATAAATCTCCAACTTCTTATCTAAATTGTCAGATACAGCCTAGAGACTTCTATCTGGGTCTATTCCATGATAACAGTACAAAGCAAGATAAAGTTTTCCAGAGTTTCTAGTCCTATGGATAATGTTACTGAAGATGAAACTTCTGACAGACCGCTCAATTCAAGCTGTCCCATTCACATTACAAGTAAAACATTGATGAAACAAAGGCAGGGAACCAGGGAACCCTTTAAGAAATAGAAATTTAAAAAAGGTTCCCTGAGTAAAAAAAAAAATTTCTTAGTAATTATTATCTTGGAGACTGGGAACTTCCCCCCAGCCTCCTTCTTCCAAAGTTCAGAAGGACATTACTAGGGGCAGCTAGGTGAGGCAGTGAGTAGAGCACCAGCCCTGGAGCCAGGAGGACCTGAGTTCAAACTCGGCCTCAGACACTTGACATACTTACTAGCTATGTGATCTTGGGCAAGTCACTTAACCCCAATTGCCTTGCTCTCCCCACACCGGGGAAAAAAAAAAAAGGACATTACTCATAATGAGATTGCATTGAGTCTCCTTATCCCGGTCAAACCCCAACCCCAAGCCTGAATTGATTTAATCAAAGGTAGCGAAGCTCCATTGCGTCCTGCTCAGTCTGGAATGGGAGACAGATTCTTCTGCCTAGATAGCCTAAGGCTGAGAGTGGTCTGGTATGGTTGGGCGGGGACGGGGTGAGGGGTCTGATAAAAGAGTATTTCCTCTGTCTGGAGGTAAAATGATAATGGGGTGATATCAGCCCGTGTTGAAAATGTGTATAAACCGGCCACCCCCAACCCCAAAATGAGCTCAGTTCCAACTGTGCGGCTCTATGCATATGCATGCCGCCCATTTTGAGAGAGAAATAAAATAATGGATACAACCTAATTTCGTTTGTCTTTCTTAGATCAGACTCTGCCAGGTTGTCACC
Source organism: Phalanger gymnotis (assembly GCA_028646595.1). Lineage (NCBI taxonomy): Eukaryota > Metazoa > Chordata > Mammalia > Diprotodontia > Phalangeridae > Phalanger > Phalanger gymnotis. The sequence continues at coordinate 28,169,799 of CM053622.1, forward strand.
TGTAATCTTAGGTTGAGCTAAGGGAACAAATAACTCCGATTAGAATGTAAGCTTACATGTTTGTAGCGCACTTAGTATATTGCCTAGCATTACATAAACAGAGGAATGTGTATGATTGATGTCATTGCTGGGAGGAAAGTAGAACAAAGGTCACCAGCCCATCCAGCAGCTTTCAGTCTTACTAGGTGAAAGGCATGGTGGGAATTGAAAAGAGTTGAAAGGAATTTTTTTCACCCTAGCTCAAAGAGCTAGGAGTGACAGCTCAGGCAGAAAAAAATCAGTTAAAAAGGCAGACACAATGCCTAAGGGTGTCTCTGACTGGCGGACTGGCGGACTGGCGGCTGCTGTATGAATCACAGAGAGCTGGGGATGGGAGCAGGGTAAGAAATATCACTCCGAAAACTGGCAGCAGCAGAAACTCAACAAATGGGAAGATAGCATGGAGCAACCAAGAAAGCATCACCAGAAATTGGTAGCTCTGCAGTAAGCAGCTGCAATGGAAGTAGAAAAGGCTTCCACCGAGGTCTTTTTTAAAAAATTCAGTTTTATCTTAAGTATATTTCATTCATTGATTCGTTTATTTTCAATTCCAAATTCTTTCCCTTCTCCTATCCATTGAGAAGGGAGAAAAACAAAACCCATTACAAATATGTATAATCATGCAAAACAAAGTCACACGTTAGCTATGTCTTAAAAACAAAAACAACAACAAACAAGAAAGAGAGGAAAATATGCTTAAATTTCTACTCTGAATATATCAATTCTCTATGTGGAGGTAATTGTCCTATTTCATGCAAATTATTCCTGCTTTGGAATTGTGGTCATTGTGTTTATCAGAGTTCCTGAGTCTTTCAAAGTTGATTATCTTTGCAACATTGTTGCTATTGCATAAATTGTTCTTCTGTTTCTGCTCATGGCACTTTGCATCGGTTCATACAGGTCTTTCAGGTTTTTTTCTAAAACCATTTCCTTCCTCATTTCTTACAGCACAATAATATACTATCATATACCATTCCATTCATATTCCATAACTTGTTCAGTCATTCCCCAAATTGATGGACATCTCCTCAGTTTTCAATTCTTTGCCACAAAAAAAAAAAAAAGAGCTGCCGTCAATATTTTCGTACTCTTTCTTTGCTCTCTTGCTAGGTCAAAGGGTGTTTACAGTTTAACAGCATTTGGGGAATAGTTCCAAATTGCTTTCCAGAATGGTTACGCTAGTTCACAGCTCCACCAACAGTGTATTAGTGTACTTTAAGCATTTAGATGCTGAGCCATTTGGCGCACATATTTTTAGTGTTAATATTAATTCATTGTCTATGGTACCGTTAGCAAAATATAATTTTCTTGTTTATCTCTTTTAAGTCATTTTTGCTTTTGCTTTATTTGCGATCATGATGGTTACCCCTATTCTTTAAACTTCAGCTGAAATATAACAGATTCTGCTCCTGCCCTTTATTTTAATTCAATGTGTATCTTTCTGTTTCTAGTGTGTTTCTTGTAAATAACATATTTTTGGATTCTGGTTTCTAATTCATTCTGCTATCCCATTCCATTTTATGGGTGGATTCATCCCACTCACATTCACAGTTATGATTGCTAACTGTGTATTTACCTCCATTCTATTCTCTTACACTTTCCCTTCCCTTTTTTTCCCTGCCCCCTCTTTAAGAAATCTGTTTTGCTTCTGACTAATGTCTCCCTTAATCTATCTTTCCTCTTATTCCCCTTTTTGTAGCCCCTTTCTTTCCTATTTGCCTGATGGGCAAGATGTTTTTTCTGTACTCCACAATGGTGTAAGTGTATTCTTTCCTTTAATTCAGATGAGAATGCATTTCAAGCATCATCTGCCCCACCCCCTCACTGCCATTTCCTTGCTGTATAAACTCTTCTTTGCACACCATGTTTATATAAGATAATTTTCCCCATTCTTCCTCTTTCTCCCCCCCTTCCCAGTATATTCTTCTTCCCCACTATCCAAACATAACACAGAATCACATCCAAGCTCTCTCTAATTAGACTCCTTCTATGATCCCTGGTGATGATAAAGTTCTGAGGGGCTCCCCGCAGAAGAATCTAAACAGTTTAACCTTGTTTAGTGTCTTATGATTTCTCACTCATATTTACCTTTTTCTGCTTCACTTGACTCCTGGGTTGATATATCAATTTTTAAAATTTTGCTCTTTTTTTTTAAGAGAAATGCTTGGAAGTCCTCTATTGTATTAAGGATACATTTTTCCCCCTGTAGGATTATATTTGGTTTTGCTGAGTACATTATTCTTGATTGTAAGCCTAGATCTTTTGCCTTCTGGAATATCATATTCTAAGGTCTCCATTTATTTATAGTGGTAGCTGCTAAATTTTGTGAGATTTCGATTGTGGCTCCTCAGTACTTGAATTCTTTCTTTCCAGATGCTTATGGTATTTTTTGCTTGATCTTGGAGCTAAGTATTTTGAATATAATATTCCTACGAATTTTCATTTTGGGATTTCTTTCAGGAAGTGATTGGTAGATTCTTTCAATTTCTACTTTGGACCCTAGTTCTAAGATGACAGTTTCATTATTTTTTGAAATATGTCTAGGCTCTTTTTTATTTATGGCTTTCACGTAATCCAGCAATTCTTAAATTATCTTTCCTTGATCTGTTTTCCAGGTCAGTTGTCTTTCCTATAAGATATTTTGAATTTTTTTTCTGTTTTTTTCAATCTTTTGACTTTATTTAATAATTTCTTGATGTCTCGTGGAGTCATTAGCTTTGATTCTGCTGATTCTAATTTTCAAGGAGTTATTTTCTTCAGTAAGATTTTATAGATCTTTTCCTAAACTGTTAATTCTCTTTTCATATCTCACTTCCCTAACTCTTTTTTAAAACTCCTCCCCCCACTTAATAGTATTTTTTTTCCAATTACGTATAAAGATAGTTTTCAACATTCATTTTTATAAGATTTTGAGTTCCAAGCTTTTCTCCCTTCCTCCTTCCCCTTCCCCCATCCCCAAGACATCAAGCAATCTGATATGGTTTATACATGTACAATCAGGTTAAATATATTTCCACATTAGTCATGTTGTGAAAGAAGAATCAGAAGGGAAAAACCATGAGAAATAAAAAACAAAAAAAAGTAAAAGTAGTCTGCTTCAATCTACATTCAGACTCCATAGTTCTTTCTCTATATATGGATGGCATTTTCCATCATGAGTCTTTTGGAATTGTCTTAGATCATAGTATTGTTGAGAAGAGCTAAATCAATCATAGTTGATCATCACACGATGTTGCTGTTACTTTGTATAATGTTCTCCTGGTTCTGTTTGCTTCACTCAGCATCAGTTCATGTAAGTCTTTCCAGGTTTTTCTGAAATCTATCAGCTCATCATTTCTTATAGTACAATAGTATTCCATTACATTCATAAACTCCAACTTGTTCAGCCATTCCGCAATTGATAGGCATCCCCTCAATTTCCAATTCTTTGCCACCACAAAAAGAGCTACTACAAATATTTTGGTACATGTGGGTCCTTTCCCCTTTTTAATAATCTCTTTGGGATATAGACCTAGTAGTGATATTGCTGGATCAGTTTTATAGCCCTTTGGTCATAGTTACAAATTGCTCTCCAGAATGGTTGTATCAGATCACAACTCTACCAGTAATGCATTAGTGTTCCAATCTTCCCACATCCTCTCCAACATTTATCATAGTCCTTTTCTGTCATATTAGCTAATCTGATAGGTGTGAGGTGGTACCTCGGAATTGTTTTAATTAGCATTTCTCTAATCAATAGTGATTTAGAGCATTTTTTTCATTTGACTGTAGATAGCTTTAATTTCTTCATCTGAAAACTGCCTGTTCATATCCTTTGATCATTTTTCAATTGGGGGATGACTTATATTCTTATAAATTTGACACAGTTCTCTATATATTTGAGAAATGAGGCCTTTATCAGAAACACTGGCTGTAAAAATTGTTTCCCAGCTTTCTGCTTTCCTTCTAATCTAGGTTGCACTAGTTTTGTGTGTGTGTGTGTGTGTGTGTGTGTGTGTATGAAAAACTTTTAATTTAATGTAATCAAAGTTATCCATTTTGCATTTCATAATGTTCTCTATCTCTTGTTTGGTCATAAATTCTTTCCTTCTGCATAGATCTGACAACTAAACTAATTATTCCTTGCACTCCTAATTTGCTGATGGTGTCACCCTTTTTGTCTAAAGCATGTACTCATTTTGACCTTATCCTGGTATATGGTATGAAATGTTGGTCTATGCTCATTTCACTAACTCTTGCCTCTTTTGCCATCTTTCCCTTTAATGTTCTTATTTGGTTTTTAAAATCATTTCTAATACCTTCTTTAACTCTTTTAGGAATTCTTGTTGGACTTACGTCCAAGCTCATTTTTCTTTCAAGTCGTGCTTATAGGTGTTTTTGATTCATTCTCTATATTCATGTGTTTAGCTTCTCTGTCGCCATATCTCTTTATGATCCAACATTTTGTTCACTTCTCTAGCCTACTCCTTGATTTTAGACTTCATGTTAATGCTGGGCTCTGCATACTTCTTGGGATGTGGGGGGAATATTTAGCCTGAGCTTCGGTCGTCTTACACACTTCTGTAGCTTTCACAATTCAGGTTAGAGATCGACAAGCTCTCAGCACTCCCACAGTGGTGTAATCCCGGGGGAAGGTCTGTTTACTGCCATCCTGGTCTAAGTTCTACAAGTTCCTGACCCACGTTTGGACCTATTGTCTATTTTCTGGTTAGGAATTTCATCAGACTGTTTCTTGACTCAGCCACTATTGGCCCCATGGGAAGCTCTACAGATTCTGTGAGAAAAATCATCTTACCAAGAATTCCACCTGGCCATGAGTGAATTTAGAAAAAAAAAGATTTTTATTTCATGTTATTTCTGACTGGTGACTTGGCCTTTAATCCCTTGTGGAAAAGAGTCACTTTGTAGGCGCAAGCACACCTCAAGACAGTTACAAAACTTTTTATAATCATCCTGATTGGAATTTCCTGCTTTGAATCCCATCAGTCAGCATTTCAGGGTTCACTAAACCCCACCGCCTGACTACATCTCATTTCCACATTTCAATCCCCCTCCCTGCTTTTGATCTGCATATACTTTATTCTTTATAAAAGGAAATGCCAAGCCAAAACACACTTTTAGTCTCCTCCCCATTTGTCTGCATCAGACAGCATGAGAAAAGATTTTTCTCAGTTGCTAAGAGAATTGACAAAAGCTGAGAGTCTGAAGATTCGAACTCAGGATATCAATGATAAAAAGTCCCATTATCTAATTCTGGGTTAATGGACCTAATAATCCTCATCCTTTTTGAGTGACACCTGGCCTGGCAGTTCTTTTGATATACAGGAAAAAGGCCTTCTCAGAACAAAGAAAAAGATGCTGGTTATCAGGTGGCCGACATCCCCCCACTCTACAAATGGTTGTATTTCTTACATTAGCCACCAGCATTACTTCAAATCATGTTTCATATAATTTCTGTGGAAACAAAATTCAATCATCCCTTACAGTTCTGAACAACCCAACTGCCAGCTCCCCTTTGGTCTATGATACTACACTCTGCTCCTGGGATCAGAACCACCCACATAGCTACTGTTTGCTTCTGGAACTATGCTCACTACACGGCCATGGACAGCACCCAGCACTGCTCCTCTCTACTCAGGATCTGTGACTCAGGACTGGGTAGTAGGTGACAGAGCTGCTTGAAGACACTCATTCCTGCACCCAGCACTCGCTCAGGGATCCCTTGGGATCTCTTTCTGGTGCCCTGCCTCAGCTGTCTCTCAGTAACTGGTTGCTGAAATGCCCACCCCTTCTGCCTCAGTCACATGAAATCCTGGTTAAACCCCCTCCCCAATGTAATTGACTTTTTTGTATCTCTAAGCCTCTCTGGGCTGGAAAAATGACTCATTGTGACTTTTTCTTGGCTTTCTTGATCTGAATTCAGTCTGGTACATTTTCTAGGTCTTTGTTGAGGAGGCGTGGTGGGAGAACCAGACTCTAATGTTTCCTCCCACTCTGCCATCTTGGCTCTATCGTCTCAATGAGGTCTTAGCCTTAGGAGTGTGAGTTGCCTTGGTTATGTGTGTACCCTGGACATGCATGTTCCCTACGACTATGCCCTCTCCTACATATATGCCCTGGCCATTCATGTTCTCTACACATGTTGTAGCTGTCATCAATGGTGGAAATCTATGGGAGACTTCGTCCTTGTGTTATGGATAGTGGAAATTTTTATTGCCATTTGTTTGTCTACGTATGCTATTTTGTTAGCAGTCTTTTGCTTTTTAGTTAGTATATCCCCTTGTTGGTTTGGTAAAAACAAACATTAGGAGGGCTTATGAGCCGTGGCTTTGAGTAGCTGCTGCCCCAAATTGTACTTTGAAACTGAAGTGGCTTTCAAAAGCCCTACCAGTGAGGGGACTCAGGCTACATGAACAAATAAATAAATAAACAAATAAATGTTTTCTTTATTCAATGAGAATTAACTTACAATTTGAGCAAAGGTATAAGAAATCAACACCTCAGAAGGAAAAACAAGCCAGGGAAAATGAGGAAGGGTCTTGCTCAAAAATTATAATCTGAATACTGCTTATCAGCACACAACTCTTTATTTTTAAAATGTTTTGAAGTTCAATTCTCTCAATTCCTATCAAACTACTTCTCAAAAAAATTATTTTTTAAAAGGAAAGCAAAAGCATCCATATACCCAAGCCTGAAGGGACTGTCACCATCTGATGATAGTGGCCAGAACATGAACATGTGCAGCTGGAAAATCACAAAGCAATGTTTTCATTCAGATCAGATCAGAGGAGCCCCTTCAGGCTCCCCATCCCCAAACGTTAGTCCTTGGGACCTTTTGTCCACTGGAGTTTGGCTGGGAGCCTTTGGCTCTGAATTCTTGGCTGGAGGACAAAAGCTAAGACAAAGAGACCTTCCCAGTTCTAATCAATAGCCTCTTTGCTCTATCGCAGCTGGTGTGCAAAGCCAGGAGCTTCTCTACTAGTAGAAGAAATCAAGTCCCTTTTTTTTTTTTGCCCTGGCTTAGAATAAAGGCGACAAGAGTATTCGAGGGTACTTTCTATAGCACAGACATAGGAAACACTTGGGTCCTTTTTTTTTCTTTTTTTTAACCAGAGATAACAGTACATAACACTCTGTAATCTCTTTTAAATGTGAAGTAGATTTTCTTAGTTTCCTTGCCCTGGACTTTTCTTTCCCTCTTTCTAAAGAGAGAGAGAAGAACCCTGAATTTATTCCTTCCCACCTAAATTACTGTCTCAGTATACTTGACATTTTTTTCCCTTCTTTCATGTCCAATTAGTTTCTGTTATTTCAACTTACACCGGTGGGAAATTATGCCCAGTCAGGAATAGCTTCATTTTATTGGCAGGTGAACTGTCTCCCCAATATGATGTTTTTACTACATACAGAAGAAGTACATGGCACCATACAAGAATTAACTTGCTTTGTTAGGTCTGAGTTTTTAATAAGATGAGTAAGTGGAGCCCTAGAACGGAAATCAGAAGACCTGGGATCTCTTCCAACTCCCATCACTGACTAGGTAAGCAGGTCAATTAACCTCTGTGTCTCTATTTCCCAAGCTATGAAAAAGGACTGGGCCTCATTCCTTTTCTGTCTACTAAGAGAGATGGGTACAAATGCTTATAAAGTGCTCTAGCTGCCCAAGAGAAAGCATATATTCTTCTAATATTATTTGTTATTGTCCTATGGAAACCTATTTAAAATTATATTGTTTCCGTAACACCTTTCATCTCAGAATTTTCAAACATTTAGCAAACTTTCAGACTGAAGCCAAGAAAGGTGACTTCGTAATTATCATCTCCAACAGCTGGAGAGGAGCAAGGCAAAGAAAGATTAAACAAGTTGCCAATTTCTATAAAGTAAATCAATAATAAAAATACCAAATGAACCCAGGAATCCCAAACTGTTAAGGAGCTGCCATCAAGCTGCCGAATAGGCCTATGCAACATAATGAGAAGCTCTTAACTGGGTGTCCATAGACTTGTTCTTTTTAATTCTTTGTATTTATTTTGTTAACTATTTCTCAATTACATTTAAAAAATGTTTAACAATCATTTAAAAAAAATTCTGGGTTCCAAAGTCTCTGCCCCCTCCTTGAGAAGCAAGCAATTTGATATAGGTTATACATGTTCAGTAATGCAAAACACATTTCCATATTAACTATGTGACAAAAGAAAACGCAGATCAAAAAAAAACCCAAGAAAAATAAAGTTAAATAAAAGTATGCTTCAATATGTACTCAGGGTTTATCAGTTCTCTCTCTGGAGGTGGGCAGTATTTTTCATCATGGGTCCTTTGGAATTGTCTTGATCAGACTAGCTAAGTCTTCCACAGTTGATCATCCTTATAATGTTGCTGTTACTATGTACAATGTTCTCCTGGTTCTGCTCACTTCACTTTGCATCAGTTCATATAAGTATTCCCAGGGTTTTTGGAAACTATCCTTTTTGTCATTTCTTATAGCACAACAGTATTCCATCATGATCACGTAGCACAACTTGTTCAGCCATTCCCCAACTCCCCAATTGCCTCAATTTCCAATTCTTTGCCACCATAAAAAGGGTTACTAGAAATATTTTTATACATATGGGTCTTTTTCCTTTTTCTTTGATCTCTTTGGAATACTAGACCTAGTAATGGTATTGCTGGTTCAAAGGGTATGCAAAGTTTGATAGCACTTTGGGCATAGTTCTAAATTGTTCTCCAGAATGGTTAGACTAATTCCTAACAGTGCATTAGTGTCATGGACTTGGGTTTTTCCTAAATATTTTGATAATTGTATTTTGATATAGTTTCCTTTGTAATCCTATGTATTTAAAAACCTTATTTTGAGGAGTTCATAGACTTCACCAGACTGCCAAAAGGGTCCATGATCCAAAAGTGGGCAAGGAACCCTAGAAAAAGCAGGCCAGACAATGAAGCTTCAGATGGCATTTGGATTAGAGCGAAATTAAAATAAAATCTTTTTTTCCTCATTCCTAATAGTTAATACTCACAATTTTGACATATACGAGCTCAGATTAACTGGGGTAGAAGCTGTACCTTGGAGTTTACTAGGGTCCTTGACTAGGACTTGATTAGCTCTTTGAGAAAGAGTTTTAGTAGGGATTCCTTTCAGTTATATTAAGGATGATTTATGTTGGTTCACACCTGGGCCATCTAATCCTACTCGGCCTTTAAAAGGGAGAACATGGACAAAGAAGAAGAGGATGAGAACTGGAGACAGACACAGGGAAGACGGGGCAATGCAAATGGACTCAGTTCCCTGGAGAGAAAAAGTCTCTGAAATTCTGAAGTCCCTCCATGGAAACATTCAAGAGAGTAGGAGTCAGGTTTCTCATCTAATTAATGGACAAATTTTGGCGAGGGTTTGACAAACCCTGGCTTCAGAAGACTCAGGGGGGTTGAGCAGGGCCTTACCAGGTTCCTCCTGGGCACACCCTCTAATACTAGAATGTGCAAAGAGTCCCTTAGTTCTCCTAAAAGCCATGAAGGTTAAGGATTACACTGAATGGCTGAAGTAGTAATTTATGAAGGTGTTCAAGGATAAATACAGCATTCCTCTCCTCAGATGCACACATCTGGCTCCTATCAAGGCAGCTGGAGCCATGCATACGGATCCAAGGATAGAATTTAATCTAGAGCAGCGACACACTGCACAGTCTGTCGAGCCAGAGGAAATATGAGGATTGATTCCATGTGCCCTGGAAATCTACCCTAGTACCTAGTCATACTCCCTTTTTTTAAGACTCAAAAATACAAAATACTGGGTGACACCTGTGACATAGCAAATAGGCCGACCACATTTTCTGAGACAAGCAGGTGGTTTGTAAGGGAACAATTTCCTTCAGCCACTAAAATGATATCATACTTCTTGAAATTCGATCCAACTAGCATTATTTCCTATGTGCTGGGCACAGAGCCAGGGGCTAGAACAAAAACAAAAGACAGACAAAAACAGTCCCTCCCCTCAAATATCTTATATTCTCCTGGGGATATACCACGTAAACAGGTAAGCATATACGGAATCATTTGAGAATGAAAAACGTACTAACAAGTTGGGGGGATTAGGGAGGGCTTCCCGTGGGAGGCAGCACCTGAACTAAACTTTGAAAGAAGTTACGACTTCTAAGAGGCGGAGTTGAGGTCCCATTCAGTCATGGGAGTCTCTGCAAATTTGGAGAACAGAAAATGGGTCAGTTTGTCTGCAAGACGGAGGTGGGGGTAACATACGATAAACTTGAAATGGTAAGTTGGATCCAGGTTGCGGAGGAATTTTAATACCAAGCTAAGCAGTTTGTATTTAAAATCTAAAGGCAATAGGAAAATACTTTAGACGGGCATTTATTAGGAATATTACGTGGTCTATGTGGAGGATGGATTGGAGGGAGGAAGAAGAAGAAAGTAAGGAGTCAAATTAGGAGACTGTTAAAATTGTGCACCAGAGAGGTGATGGGAGGTTGAACATAACGTGGTGAGGTCAAGTAGATGGGAAGAAGGGGATGAATCTGAGGGATGCCGAGGAAGTAGAATCAAGGGGACTTAGAAAATGACTGGACACTATTGAAATCAATGTATGGTTCTCTAATCGGGTCCATCAGATATCTCTTCCTGTTGTTGAAATGTGACTTTTAGATAAAGAGGAAAATCAAAAAATACAATTTGTCTGGAGGATTTAGACAGGAATTTCAGCTTTTGTCCTCTCTGCATGCAGTATATATCCGTTTATCGAAAAAAAAAAAAAGTTGACCCGATGTTCTGAGAGAATGTATTGATCCCTTCTTAAATTCTTCCCATGGTCTTTATCCTTCCAGACTATTTAAAAGGAATGCTCTATGTTTCTACTTTGGGGAAAACACGGAAGGTTCTAGCTTGTTTGGTCCATGTCAGAGGTAGAAGGATTCTCGGTCTGAACCAAGTGGGACGACCACTGTTGGACACCACCAATCTTTTCAAGTATTGACTTCCTTTTAGTTCTAATTTGATAGCTCATTATGGAACAGAGATCGTCTGGTACGCTCAAAGGTACTTGTGGAAGTTCTGGCCGAGTCCCACCAACCTGGGAAGTCTCTGTGTTTGCGTCTTGAGGCAGGGTCTGTTGCTATATCTTGTCTGTCGTATCTGTTGTGGAAGGACCCACCTAGCCAAATTTGGAGAAGTTCAACATGAGAAAGCTGATTATCAGGCAATCAGCCACAGTAATGCATTCTCCACAGAATTCATAAAACCATCTACTATTACAGGAAAGGAAAGTAATCTGCATTGGTGAAGGGTGTTAACTCCACCAATTATATGTGACACACCCAACAAATTGGCAGAGATAACGGGAATGATGATGATCACAGATTGAGAAAAGACAGAAATAGTGGATAGCAATTATGAAAAGACATACATATGGCATTATTAGTGAAGCTGTGAATTTGTACAACCATTCTGTAAAACAACTTGGGATTATGCCAATAAATTGACCCAGAGATTCCACTGCTGGGTATGTATGCCAAAGAAGTCACTGACAAAGAAAGTTTCCATGTACATCCAAATATTTATAACTTTTTGTGGGAGCAAAGAAATGGGAACAAAGTAGATAGTCATTAGTTGGAGAATGGTTTAGATTAGATGAATGTAATAGAACATTACTATGCAGTAAGAAGTGATGAATATAGAGAAACGTTGAAAGATATTGAACTAATGTTAAATAAAGTAGGCAGTCATGAAAATTAATGTAAATGGAAAAAATAACCACAACAAAACAATGGACACTTTTGTTGTAAAGTATAAAGAACAAACTTGGCCCCACAGAGGAAATATGAGACTACTCCCTATGCTCCGATCCTTTGAAGAGGCGATGGTCCACAGGTGTGAAATAGGGCATGTAACATATTTTTTTCCAATGTAATGTTTACTTTTGCTGAAAAATTTTTATTCCTTTTTCTAAAATGTATATCATAAATGGATGACTCTTGGGAAGGGGAGAGTGATATAGATGGAACTTTAACAGGCTTTAACAGAGAAGGTGCCTCTTTGATAGGTGTGAACAATTTCAATAAAACTTCACTGGACTGGGATCAAACAGCTTTGGAGGGAGTGGCAAGTGTCTTTGACTATACTTGTTGACCCATTCATACCATATTTTTGATGAATCATTGAGTCATGGAATTAATTGGGGGAAAGCAAAGGGAGTGGTTTGATTAGGTCAGGCTATTTGTCCATCTCAGTTTTGGGACCTATAAAAAGGAGACAGAGACGCAGTGTAATAAACTGGAAAGGGAGTTGGATTTGGGGTCAAATGACCAGTATTTGAATCCCATCTTTGACCTTTGTTACTTATGTGACCTCGGGTAAGTCATTTTTCTTTTCTAGCCTCAATTCCTCATCAGTAAAATAAGTGGGTGGAACAAAATGACCTCTAAGATCACTTTCATCTCTTAATCGATGATTCCATGGAGAATAATCAATGACCTCGTTCTTTAACCTTGTTAAGAAGCTCAGATTTGTTCCTAGTCATACTATCTACAACAATAACATATTCCTTGAACTCTCTGGAAAAAAAGGTTATAATTTTTGTTTAGTTTACTATTTGGAACTAGATTGAGAAAGTAAAGCAATTGATGGTCAGAGATAGTCTTCAACAGAAAAATTGTAAAAGATTAACAACCTTATTTTTATAGGCATTGCAGTAGTGGGGGACAATTCATTCAGCACAAAGGTCTGGAAATAAAAGATCGGAGTGTCTCATGCAAATAGCAAGGCCAGATTGGCTTATAGGTCAAATACAGAAAGAAATGTCTCAAATACACCTAAATATTCATTCCAACACTTTGGGGCTAGAAACAAAAAAATATGCCCATTAACTTGGGAATGGCTAAACCAATTTTAGTACATAAATATAATGGAATATTTACTATGCTTTATGAAATGACAAGACAGACAAAGCATTTTAAGAAACACTTAAGGGAGTTGATATTTGTGACCATTTCAAAACTGATAAGAACAAAGAAACACAAAGCTGAATTGAATCATATAAGCATAAGGGCAAAGCTTGGCCCCAGAAAAGAGCTCCCTTCTTCGTTTTTTTGTTTTTTTTCCAGTTTTTTTCTGCAGGGGCGGGGGGGGGGGGGGGGGAAGGGCAGGGCAACTGGGGTTAAGTGACTTGCCCAAGGTCACACTGCTAGTGTGTCAAGTATCTGCTGTGGCATTTGAACTCAGGTCCCCCTGACTCCAGGGCCGGTGCTCTACTCACTGTGCCACCTAGCTGCCCTTCTTTGAAGAGGTGGGAGACTATGAGTATGGAATACTCACATAATGTCTGACATGTTTCAGGAATTGTTTGGTTTTGCAGAACAACTTTTTTCTACTTTTAAAGTCTTTGTTACGATGACAGTTTGCTGGGCAGACACTGGGGAAGGATATATTAGCAAAGGAATGTGATGCAAAGGAATAAAAATAAGATTTTTAAAAATAAAGCCTATTAATCTGTAATATGAGTGTAGAGGGATGTGGCTACACTCCCCGAACTGGAGACTGGCAATAAGGGGCAAGTTAATTGATTCTACTGCCTCCAGATCATCTTAGATTGGCCCATGACCAAGGTCCCTTGTCGCGTTGTGGAGCTTTGAAGGCCAAAGGCAGAACACAGTGTGGGGCGTGGGGGAAGGGGAGATGGCCGCGCCGTGGGCCTAGAAAATGGTCCGAGCGGTCGTGGGCAGAGGGGCTTGGGGGAAGGCCTGGGGCGGGGTGTGGGGAGGGGCTGCTCCCTGCAGAGGCTGGAGCGGGTCTTCCTCTAAGCCAGGATCCTACAGCCACGTGGCCGGCCTTGAGGGCTGCGGTGGCGGGAAGGCGGAGCTCTCCGGAGGCGAGAGATTTGATTAGTGGGGCCCATTTCCTTCTGGACTGACGTCAGAGCCTGGAGGCCTCTGACACCGGAAGTGAAGCCCGAGGGGAGCGAGCGGCACGTGGCTCTAGGCTCGGAGCCGGCAGTGAGGCCGGGCCCACGGGGGACGGTGACGCTCCGGACCCCGCGACAGCGCGAGGCAGCCGGAGCCTTCCGGGACCCCAAAGGTGGGTGTGACAGGGCCCTTCCATGCTGCGCGGGTTCACTTGCGTGTGTGTGTGTGTGTGCCCGTGCCCGCGTGTGTGCGGGTGTAGACGCACTTCCACACCCGTTCACAGACACACTGACTACACTTCTGTGTTGGAATAGACTGTGTATATATAATTATTTGTTATATTCATAATTATTGGCATAATCATTACCATGATGTGCATATATTTTCCATAGCTTATGTTTACTGACTCCACTTCCTTCTTAGGGTATATGGTGTATAGTGATATTTTCGATAAGTATTAACATAAGTGTTAAAGTGTATATATTTTGTATATTATACTTACAAACTCCATTTCTGTTAGGGTACACTGTGTTTATATATAATTAATGATAATGATCAATATTAATTAGTACACTGCATCTTTTGTATATCTTATACTTACTGATTCTACTTCCTTGTTAAAGTATCCTATTTATATAATTAATGTATTTTATTAATAATTGTTATTGACACCATTAATATTGTGCATGTATTGTATATATCTTATAACTGTACTTCCTATTAGGATATACTGTATGTAGGTAATTAATATTTATTAATATTAATTTGTCTAACACTTCCTTGTTCGGGTATATGGTGTATATATAATCAACGTATTTATAACGGTTGATATAATAACTATTACAGTTACTAATAGGTTTTATAGGTAAAGACTCCATTTCCTTTGTTACGGTATAATGCCTGTCTATATAAATAAATATATCTGTATCTCTGTCTTATCTATATAGAGATGTACATCGCTATATATATCTAGATGTACACATATCTATATGTGTTTATGTATATGTGGACATACATACGCATACACACACAGGTGCACGCACGCTTAATGACTCCATTTTCTGTTAGGATATGTAGCTATATGTACAGTATATCCTAACAGAAAACGGAGTCGTTAAGCATGTGTGTGCGTGCGTGCGTGTGTGTGTGTATCCTTACTGTCTCACTTCCTTTGTTAGGGTAAATGCTTTTTTGTTGTCGTTCAGTCATTTTTTAGGTGCATCTAACTCTTCCTGACCTCTTTTGGGATTTTCTTAGCAAAGACACTTTTCATATAACAGATGAAGAAACCGAGGCAAACAGAGTTAAGTGACTTGCCTAGGGTTACACAGCTGGGAAGTGTCTGAGTCCAGATTTGACCTGGGGGAGATGAGTCTTCTTCACTCTAGGCTTGGCACTAACTGTCCATCCATATATACATAGAGATACAGAGATTTATGTAATCTACATCTATATGTCTCTCCCTACTTATCTGTAAATCGGTATATCTGCATATCTATATGTACTTAATGACTCCCTTTCCTCATTTAGGGTATTGTGTGTGTGTATGTGTGTACACATACAAAGAGTATATAGATATAGATATATCTGCATGTAAATAAGTGTGTCTATATTATACATACTGACTCTGCTTTGTGTGTTACACCGTGTGTCTATTTCTATAAATATATAGAGATATGTTTCTATCTCTCTACCTTTCTATCTGCATAACTTACTACTTCCTGTTAGGGCACACTGTATATATAAGCTATAGCTATATCAATGTATATATACTTGCTGACTTCACTTCCTGTATTCCCCCCCGCCATTGACTCCACTTGCTGCGTTAGGGCATACTTTGTGTGTGTGCACACGTACTGTAAGACTGCACAGATGTGTACACATACTAACTGAGACTCACAGGCTAACCCAGTACATAGATAGGTCAACTTTTACTATTATTCTTTTTATAACCCCAGTATCGAAGTCTCTCCATCCCTTTGATCATTTCCCTTGACCCCCTCTTGGTGTTTTCACATTCTACTAAGTATTCCAGGTGAGAAGAATCATGGTTTGTACAGTTGACACCCATTTCCTGAATTCTTAGGTGCTGGAAATGCGAGAATGAGGAGGAGGGGTGGTTTGTGTATTACTCGAGGTGCAGAATAATGAGGTACGAGGCTTCTTCTATAGGATCAGCTGCTCTAGGGCTTTGAGAGGAAAGCAGGCTAGTTCAGAAAGGCATCTCTACCCCACTATTCAAACACTTACTGAGCAGGTGCTTTTCTGTTCTAAGTTCTCCAGAGAGATGGAGGTAAAAGATACCCATGCATCCCAGTAGAAGGAACACTGAATGGGAAGTCAGGACCAGTAATTTGATAAATTGGATTCCTGTTGAAATGAGTGGTTCACAGAGGACTTTTCCCCAAGTCTCTGGATTAAGGTAACTAGTTCTCTATGATTTTGTTGTGCATTAATGTACTTGTGGAAGATTGTGTATTACAGCTCTGGGAACTGGTCTCCTTTCTCCTTACAAGCTCCATGAATCAGAGAGCAAAGTCTTTCTCTGTGCCCAGCCTATGGGTGATGCTCTGCACACAGTAGGGCCTCATCACTCTTTCTTAAATGAGTCATGAGATCTTAGAGTTCCAGGATCTCAGCTCAAGTGCCACCTTCTGCACCAGGGCTTTCTTGGCCCTCCTTCCGCACCCAGGTGTTTGTGGCATAAATGACTGACCTCAGAGGGTCTTCAGGGATCACCGGAGAGGCAGTGTGGTTAGGGGGAAAGAGCAATGAAATTGGATCCTAGCTTTGTCCCTTTCTCTTTCTCTGTGAACTGTGTCCCTAACCTCTCCTTGTCCTCGGTTCCTTCATATGTATAACAAGGAGGTCAGGTTAGAGGGGTCCTCAGGTTCTTACCTGTTCTATTGGTCTTCTACTTGTAAGGGGCTGGGGTGGGGGCATGGTACAAAGCTACCTTTTGGCTCTTGGGCCTTGATGAGGTGCAAACACATCCTTGAACAAGTCAAAGCCATGTGTGTGAGACAGGGTCACTCCCTTGAACACTTGGTTTAAAAGGCAAGTCTCAACAAATCCAGGAAGATGAGACTCTGCGGTTTGGAGGATTTTGTTTTCCTGAGGCAAAAACAACCTGAAGGGTGGGATTAGGAGAGAGGAGTGAAGGGGTGTTAGCCAAGAGGACAACCTGACTGGGGGTTGTGGAGTAAGGCATTGTAGACCATAGGGCAACCCAGGGCAAGCTGGGGCCTAGAGGAGCTACCGGGAAGAAGGAAGGACCTGTCTTGATGTTAGCTCCATATTACAAATCCCTTATGCCTTATGCTAGTGTAGAAGCACACTAAGTCCTTTCCCCTTCCCCTCCTCCCAGAAACACTTTTTCAATGTCCCTGTGGTCTAAACCTTTATCTGTATGTGATCATTGCCAAAGGGACAGTGTCTAAAGTCCTTGAGTTTTGTTCGTATCTAAGGCCTCGCCATTTCCTGAAGGGACAGGCCAGATCATCTGGGGTAGTCTGCCTCCCTAAGACCAAGTACTCCCACTTAGATGCTACTGAGCAGAAGCTGGAAGAAGTCACTGAGCCAGAATTGTGCTGACTAGATCCCAGGGGGTCCCCTTGCTGTGTCGTGCTATACACTTACACCTCTCTCTAATTGACTCCCTCTCCCAGACTTTTCCCAACCTTTTCATCCTTTCCTTGCGTCTCCTGGGCTCCCCTCTTGAACCCTCTCAGATGAGAGCCTTGCCTCCTGTTTCACTGAGAGCTCCCTCTTCTCCTTTCCACCTCCTTGTCTCATAGCCCTCAGGCACCTTCCCTTGCTTTCAGGAAGAGGGTGCCCTTCTGGTGTCCTAGGCACAAGTGATCCCAATCCATGCCATCTTCTGCCATGTCTGCTGCTTACAGGTATGCCCACGTCTCTCTTATCCTCAGACCTCCCTGATCTTTCTATCTGTAACAGCAGGGCTGCTTGCCGCGACTGTGGCTAAGACCCACAATAAGAGCGCACAGGAGGCTGCCAACACAGGTTCTTTGATCTACTTTTCTAAAGAAAGCAACTTTAAGGGGTTTACAGTCTCAGTTTAATCAAACATATCCAATATATCATTCGCTTAGTTCAGGGGGAAAAAGATCAGCCCCCTGAACTTCAGGCCAAATACAAACAGAAATTACAAAATCACAGACCTTGTCTGATCAAATCACAATTCGTAGTTACCAGAGAAGTACCAACATCTGAGTCACAAAGCAGGGGGGTGGCGACTTCAACAACTTGCCCAGAGTCTTGTCACCTACATTTCTTTCAATGAGCGTATCCCCAAAAGTCAAATGCTAACCTGGTACACATAACCTGTTCAGGATCCTGAAGGCTCGAGGCTCACCATTTAGAGTGTGAGACAATGAGTGTGGGAAAAGCCCCAACCACCATCACCACATCATACACAATTCACTGACTCTCGATTGTCTTAGTGCTGAGAAACATTCCAAGAAAAACAAGATCCTGCTTTACCCATCCCATCCAAACAAAGGTCAGACTCATTAAAGTCACAAGAGAAGAACAGCAGAAAACCCTGCCCTGATTACCGCCGCACTATCCCTGCTAGCTTCCCCTTTGTCTCCTCTGTGGCTGTTCTTGAGAAGGCCGTCTGCAGTGGGTTCATTCCTGTCCTTACGTCCCTGTAGTCTGGTTTCTCACCTTGGCATTCATCTCAAACTGCACCCTCCCACATTACCACGGCCAAAACGCATCATCTTGTCTCTCTCCTCATTCTTCTTGACCTTTCTGCAATTTTCGACACCATTAATCCCCCTTCTCCAGGCTGCTCTCTTCTTCTCTCTGGGTTTTCATGAAGCTGTCCGCTCCTGGTTCTCTTCCTGCCTTCTCAGGCGCCTCTGGGTCTCCATCCAGGTCACAGCTGCTAATGGTAGGTTCCCCAGGCTCTGGCCTGGGCCCTCTTGTCCTCTCTCTACTTCATTTGCTGATCTCATCAGTTCCCATGGACTGAATTGCCATCTCTTGGCGGATGATTCTCAAATCTGTGTATCCAGTCTCACATCTCCAACGGCTTATTGGACATCTGCATCTGGATGTCCTGTAGATACCTTGAAACTCAGCATGTCCCAAAGTGAACTCATTAACTTCCCCCCTAAAATCTTCCCCTTTCCTAATTGGCTTATTGTAATCTAGGGTACCACTATCCCTAAAGACCAGTACATCTTCCATTTACCCCTCACGCTCCTACACAGCAAAATCCATGGCTCCCTGTGGCCTCCAGGATCAACTGCAGAATGCTGTGTTTGGATTCAAAGCCCATTCTAACCTGCCCCCCTTCCCCTCCTTCTTACACCTACTCCCCACCCCCGGCCTTGCTGTTGCATGCAGGGCTCTCCACTATGCCTGGAACTCTTCCCTTCTCTGCTCCACTGCTGACCCCCCTGGCTTCCTTTAAATCCCAGCTAAAATCCTGCTTTCCACAGGAAGCCTTTCTGGGCCCTCCTACCACGGTGGCTTCCCTTTAACCATTGTTCCTGTATGCATTTTGTCCGGGGCCTGGAACACAGGAGGCATCTAATAAGTGCTTAGGACCGGTCTAAGAGCCCTTTGGGTTAATTCAGTAAGAGAAGCACCTTTAACCAAGTAAGAAGGAGAATCCTTATAAAAGGGAGCCGGTCAAAATGGATTGATGGGTTTTAGGGGAGTGATTCTCCAGGGTGCGCCAGAATTAAGTGATGTTGACTCATTTGGACCCTCAGAACAATGACGGGCCCTCTGTGGCCATTACTCTCCATTGCAGAGTTTTATCTTTGTTTCTGAGCCCTATAGACGGTATGGGGGAGGGGCTTGGGCAGAGAGATGGCCCCGGCTTGGGAGCCTCTCAGAACCCGAGCCCGTGTCACAATGGGCCTCGGTCACAGAACCGTGCGGGCTTAGAAGCCCCACGGTGGAAGGGACCCTCAGTGGCCGTTTCATGCAGCCCCCTCGCAGTGGACGCGTGGACTGCCAGCCTGGCTGAGAGCCCAGAGCTTGGCCTCGCCCTGACGTGTGCCCTGAGCTTCGTGCACCTCCAGGAGCGGGGTTCAAATCCGCCCAAGACCCCACGTGTAACTTCCTCTGCAAACCCATGGGAGCCGCGATGCGCTTTGATCAGCAACAAGTTTTTCGGTTTCGTTTTTCCCCGAACTTTGCCCGGCTTTCATGGAGGCTGCGAGGAACCAGCCCCGCCCCGCGGGGAGTGGGGGGTGGAGGGGAGCGGGGTCGCCGGGGCCTGCACAGTGCAGGCGCTTCTTCAGCGCCAGGCTCCCCGAGGAGCTCCCCGTCCGAGCATTTACTAAGCGCCAGGCCCTGGCGGAAGGGAGCCCCAAAGGAGTCACCCCGGGTCTTCCAGGCACCTCTGCCCTCCTGACCCTAGGAGGGTTGGGTTTCCGGCCCACTCGTGTGCTCCGGGAGACCGGAGGGGCGTCCATCGGGCGAAGAGGAGCCTGGGACTAGGTGGGGCGCGTGCACGTGCGCGCGCCCCGCGAGGGGCCGTTAGGACCGTTAGAGCCGTTTTGAATTCCCCTCTGCCTTTCGCGCCTCTCCTTTCCCCTCCTCCTCCCCCGGTGACATCATCACCCCCGCTCTGGGAGGGAGGGGCGGCCCTTTCCTCGGCAGAAAGATGACTAAGGAGCTCTTCTTGTTCCTTACTGGTGAAGTCCGCTCCCCCCGCCCGGCTCACACCCCCGGCCTGGCTGCGGACCCTCCCCTTTCCCTACGCTTGATTGGCTCTCAAGGCCGATTCCCTTCGGGCTCTCGCCCTGGATTGGCCGCCTCTGCCGCCGCTCGCCCCTCGCTCCCCCCTCCCCCCGTCTTTTCCCGTCCTCGCCTACGTACCCCCACGCCCCTTACGTGGCGACGCCGCCGCGGACGCTTCCTCCGTAGACAACTGAGCCGCTCGCGGACCGGGAGGCGGCCGAGCCGTGGCTAGAACCGTTGCCGTCGCAGTCTCCCTGGCCCTTGAGGACGGGAGGTCGGTGACTGGCGGGGGCTGCTATGGTGCTGAGTTCTCCCGTAGAGCCGACCGAGGAGAGGCGGTTGCGGCCATGAAGGTGAGAAGACTCCCTCCTGGGGGGTTGGGGGGGCGGGACCGGGGCCGGCGGCGCCGACCACCCCCTCGCGGGTCTCTCAGAGCCCCCGGCCTTCCCGCCTCCCGCGGCTCGCCTTGGGCTCGCGGGGGGCGGGCTCTTGGAGAGTGACCCGGCCCTCTCGGAAGACTCTTTTCCTGCCCCGGCCGAGCCCCTCAGCCCTCCCTGGCGGCCGGAGAGGCGCCGCCGGCCGGCCTTGGGCGCGCGCCTCCCTCCTGGGCCCCGCCGCCCGCGGGGGGTCGGACCCAGTGAGCTCGAAGCCCGCGCTCCTACGGGACCCCCGAGGGTGGCCTGCCGGGGGTGGGGTGGGCGAGGGGGCCGGGGCAGCCCAGGAACCGTGGCCCCGGCGCTTAGCATCTCGTAAGCGCGCCTGGGGAGTCGGGGCTATCACTCCCCACGCCCACCGGCTCCTGCTTCCCTGGGCTCAGGCTGAGAAAAGGTGCGATCTTGGAGGTCAGCGCAGACCGGGATGTAAAGTGGAGGGGCAGCGTCCCGTGACTGTCAACTGCGGCTGTTTGTTTTCCAGTTTAGTGAACTTAGTTTGTCAACAGCCTCAGTTAGAATCTTCCCAGCAGTGGGTGAAACTGGACCCTCGTCCGCAGCCTGCACCCCGGGTGTTGGAAGCCCGAGAAAATCCACTTCTCTCTGTCCCTTTAAATTGGTGCCATTCACTTACGAGCATCAGCCAAGAGCGAAGTGGGCAGGGCTCGGACCTTGAGCTTCTGGAGCAGTGAAATCCGAAAGATTTAGAGCTATTTAGAGTGACTAAAAAATAAAATAAAAAATAAAAAAAAGTGACTGGGAATTGAAGTGGAAGGAAATTTTCTGTGAGGTGGGATTTTAGCAGCAGAAAGCATTTGAGTGAACGTCGTACACTGTTCCCAAATACCAAAATTTTGAGTATTCGTGCCAGTATATTGGGATTTGGCAACAGTGAAACAGAGAGAACATAGCATTTAAGTTAGAGCACTCAACTGATTTAAACCATGTATCTCATAAAACTTCTAAAAAGTATAGGAAGAGTGGGGGTTTCTTTAAGGAAATCCTGGTGTTCATTTTTTTTTTCTTAAATCCTTTTTTTTTTTTTTTTAGCACTTCACCTGAAAAGCGAATTAAAGTAGCTCTTTTCTTTCCTACTAATAACTTTTCTTGTTTCTTAATATCGTAATCCAAATGTGTTAACTAAATACTCTCCAAAAGCAGGTTAAATACTTCCGTCCTTTAACTTTGCTCTCTGACCACCAAAAAAAACTAAAGAGTACAAAATTCTGGCTAATCCTAAACTTTTTAACTGGTAATTATGATAAAGTTTCTTTACATTTTAGTTTTTGTGAAACTGGCTTTTTCAGGATATGTCTTAGACCAGTTTACTGTATATAGAATGACAACTGTTTTGTTGAATTGCTTAATTTATTATTTATGAATTGCTGGTAAAGGGTGATGATGATCAGTTTTGGGGCATTCTTGTTCTGCTTTCAGTAGTACTAACTACAGGAATTATAACATGTGGGCATTCACCCAAATAAGCGTTCATTTAAATGAAATTAAAGTGACTTTTTAATTACTGGGCAGTTGATTAAACACATTGCAACTTTGTTCTGGAAATGACTGCCGTTAGCTTTTTTTATTTTATTTTAATTTTTAAGAGCATTATCTTTTCCTCTCCCCTCCCCATTGAACAATTTTTTAAAACTCCAAAAACTAGAACTACAAATATGCATAGTCCAGTAAAAACATATAACCACATTAGCAGTGTTCAGATATACATGTTTCATTCTAGATTTTTGAGTCCATCATCTCTAGCAGGAGGTGTGGGTCTCATGATTTATCTTCATTCCTCTGGACTTGTGCTTTATCATTGCATTCATCAGAGTTCTAAAGTTTTTCATGATATTTTTCTTTATAATGTTGTAATTGTATAAATTGTCCTAGTCTCCTTAACTTCACTTGGCATTAGATCATAAAAGCATTCCTAGTTTTCTCTGAAACTGTCCATTTTGTCATGTCTTATCACACAACAGTCTGTTAGATTAATTTGCCATTGTGTGTTTAGCCATTTTCCAAAATGTGGGCACCTGCTTAATTTACGGGGGGGGGGGGGGTGCTATGAAAAAAGTTGCAGCCGATGTAATTATAAATATTTTTGTACATATTGGTGTTTTTGCTCGTTCTTTGATATTTTTGGAGTAAAGGCCTAGTACTGGTGTAGTTGAGTCATACTCAACATGAATCTAGTATGTACAGTTTAGTAATTTTTGGAGCATACTTCCAAATTGTTTTTGGGAATGGTTGGACCAGTTCACTGGGCCACTAGCAATTCATTGGTGTGCCTGTTTTCCCACAGCCCTCCAAAATGTGTCTTCCTCTTTCCACGTACTTTTAGTCTTTACTGTCTTAAAATTGAATGCTTTTCTAATATCCTTAAATTGAAGGTCAGCTATTTATCCTCCTGTGTTAATTAATCTTAGCTCTTATATCTATTCTTCAATGGTCATGGTGGTTCTGACCCAAACTGCATCTGTTATGTATATCCACTAGATTTCTGATTTCATCCTTGTGGAAACTCCCAGCCAGACAGATGGACAATTCATTTGTAACTTAAGAGTTTTAGACTAGTGTCACTTGCTTGTACGTGCTCCTTAACTACCTATCAGAGGCAAATTTAAACCAAACATCTGCCACTTCCAAGGCTGTGCTGCTTCTCAGATATACCAAGGAGACAGAATGGCAAAATGGAAAGACCCTGGAAGTGCAGTCTTAATACCTAAGTTTAAATCTTGACTGTGCATCCTAGTCCCAGGGTGACCTTCTGCGGGCAGGTAACTCACTTCCTGGGCCTCTAGTTCCTGTGAAATGAGGGTGTTGGCCTCTGAGGTGCCTTCTCATGCTAGATCTGTGTGTTTATCTGTGACCAGGATTGAGATAAAACTGCCTTAGGTGAAAATGGGTTCTTCCTCACTGGCAGTTTTCAGAAGACATTTATAGGTAACAGTCGGTGTTCCATAATTCTTCAGCAAAGAATACCACACAGATGAATCTGACGATAGTGTGGCAGAGTGGGGATGAAGCACCTATTCAGTTTCTCAGCGGCTGTTTTTCTTGAATTCTTTACCTAGTTCAAGGTCTGATGTGTTTTGAAGTTAGTGTGTCTGTGTGACTGGCGAGTTTGTTTTGTGAATGTTTACCTTAAAATTACTCATTTTCTATTATCTGCAGTAACGTAGCACTCAGAATTTTGTAGGATACCTTTTTAGACAATCTCTGTTGTAGTGCAAATAATGTTGACTATCTGATCAGATATCCTGCATGAAAATTCAGTAAGTTTTTAATGCTAATGTCTGTGTAGGAATTTTCATTTCCAAATGACGTTTTGGAAAAACATTTTGAGTCTAGAATTTGTTGAATGAACGAATGAAAAAGCATTTATTGAGCACTAAGTATGTATGCATTGGATATTTGTTTCTCTTAATACTAGTAGGATGTTTTGGTTTGAGTTCAATATGGGCTGAGTTCTGTATATGACAGACACAAAAGATACTGAATTTTTGGAATTTCTACACTACTAACAATAGCTTTTAAAAATAAATCCTTATACTTAGGGTATTTTCCTCAAGTGTCCCTAGTTAGGGGCAAAATATTAGTTACCATCTTTATATTCTTTGTTCATCTTTAATAAATGCTCTGAGGAAGGTAACTAACTTGAAATCTTTCCCTCCTATAAAATTTAATTCATATCAATGCTAAAATTTAGAATTTCTCATTTTGTTAACTGCATTGGATTTGCATTTTGGAGCACTGAGTTTGGATGACACAGAGATTCCTATAGTCCTTCCTTTTCCCATATAAACTTGATAGTGTTAAAACATTCAAATTCTGAAGTTTCTTTCTGTTTCTGAATATTCAAATTCAGAGGTCATTCAAGACCTCTTTTCCTCATTAAAACTATCACATAAAATGTTAGTGTGCCTAATTCTTAATTGAGTTTTGAGCCAGTTAAGTAACTTTCCAAATGTGGGTAGAGGTCTTAGGTTGTAAATATCCTGGATTTGGTCACAGATGCAAACTGCAACTTCCTCCTATTGTTTCGTACTACCATTTAATTTCCTATAACAACAACAAAACAAACCGGTTTTCCCCATTTCCTTTAAGTTTAGTAGTGTTTATGGTAGAATCACTAAAAGGGTTTATAAAGCACCTTTAAACACACACTCTAGTGCGTTGATTTTTAACATTGGGCTCTGTGGAACCCCACAAAGGGTTTGTACATTTGAAGGGGTCTGTGAACTTGAATGGGAGAAATATTACATCTTTGTTAGACTATAATTGGTTTCTTTTGTGACCCAATATATTTTATATATTTAAATTAACAGTTTTATGCATAAGAACATTATTCTGAAAAGGGAGGGGTCCAAGGTTTTAAGAACCCCTGCTGTAGTGACATTAGGACTGTATTTAAAAATATTTTAAAACTCTTTTTAGAAAAAAAACTTTTGAAATATCCTTTATGCAAGATTATAGTCATATTAGATCTTGTGCCCATAAGCAAAATTTAAAATTCAAAGCTATCTGACTGGCCCTTTCTGTGTCTCTCAGAAAAAGCCTCTGTTGTTGCCCTTGCTGTGGAATACATTTTTGTTCAGGGCAAAGATAATGATATGAGACAGTCTGATTTGAGGCTACCTGAAGAATTACTTTAATCTAACATTTTTTCTAAAGAATTACTTTAAAGTGAGAAAGGTTAGAAACTAGAGAGCTTGCATTGTAGTCTTGGAAAAAAGGGCTACGATGGGCCTTCCCTCCAGCATGCAAATTGTTTAGCTTTCCACATAAAATTAAACAGTAATATAATTCCAGTTCCAGCAGCGAGTAGTTTGATTCTCACTACAAGATCTAATAGAGCTTTTTTAACATATTTTATCTCAAGGTACTGGTTTAGCATATGAGCTACTGTGGTTTCACTATGTGAGGTTGTATCTAGACTCCCATCATCTAGGAGGAGAAGGACCAACAAAATATGTAGCTGTGCTAATCTCAAAGGGCAGTATTTTTTGAGACCTTTCCTAATTTGCTAAAGGTCTTTATTGTACTTATTGGAAGCCAAAATTGGAAGTAATACTTCTGAAGAGGTGATAAAAAAGAACTTTTTTTTAATAGGTAAATTAACTTGACTACTTAGTTCCAAAGTAGAATGGGCTGCTTTGATAGCTTGTGAGTTCACATCATTAAAAAGTCTTTAAACAAAGGCTGGATGACTACTTGCTAGCAATGTTTTTGTAAAAACTTGTTTAGGTAGTGAATGGGACTTGATAGTCCTTTCCAACTGAAATTCTGTGGTCTGCCTTGTAGCTTCCAAATGCAGTATTTTCAGGTACTCCAGTGGATTAGTGTTCTAATTGAACATGGCCACTCTTTCCAGTGATGCCCTAGAGTACCTCTCATCCATACTTTGTCATCCTGTGGGATTCTTCCTATAAATCCTCTACAAGAGGTTCACCAGTTTTAACCATTCAGCGAGCATTTGTTATGAGTCTGTGTTAGGCATGTGTGCTAGGTGGTTCGCTAGAGCCCTGGACCTTGCAGTCTGGAAGACTTGATCACCTAATCCTGCCATAGATGCTAGCTGTGTGACCCTGGATGAGTCATTGGACTTCTCCATGTCCCAGTTTCCTTATGTGTAAGATTGGGGGTAGATCTGATGGCCTCTAAGACCCCTTCCTGTTCATATGATTCACTTCAGAGAGAGGGTCAGTACTCTTTAACTGAGTTTTGACAATGAGATCAAGGTTAGGGCACTACTTCCTTGGATCTTGGTTCTTGGTTAAGTACTATTAGATTTCTCTGTAGTCCAAAAGAACCTGAGGCCAAGAGAAAAAAACAAAACTTTCTCTAAAAGGAAACAGACTGAGTTTTGTATGCTCCCATCATAGGTCGTCACACCTCAGACAGGGCAAGCAGAATGTACTCTTTGACTGTTTCCAAAGGTCAGTAGGATGTGCCAGTGTCCCTGAATCATTAAGAATATTGTATCGAGGAAGGAACAATTACCAGGAGTTTCCTTTTGGTACTTAATCTTTGTTCCCATTCAACCTTTGCTCTTTACTAGGCATAGGAATTGTATTGTGAAGAACACTGATGTTGAGTCACAGCTAGGTTTATATATCTCACCTCTAAAACTTCCTATATGACCTTCTGCAAATCGCTTAAACTCTGGACTTTATGAAATTTCCTCATCTTTAAAAAGGGGGCTGGACTAGATCTCTGAAGCCCTTTCCAGCTCAAAATGCCTAGAATTTCTTCTATATAGCCCATTATGCTATTGATCGGAGGTTCTTTTTTTAAAAAAATTTTTTTGAGGTAGAGGGAAGGCAGGGCAATTGGGGTTAAGTGATTTGCCCAATGTCACACAGCTAGTAAGTGTCTGAGGGCGGATTTGAACTCAGGTCTTCCTGACCCCAGAGCCAGTCTTCCACTCACTGTGCCACCTAGCTGCCCATTGATCAGAGGTTCTTAACCACAGGGGTCTGTGAACTTGTGTGTGTATAAAAAAAAAACCAAAAGTATTTTGATAACTTTTAAGATAATTGGTTTCCTTGTAAACCTATGCATTTAAAAGCATTCTAAGAAGGTTTTGTCAGACAAATGGGATCTATTATACAAAAAGGATTTAAGAACTTCCAGGTGTTTAAAAAAAAAAAGTAATAGTGCCCGCTTTCAAAGAACTTTGATGCAGGAAACTAATCACATATGAAATACAAGATTAATTTTAGCTCTCTAGAGGCTAAGTGGACAGGAAAGTCTGCCCAAACTGGAAAGTTTCAGAGACTGCATTACTTTGAGATTCTTGGGGAGAGAGGGGATAGAACTATGCCTGTAACTATATACAGTAGTCATATACTTAAAAGAGTATGTATAGATTTTTAAGAAAACATGTTTTTTCTCAAAAGCACTAGAGAAGCTTACTATATCTGAAAAGGCATAGCAATAAGAAACTCACTTCTTCCTGAGGCATCCAGCCCTTCTCTTGGATATCTGTTTCTTGGGCATGAAGCCTAAATTTGCTTCCACAGCTTCTACCCTCCCCATTGCTCTTAGGGTCATTCTGTAGGGCCAAACTGAGACAGCCCTTCAGATGCTTAAAAATAGGCTGAAGATCTCCACCCCCCCTGCTAAGTTTTCTCTACATCTTACAGGGAATTGTCTGGGAAATATAGGATACTTTGTCAGGAAAATCACCCCCAATTATGTTTTTAAATTCTAATTTAATGTATCTAATTTGCTTTAAACACCTATAGATCCCACAGTAAATATTCTTTTATATGTCTAGCACTTGTATAGTGCTTTGAGGTTTGTGTAACTGAACTTCACAACAAACCCAGGAGATGGATGCTATTATTATCATCCATGTTTTACAGATGGGGAAACTGAGGCAGGCAGGTTAAGTGATTTGCCCAGGGTCAAACAAGCTAGTAAGTGTCTGAGGCCACATTTAAATTCAAGTCTTTGTGACTCCAGCTCAAGCGTTCTATCACTGCCACTAAGCAATCTTAAAATTCAATTCAATAAACATTTATTGAGAGCCTACTATGTGCTTTGCACTGTGGTAAGTGCTTTACAGTTATCTCCTTTGGGCTTCACAGTCCCGAAATATCGAGTTGTCGATATCACTATTATTTATATAAACACTTTCTGTATTGTCAATTAGAATTTATTAAGCACCTACTATGTGTCAGGCATTGTATTAAGTGATGGAGCTACAAAGGAAGCCGCAGCCCCTGCTTTTGAAATCATCCCAGAACCCAGAGGCAGCACTGCATAGGGGAAAGAGTCGGTGGATTTAGAGATAACACATCTGAGGTCTCAGCCCCTTGTGAAAGGTTCTGAATCTCTCTGTATTTTTGTAGCCTCATCCTGAAACAGCACTATCTGGATGATCTTTGGTGAAGTTGTAAAGATCAAATGAGATTGTGTACAGGAAGCGCTTTGTAACACAGATCAGCAGTTAATCCCAGATGCTATCCTGTAATTTGGAGGTCTCAGAAGTATGGGGCTATGGTTAGTTTCCCATTGTGTTGTGCCTTTTCACCATGCTGTTGACCTGTGACTTCCAAGTATCAGCAAGAACTAAAAATAGAGTCATCTTTGGATAGACTCTAAATTAGACTTTTACAACTACTTAAGAGTTAATATTTAATTGCAGATTCAGACAAGAGAAACTGGTTCAGATGCTACATGTAACTACGTTAAGAACTCAATTATCTGGCAGTCTTACTAGATAATGGGGCCAAAAACCACCTCTGAACAGCTAAATGTCACAAAGCCTACACATACTAACATGCAAGACCTTCAGGCTCTTTCTCAGTTAGCTCTTATTCTACACACAGTTCTAAAAAGCTTTATTATCTGGATTCTAGGCCAGATGACAAATTGCTAAGATAGGGCAAGAATTGGAATTGCGGAGGGCTGCTAAGTGCAGGCACATAGCAGCTAAGAAGTGCCTCCCCCCATATCAAGGTAAGTGGTCTTAACCCTATTTGAGCAAATAAAATAATCATAATGATAACCTTACAACTTTAAGAAAAACTTGTATTATGTTTATTCTTTAAAATGGTTTAAAAAAAGTAATACATTTTAGGGAGCTTTCTATTCATAAAATCAGAAATGTTGGCACTTAAAGGGTTATTAAACCCTCGGCTAATTCCTAATCATTTTATTTCCAGACACGTGCCCAGATATCCGAGGCTTACTGTACTTTGAAATGAATTTACTGATTGTCTGGTGGTTTCTTTCAGGCGGGTGCCACATCTATGTGGGCTTCATGCTGTGGGTTGTTGAATGAAGTCATGGGGACTGGAGCGGTAAGAGGCCAACAGTCTGGCTTTGGGGGAGGTACCGGCCCATTCAGATTTGCACCAAACACTGACTTTTCCACGTACCCACCAGCAGCTACAGGAGGAGCTAATATAGTTTGCAAAGCCTGTGGACTTTCATTTTCAGTTTTCAGGAAAAAGGTGAGTTTTATTTATTTTTTAAAATATCAATCTTTGATATCTTAAATCAAGTAACAGGCAAATTCCTTTACGTGAAACTGTAAACTACTTCAGGCTTTCTACCTTTTTGTTTAGTAAAGGTCTCAGAACCAGAAGGGGTTACTTACATTTACTATTTTGTTCTGGTGGCTTACAAGATAAAGCTTGCTTTTAGAATTTCAAGGTTTATGTCAGTTGTGTGTATATATAAAGGAGTGCTTTGCTGAAACTTCTCACTTTTCTGTTTCCAGTTGCCAGTGTTCAATTCTAAAAGCAAATTACGAACATTTAATAGTTTAGCGGGATTCCTTCTAGCTCTAATATTGAGTGATTCTGTGTGTATGTTGAATTTGTATTTATGGCTGCTTTAATCTAAAGAGTCTTTAAAGTACCCTTTGGCACTTTTATTGTATAGGTAAACTGAGGCAGATACCAACTTAAACCACTCCTGAAAGCTGCCTGTTGACTTTCACAGCTTTCCCTGATACCCAGGAATCATGTGGCTTAAGCTGTTACACTGCAGCCTTTGTCTAAGGAAGAATGAATTGTTTTCATAGAGATCTGTGGTCATTTCAGTCAGGGCACCAAGGCTTCTCATTGATCTAATTGTACCAAATGCCTGTGCCCTTACTTGAAAGGTTTGAGCATTTCCCCAAATTGTCAAGTTGTTATACTATTCTCATCTCAATTTTTCAAAATTATCCATTGGTATTAAGTATTAAATGAGTCAAAATAAAGACTAGCTGCTGTTCTAATTTCAGAACATTTTCATATTGCAAAGTACCTTTAAATGTTCTTTTTGAGGGTCCTCATATTGCCAGGTTGTCTTGCATTCTCTTAGTTCACATCTTAATTTTTTTTCTTTTAAGAAATATTAGTTTGTGGAAACACTGCAACAGACAGAAATAAATGATTGCATTTCTTTAACTACCATCTCTCTAAACTAGGATGTAGAAACAGCTTTGAGAGTGATTAAGGCTATGAAAAGGTACAGATTATTGTATTAGCAGGGTTCTCTATTTCCTAGGATTAACCTTGGAAGATCAGTTGCCTTTCTCCTTTATTCACTCTTGTTGTGGTGTTCTGGTGTTCGCATCTTTCTTTAACTGGGAATAAATGTCCTATGAAAAGACCCAGGATAAAAGTTTCTCACTGTTCTTTCTCCACTTGGTGGTGTCAGCTGTGCATTCAGCTAATTATATGTTTGCGCTAGGGGGTGGAAAGGTTTTAATTCATTAACACAGGCTTGTGTGGTTTTCTGAAAGTGTCTTTATTGGACTTCTGTGAACCCAGATCGTTTCAACAGTTTTCTTTCCAAGTGTTGCTAACTCTCTTATCATCTAAAGACCTGTGAAAATGGGTCAGTGACATACAGTGCTTCATGACAATGCCATGTAGTATATTAAGAACTGCTAATGCGAGAAAAACAAGCAAGGACTAAAGGAGCTGACAGTCTGGCATCCATAATTAAGTGGTTTCTTTTCTGTCTATTTTCTTTAGCATGTGTGTTGTGACTGCAAGAAGGATTTTTGTTCTGTCTGTTCAGTCATACAAGAAAATTTCCGAAGATGTTGTACTTGTCACTTGTTACAAGAAACTGCCTTTCAGCGCCCTCAGTTAATGCGACTAAAAGTCAAAGATCTGAGGCAGTATCTTATTCTTCGAAATATACCAATAGACACTTGCCGAGAGAAAGCAGACTTGGTTGATCTTGTACTGTGCCATCATGGATTGGGCTCAGAGGAAGACATGGACACGCACAGCCTGAATTCTTCAAGGTCACAGACTTCGGGCTTTTTTACACATCCATTTTTTTCAACATACCCAGTTCCTTCTCCAACAGTGTCTTCATCGCAGGGAGACCTCGCAAGCCAAAGAGGAAACTCAGTCCCTGCAGCACTTTCACAGGTAGCTGACTTGGCACTAATTTCTAGAAGTATCTGAATGTTTGTGAGTCTTCTAGGTAGAAAGTTCACCTAAGATTATTTCATTATACGTCATTTGAGTAGGAAGGGCCCACTGAGGATCTTATCTTAAGATAAAGTAGTAAACAAATTAACTCAAAGCTTTAAGTAAGCAAAATAGTACAATTCCATATTTTCTTGATTTTCAGTCCGTGTATCTTAGCAAATTTGAGGCCTTTTCTAACACTAATGAAGGTGTCAGGATTAAGATTGACTATACCTTTGTATCCCAGCTTATCTATTTTAAATGGGAATAACATTCTCCACCATTTTCTGGGGGTGTTGAATTAATGGCAGCACATGGTACAGAATGGATGTTTATGGAATTAATACATGTAGATGTGCCAAGTGTTACAGAAATCTTATACCAACTTAGCACTAAAAGGTAACAATGCCTTGGGGGGTGTTGCCTCACTAATTCACATTAACTGGGGGCAGAGGTAATACAGGAATACCTCTTAAGTCAGTATTTAAGGAAAGTTAGTGTTATGTCTTTAGCAACTGAAAAGCAAAGTGTTGCTCAGTAGAGATCCTCAGAAGATTGAGCAGAATGAGTAAGTTTATCAATTATATATATATAAATTGATGCTTCTAAAGTTTAGAATACCTAGAAATAATTTCATCCTATGCCCCTCGTTTTAAAGTGACAGAACTAGGGCCAAAAGAAGTTGACCTATCCTCAAAAATTATCTTAAATACTGTCTTCCATAATCTTAGTTACATTTTGTCATTCAAGAAATAAGATGCAAAGGCATTATGAGGAAAACCTCCGGTCCTGTTGTTCTCTAAGCTTTAATGGAGGAAGTCAGACACAGGTAACTGATTCAAAAGAGAGTTAAGTGCTACGAAAAATCTTAGACGAGGAACATCTTTGACACATGAAAGGGTGTCAAGGTCATCAAAGAGTAGGATCCCAGAAGATGGGGATGAAGTCTATCATGGGACTGGGGGTCAGCAAGGACACAATGATGAGGGTACAAAGGCAAAGGAGTTAGAAGGCAAAGGAGTAATAATGACATAAAGCTCACAAGAAAGATTGGGGAGCAGTTAATGCTAGGATCCATTTTTATTTCTTAAGTAAGCAGAGGGGAAGCAACATGATCAATTCAGTGCATCAGGAAAATTATTTAGGCAGTAGAAAGGATATATTGATCAGAGCAGAAGTTAACTGGGCTAGAGGGAGGAAGATTGGTGGTTATACAAGAGTTTGGTTGAAATGGGAGGAAGGTCTCTGAAAAAGGATATTGCAGTGGTAGTTGAGAAGGAATGAATGCGAGAGATACTTTACTAGAATCTCCAGGATTGACATTTGACTCTAAGGAGGGAAAGAGTTAAAGATGACACCCTCCTTATGAACGTGGGTAACTGGGAGACTGGAGCATGTCAGCAGAAGGTTTAGGAGGTGGGGGAGGGAGATAAGTTGTTTTGAATGTCAGAGACCTGAAAATAATATCCAGATGGCAGTAGTAAATAATATAGGACCAGAACTCTGGGAAAATACCTTGAGAGAAAGGAGAAGGACCAGATTGGGAGAGGTGGCTACATTGAAAGGGTAAGAGTAGGATGTGAAGACAACAGGAAGAGGGTTGGGTTTTTTTAAGATTCAATTTCTGCCTGTCCCTAATTAGGTTTTATTATTACTGTTACTCAGTGGGCTCATGGTGAATATTAGAGAATGGGAAATCCATCTAAATGGAAATTGAAGGCCCTGCCTTTGAACATTAAGAAAAATAAACGAATAGCTTCAGCTGTCGGCCAGTTAGTCTTTAATGGGTGAGAGTGTATTAAGGATTTTCTTTTGGGGTATCCCTGTAGGAAAGGGCTTTTAAATTTCCTCTAGTACCATTCCTTTTAGCATCGGCATTATAGTTAAAGTGGCCGTTTCTTTGTGATAATATTCTTATGGTATTGGCAAAATAATGGCTGTTGGACCCTCCTCAATTGATACTCTGGTTAGGTTTTGTCAATTCCTTGGTTGTTCTACTTGCACAGAAACTTTAAATACTGGATTTTCACAAAAACAAGCGTTTTTAAGGTGAAATGAGTTCTTTAAATATATGGGAATATGCTAACTTTATAGGGAGTAGTACCATTACATGGAATCATTCTAGGAAGCATATGGGTGCTCTGTGTCTAGAAGCAAGAAGCATCCAAAACGAGAGACTAGTGCTGTTTATAGAAGTCATTTCCTTACTGTGTGGGAAAAGTCGTTTTTAGATACTAACATGATGGCCTGAGTTTTGTTAGGAAAGTGTCTTTTTGGTCCTGATCAGATTCATTATGTGCACAGGGACAAGGTGAAACGCCCTCAACCAACACAGAAGATGATGAAGAAAATGCCGAAGAGGTGAGGGAGCCGTCCCGATACATTTAAAACTTAAGAGTTACCTTTGGCAGGCTAGACTTGGTGGGTGGGGAAGAAAGCTGCCTTCCCATGTTTGGGGGTTTTGAGGTTTGAAATTGAAGCAGCATGTTCTACTGCATCAGTGCTGAAGCAGTCTATGCCACAACAGTTTTACTCTAGAGTGCCACATAAAGGATGCTGTCTGTGTTTGTAGACCCCTGGATTCTCAAGAAAGAGGATGAGAGCTTCATTGTCTGATCTGTCAAGCCTTGAAGATGTCGAAGGGATGAGTGTCCGACAATTGAAGGAAATCCTTGCTCGGAATTTTGTCAACTATTCTGGCTGTTGTGAAAAGTGGGAGCTGGTAGAAAGAGTGAACAGACTATACAAAGAAAATGAGGAAAATCAAAAATCATGTAGGTTTGTTTTTCTTTTTTTCTCCCCTTTCCCACAACTCTTCTACCTTCAGCCTTTCATTTTTAAGGGGAAAACTGGTGGCAGTTGGTATAAAATTTGTTCAGAATAAGGTATAATCTAATTAATCACTTTTGCAGCCAGTATCTTTTACGTTATCTCAGATTTCTTTTTAAAGGTGGCCGTGGGTATTCCTGCAATGAAAATAAGTGTATTTTGTGACTGAAATTTTTTTTGAGTATCAGCCACTGAATAACTTAAAATGGGATATTTCCATCATCCCAGGACATCTGACCCCAAATCTAAGTCTTTTTTACTGTATCAGTCTCCCTTCAATGGATAGGGAACTAGGCCATAAAGTAGTGACTTCAAGTACACAATGTGTGGTCAAGAAAGAAATGCAAAAATTCTGGGTTGATGACAACTTTGTATTTGTCACTTGACAGTCACAAGTTTACGTTCATGCCTCTTGGGCAGTTTTTATTTCTCAATCATTCAGCATTCTCCTGAGCGGTTATTTCTGGAACATGCAGGAAGTATTTGGACACTGCTAAGTTCCTGAAATAATAATGAACAGTTTTGGTGGGGAACCTACCTATCAGATGTAGTAGAGACTCCCTCATCACCAGGCTTTCCATGGCTGTTATTCTTTTTCTCCAATTCTGGTTCTTCAGCCTTCCATGCCTGTGACAGTATGGTTGTGGAAAGAGAACCCTGAAATTTGGCTCAGCATCATGTCTGTCTGGCGCTTCAAATTCCTGTCTCCTTGTTCAGACCTAAATTTTCCTCAGATTATGAATGTAGGCCAGATAACTGAAGTGACCTGTACTGACATGTAAACATCCTGACTTCTTGTTGGGTAGTTCTGGTAGTTAGAACATGCTGTTGAAGATCACAGCCTTGGGCTGAATTGTCAAGTAGGCCATGTGTGGATTAGTTGGCCATCTGCCTGGGCTGGGCTTGTGGGTGCTGTGGATCACTCAGTGCGTTTTCCTGTGGTCCTGCTGCACTTCTGGTCGTCTTTCAGATGGAGATAAGATGCAGCTCAACAATGAAGAAGATGACAACCTCTGCCGGATCTGCATGGACGCCGTCATTGATTGTGTTCTTCTGGAATGTGGCCACATGGTCACCTGCACCAAATGTGGCAAGCGCATGAGCGAGTGTCCCATCTGCCGGCAGTACGTGGTTCGAGCTGTGCATGTGTTTAAATCATAGAAAGTCTCCTATTCAGTCCCATGGTTTTATTTCAAAAGCATTTCAATGAGCAGACAGGATTTGAAACCATTACTGTTCAAAGGCTGGACTTCTTTGTTTTGTTTTTTAAAAAAATTTTTTTTTCTTTATTAATTATTGTGGAAAGAAGAGTTCATCTGGCTCAGTTTAATGTGGAAACACTTTCTCTGTGACATTTCCTTTGGCAATCTGGGAGGGAGTTTAGGGGTGTAGAAGAATGCCAGGACCTTCCCATTGATGAGAGCTTCCAGATGAGTTCATAAACTGTTTCAGCTTTCTTGTTGCTCTCTTTTTAACAATACTGCCCCTCCCTTTCGTTGCCTCGACATTATTTTCAACTCAACTGCTGCCCCCTTTCAACAAGATCAGTGTCAGTAAGCGGAGCACACCGTCCATTCTAAGTAGTGGTCATGCAGATGATTTACCCTTTTAGTCGAGTGTCTTAAAATGCTAATTGATAAATGTAAGTTTCCACATTGTTGCTCTTCTAGTGTTTAAATTCAATATAATTGGAGACAAATGAGTCTACATAGAAAACTGCCAGCGCCTTAGAATAAACATGTCAATTTATGTTCTGATTAAGCATTTCCTACCAATGGATGGCTGCATCAAGAGTATTTGTCATTACAGAAGTTTGTATGTTAAGGACTTTTTTTTTTTCGCCTGTAACATCATTTACATTTTACATTCTTGTATAGTAAAGGTGTTTTTGTTTTGTTTTCCCCTCAGTGCTATCCTGCTAACTCATTTCAAGTTTAGGAATAAATTACACATTTCAAACAAATCTTCACAGGTGTGTTACCGTGTGCGGTCTTGGTCAGTTTCTATAACATGAAAATAACTGTTAGCTACGTATCATCAGGGTTCTGGAATCTGAGGTCTGTGTACAAAAAAGATCACCTGATTTAGAACTCCTAAAGAAACTACAGAAACAAATCCATGCAGAAAGGCTTTTTTACATTTTACATTACAATGGAAATTAATAACCTGAATTGGCTCGTTCTCTTTTTACCACTTTTCACTTTTAATAAGCATTTTTGGGTAGGCAAGCACTTGACTCAGGGGCCCGATGTTAACCCTGCTTAAGATCTTGATATTAAACTTTTTGTATTTTACTGAACTTAAAAACTTAGTGTGCTGTTCAACAAAGGATCGTGTTTCAGTTGACATTCTCAAAATGGGTGAAGGTAGGGTTAAGTAGAGTAATCCCTTGAAGTCCTAATTTGACCGTTGGCTGCTTTTACATCACAGCCCCTGGAGCGTCCCCTTGTCTAGTCAGTATACTAAGGTGGTGTTAACAATTCATTCCCTTTTTCCGAAGTATTCCCATGATCCCTGCACCTGCTGCCTGAAGCAGCACATGGCTTTTCTGGTGAAGCGCTGAACTTAGGAAATGTTCTGTTTCCCCCAAGCAACAAATAGAGTGGTTTACCCTCAAGCTTCCCATTTCCAGTGTTTTCAGAAATCTGATAAGTAGCAGGTGGTGTTGAGATGTTCATGAAACCAGAAATAAGAGCCTAAGCTAGCAGATGCTTTGGGGTGGGGGTGGTCTAAGGTTAGAATAAAAAAGATTTTAATCCAAACACTAACTTTAAAGCTCTGGTTGTTTTTTAAAAGGAGAACAGAAAAAGTGACTTGTGTTTTAAGGTACCAAACGTTAAAACCCCCACAATCATGATCTGTGGATAGGACACAGTCTATGATGGAATTCAGGTGTTTGGGCATCTCAGTGAGGTATTCTCAACATTTACTCCTTTTGAAATCTAGATTCCCTGGATTACGATGGTGAAATCTCACGTGGCAGAATCTTGTTGCTCTTTGGCCTACGAGACATTTGCTGCATCTTGTTGAAGACCTCTTCCATGCTTAAAAAGTTTTTATTTACTTTTCAAATAGATATTGGAAACTTGAAGAAAATGGTAGTTTCTTTTCTGATGTTTAGTATCCCCTGGAGAAGCTGGACCTGTGACCACAAATGCTTCCAGAGTCGTCTTTGTCCAGAGTAGAGCAAGCTTCTCCCTGGACTCCAGCTCTGAATTCTCTAGCCTCTTCTCTGCACTAGCCTTTGTCCAAGGAAGGGGAAAGGCCCTTTTCTCAATCCTGCCAGGCTGCTAATAACTATGGTCTGTGTTGCAGCTGTCAGGGCAGGATCTTACCTTTGCAGGTAATTTGCCTGCTTCCTACCCGTACCTTTTGAAAGCAACTGTAACCACCAAAGAGCCATTCCCAGAAGGAACCTGATTTTCTAGACACAGAAGGGACTTGGAAGACCAGAGGCATCAGGAGAGAGCAACAAAAAACCTTAGCTGCTACCTGGACATGTCAGTAGTGAGCCCCAGCTGCTCTACCAGTAACTGAAGCTTTATGAATGAGCCTAGGTGGTACTGCGGGACTTGGGGGGGACAGAGCTGGAAGGTACATGCTGGTCACCCCAAGTGAAAGATGGAAGTCTGGGTTGAATTGAGAAAGCAAAACATACAATGAGTGAGGTTGGCTCTGATCTACTACATTCTAGATTCTCTGTCCCACGGCAAAGGGGAAGGGAAAACTTTGTTTGTCCTCCAAACCACTTGTTCCCCACCTCCTAGAACAGATTGGCAGAGTCTGAAAGGTTCAAAAATGACAGGCCTCCATGGACTAAAAATCTATAGGGGAAAGAGTTCTGAAGGCACGGACCAGACTCCAGTTCTGAGCAAAACTCTACATGGTATTAAAGGGAGGGACCACCAAGACCGATATTTTCACCAGTCACAGGTGGTGAAAATCATCCCACTAGAGGCCTAGGGAAGTAGCCCACCGCCTCTTGGCAGGGAGGTGCTGGTACAATTGCAGAGATGACTATTAAATTCATTTGGCTTTTGCCGAACTGCACCTTTGTAACAAGGCAGGGTTTTAGTGGGAATCACTGGAGAAGTCTATCAGGAATGCTGTGTAATTTAGATAAATTTTTGCATTTGAAAAGAGAGGTGATCTGGAATTGACTGCCAGACCCCAAAGGGTCTAGGGGTCTACCTTTGGTCATGTAGGAAGTCTGCCTTGTAAGAAGTCTGCAGTAGAATGCCCCAAGGATCAGTGCTTGAAGGCCTTGTGCTAGTTTTTATTTTCCTCGGTGACTATTTAGAGAAAGGCAGCAATAACATGCTATTTTGCTAATGAAAGAGCTAGACCAAAGTTGCAAAGATCCAGACTGACTACTGGGCCAAACACAATGTACATTTTTAATAGGAACAGTCATTCAACTTTGATACATTATGGGAGCTGCTAGACAACAGTTTGTCTGAAAGATCTAGAGCTTTTAGTGGCCTTGAAAGTGAACAAACTCCACAGTGACAGGACTACATTGAGCAGCACAGTTGTGTCTGGAACACTGCGTTTAGTTCTAGGCATGGAGTTTCAGAAAAGACATCAGCGATCTAGAGCATCTAGTGAAGAGTTTAAGATGAAGCTGCACGAGAAATAGAGATGCTGAACCTCGGGGGGAGAACAGAATAACCAAGAATCTAAGGGCTGGCTGTCACACAGAAGAGAGATTAAACTTGTTCTGTTTGACCCCAGAAGGCAAAATTAGGAGCAGGAGGAAGGTAGAAAAAGGCAAATTTAGGCTCTCAAGTAAACCTTTCAACACTACTAACTGCCCAACAGTGACAGGCTGCCTCTGGAGGCAGTGGGCTCTCACTGGAGCTTCTAAAGTTTGATGCCCACTCATTAGGCATGTTGTACAAGGAATTCTTAATTTTGCTGTCGTTGGGATGGATAGCTAGGTCCTTCTAAGCTGATATTCAGAGAGCTGCAAATCCCATCCTGTGCAAAGGGCAAGAGGCTTGATTTTACATCAGCAGGACCCCAGCTCTGTCATTTTCTCTGGACAGAGGGGATTCTGTACTACTAACGTTGATTTAATCTAAGCCTCAGTTTACCATTTCTATTTCACAAAAAGATGCTGTGGACAGGCTGGACCCTACCTCACATCAAGGCTTCTGATGAGGCAGCATTATCTAACAGAATGGGTATTGGGAGTGCCTTAGTCTGACGGCAACAACTGCCATGGACCTTTACATGATGTCTTGGTTTTCCTCCAAAGGATACTGCGGGCATCCTCATTTTACTAGTGACCAGACTGAGGCTTAGAGACTGTGTGGTCACAGGCCTAGCAAATAATGGAGACCCGGAGCTCCTAACCCGCCATGATACCTTCCTACCTCTGGCAGCAGAGGCAAAGTTCAGGATCGAACAGACCCAACAGATACCTTAAAGGGCAGCAACCTAAACTGTAAACTTTTTAGAAGTCACAGTGATTAAAGTCCCACTAAGTCTGTGAGGCTGGTGTCTTAAAACCTTCAGCTCTGCTGGAAGAAACACTGGTAGTTAGCCCCATTAGGTCTGGACCCACTTGTTCTACCTGAAATGTCTGAGGCTCTCCCTCTCCATTTCATAGTATTTGTGGGTTTGGTTTTTTTTTTGAGGGGGAAGGGAAGGCAATTGGAGTTAAGTGACTTGCCCAAGGTCACACAGCTAGTAAGTGTCAAGTGTCTGAGGCCAAATTTGAACTTGGGTCCTTCTCACTTCAGGGCTGGGGCTCTATTCACTGTTTCACCTAGCTGCCCCCCTCTCCATTTCATAGTAATGCCAGAAATGCAATTAGAGTACTTTCTGAAGAAGATACCAACAAGAAAAAGAAGTGAAAAGTAGACATATATGCCTCCCATACAAATGAGGACTGTGGACAAGTCCACTCAGCCTCCTCAACAAGATGGCCTTGTCTCTTCCAGCTCCATCCAAACCTGGGAGAGTAGTCTGCGTTACTAGGAGTCAGAAGGTACTCCCGTTCCCAATGGTGCTTGCTCTCTTGGGACATGGTCAAGATGGGTTTGTCCTCCAAACCACTTGTTCCCCACCTCCTAGAACAGAAACCCTCAAAGGCTTGTGGTGTTGTCTTTTGTACAATCGTTTATACAAATTCAACAAAGGTAAAACTTCATCAAGAAGGGCTATGAAAACACCACCTTACAACAATGGCACTTATGAATGCATAATTGTACAATAAGGAAAGAACGGTGGCAGAAAACCTGAACCGAGAACTCAGCTCACATGGCAAAGGAAAGGAGAAGAGAGACTACGTTTGACCGTTTATTCTGTGGCTTGACTCGCTGTATAAATTAGGTCTATGGAGTAACAAGAGAGCTCATGCTGGAGAGAAAACCTCCCATGTGCAAAAGCTGAAATTGGAATTGGAAAATTCTGAGGAAGAAAGGAGAATCCTATACAGAGAAAACTTGGCCAAATGTCTTACTTCAACTATAATTGACACCGTTTTTGCACAACATGCTTATGTCACTTCTGAAGGATACAAGCAGGATATAAACTCCCATTCAAGCATGCTTTTAAATTGAAAGTGTGAGCCTGCTTGGCCAGACCTGGGCACATCTGCTGATGGATTATTTTTATCTTATGAAGTATAGATAGGTTCTAAGTTCTCTCCTACCTTAAGTAAACCATAAATGTTGGCAATCCCAAACCAAAATCCAAAACGAAAAACAACACTGGTGTGCATTCAAATGTTGCATAAATAACCTTTAAACAATTTGTACAAAAATAGTTCTGCATCATGTATCATGTAACAAAAAAAACAACACAGGATGGGTTGAGGCGGCAGAAATGCAGCTTGTGGTCCATTGGAAAGATACTAAAAACTTGGCAGGGAGAGGGGATCACCGTGGGAAAAAGAGCAGAAATAAAAAAATGTCCACTTCCAAGCTCATGCTCTGGTACTTTTTAAATAATATCTCGACAGTCCATCCTTCCCTCCCTCCCCACCCCACTCCCCCCCCAGCCCCCAGCTGTGAATGTCTTTTAGGAATCGTCACAAGAGCCAGGGAGTGCAGAGTGCCCCAGCCCATGCGTGCGCTGGGCGTTCACAACGTGGGAGGTGAACTCGGTCCTTTCTGGGATCAATCCATCAACTGATTGGGCTTGTAAAATGGGATCTTTGCTCTCCTCTGCCAGTCCAAGCTCCAAGTGTAAAATAAAATCCCCATGTATTCTGAAATGAAAGTCATTTTCCCCCTCTCCTTCCCCCCTCCCCAGCCCACTATTTACACACCTGTCCTTGGACTAACTCAGTTTCTGTAGGAGTTTTTCTTCCACTTGCCCAAACTGGACACTCACTGACATTTCGGCTATGAACTGCTCACAGCCTTCCTTGGTCACCTGTTTACAGTACCTTAGGTCAATCTGACAGATATTTCCACAACGTTTAAAGAATGACAGGCACTGGTCAGTAACCTTATTGCAGTCTGCAGTGAAGACAAAACAGAAAAAGGAGACAGCTGTCAGTGTTCTTGTTTTTTGGGATGCTGACACACATCAAGGTGTGACTGATGCTCTGGTCGGTCATCCAGCAGCAGGAATGACCGAGGGCAAACAGGAAGCCAGAAGCTCTCTCCTGGTGTTAGACACCAGGAGTGTTGCTACTGAACCGCATTAAAATATGACTGGTAAAGATTTTACAAAATAAAAGGAAACGACGTAGATAATGTGAATATGTGCTTTTCTGAGTCCACAGGTAGCCCTCGGGGAGACTTTTTTCTGGTTTAGTGCCCCCGTTTCTATTTGAACTTGACCCCACTGCCCTAGATCGTACTGAGAGTCAAGCTCCACTCTGACCCTAATGGTCTTAGATGCTTTGGGTCTGATCAAAGCTGGTTTCTGTTGCTGGGAAGCAGCAAAGTAGTGTAGATTGGAGAGCAGGGTCTGGGTTGGGATCCCAGGGCTTTGCCAGTGACTGCCTGGGTGACCTTGGACAAGCCCCTGACCCCAGCTTCAGCTTCCTCATCCTCCTCCAGGTTCTTACTGTGCTCCTCACAGCAAGGACACCCGCTTGAGACCCAGGAAGACAAGCTGTCTGGAAGAACCTGTCCACATCCATAGGATTAGGTTGGGGCCAACACCAGAAAAGAGATCCTGCACACTGCCTGGCAGCTCAGGGGCTGGGGTAAGGTAGGGGCATGGTCTGCAGAGCCACGTCGCATTCTGGGGGGTTAATGGTAATAAGGGAAAAGGCCAACAACTGTCCTGGGGCAGTCAAACCTGAGAGGCCCTGTCACGTGGCCACACTCTGCCCCTCACCCTAAACAAAGGCTTCCCAGTAAGGTGCATTTCCTTAACCACTGCCAGACTAAGCAGTTGTCTGACAAGGTCATCAGGGGAGCTTGGCTTGAGGATGCTCCTGCTCCTTGGCTCATCTCAGCACCAAGGAGAAGGACGAATACCCTAGGCAGAGTCATAGGGGAGACCCTGGAGCATGGAGGGGGCCTTCCAAGCTTCTTCCCAACTAACTGAATCCCCTCCTGTTCTCAGGGAAACAAGAGACTCAAAAAGGTGGATCTTAAGGTGCTACAAATTCTGCAGGCAGGAGTTAGGCTGAGGATTAGGTCAACGTGACCTTCAAAGGCCAAGAGGTGGCTGAGATGTAGCCACTAACAAGCAAAGCCTCCCCCACTGGAAAAGATGCGGCCCTGTCCTCAGTGACCTTCAGATCGTCGTGGGGAAGCAAAGCAAATCAAGAGTCCTCTGCAGAGCAAAACTCAGTGGCCAACTGGACTGAGCAGAAGGGAGGGGCAGGGAGGGATGGCAGAAGCTGAGTCAGCTCAGGGACAGGGATCTATCGTGCCCGGTGCTAGGCACCACAATCTAGAAGAGTCCACCCAGGAGGGCATCTAGGATCCTGAACTTCATAACATGGCAGATCCCCTGAAGGAACTGAGAATACAGAACTTAGAGAAAAGGTAGGAGGAAAGGCTCCCTCTATCAAGTATCGCAACGAATGAAAAAATGTCATTCAAGTCTATTTTCAGGCTATCTGCGAAGTGCTGGGGATACAGAACACACAAGTGAGATAGTCGCTGTCCCTCAGGAGCTCACACTCGGCACATGGAAGGGAGGCATTTGGGTGTGAGATGTCACAGGGATGTAGATGGGGCCACAACAGTGGAGCCACGTGCTCTTTCCTGAAGCCACGAGAGTGCCACCGATGGGATGTGTCCGGCTCAGAGAGGAGAGGAACACACTCACTTGGAGCAGATGCAGGAACACTGGGGTGGAAGTAACAAAGAAGGCAGTTCAGATGTTCAGAGAAACTTCCCAAAGATGGGAGCTGCCCCACAGGGGGAGGGGCTGCTGGAGATGGGGGCACACAGGGTTCCCCTTCTCCTTGGAGGACTTCAAGTATAAAGATGACCACTTGTGGAGGAGGTGAATGGGCAAAGTCACAGATCTAAGCTGGAAGGGATGCCAGCTCGCACAGAACTGGGGCCACTAGACCATCTGACATTATCTGTGTTTTACTGTGACTTCATTTTGTTCACTCTTTCCCTGCTACATCGGAATCTGCCCCTCTGGGGAGCACTGCAGCAGCAGCATGTCTGACATCTCCAATCTAGGACAATCCCCTCATTTCACAGATAAGGAGACTGAGACCCAAAGAATCACCTGCCCAACCAGCAGCCTGTTAGTCTCAAAGCTCTAGCTATTATAGCACAAGACCTCGCTCATAGGCGTGGAAGAAGCCTGGCCTGCTCAGGACGAAGGGTGGGGCCGGGCCAT
Source organism: Phalanger gymnotis (assembly GCA_028646595.1). Taxonomy (NCBI): domain Eukaryota; kingdom Metazoa; phylum Chordata; class Mammalia; order Diprotodontia; family Phalangeridae; genus Phalanger; species Phalanger gymnotis. Next base: position 28,214,445 of record CM053622.1, read on the forward strand.
GGTGGGGGGTGGGGGAGGCTGGGAGCAGAGTCACATGAAGAGCAGAGAATGATCACCCAGTGATTCTGTAGCCACAGCCACGGCTGGGGGCTCTGAGGGGGCAAGTCTCCAGCAGGGATGGCCCGAGGCCCAGAAGCACGGATGGGGCTGTCGGAGACAGCAGTGAAAGATGACTCCAAGGATCCGGGCCTGGCTCACTCACAGAATGGTGGCTGGGCAGAAGCTACAAGTGGGGAGACTTGGCAAGAGGTGGGGCAAAGGTTTGGGGGAGACAGGCTTAGCCCAAACTACACGGTTCAACGAGACCACGGTGAGCCGGCAAAATGGACAGAGATTTCCCTGGTAACCCAAGGGAAGGAAGAAGGGGAAGGAGGGCTTGAGCTCTATAAATATCCTAGCGATTTTTAGGTGCGGTGTTCTTTGGTTAGAATTGGAGGAGCCGTGAAAGGCACAAAATGAGGAAGAAAGGCAGAGCTTACTATATGAACTAGTAATGCAGCCCACCACCCACAGGCACATACAGGGAGAGGGAGCACGGGCCCAGAGGTGCTGCTGCCGACACGAGACGCGATGATGCCCACCACCTTGGATGGGTTCACAAGGATGGGCTCTCTGGGAGAAGAGGGCAGCACGGGGGAACGAGGGAGCAACAGGAGGGACGCCAGAAACTGCAGACACCTAACCAGCTCTCATCAGCAAAGGCAATCCTCTAAGCTCCAGAGTGCGGCTCCGCTTTGGCTAAAGCCTGGCGGCAGTGTCTCCACCAGGTCCCTCCCTCCCCAGCCAGACCCTTACCTGATAAGTTAATTTCTGTTAAGGAATCCCTGGTGGTCGTTCCTACTGCCGTCAGCAGGTTGATGGACTGGTCAGTGACGTGGTTACAGTAACTGAGGTGCAGTTTGGAGAGCAGGGGCATGTGACGGATGATGAGCCGCAAGGAAGCATCTGTGATGTCCAGCCCGGCGAGGCGCAGCTCCACGATGTTACGGAGCTTACTCCTGTTGTCGATCTGGCCTGGTCAGGGAAGAAGAGATATTAGATTAAAAGCAAGTAAAAAAACAAAGTGAGAGACACAGAGCATGAACTGATCCTGGAGCGCTCCCAGAAATGGGAGAATGGCCAAGGTGTCACTGGGTTAGAGGCTGGAATGACATGGAGCCCAAAGGCCCGGATCCAGATAAGCCGACCTTGGCAGTATCCAGGGACGGAAAGGCAGAGCTGGCCCACAACAGAGGGCACTTATCAAGAACTATGCTGAGGCCCCAGTGACAACACATAGTCCAGGGACAGACATGAAGGAAGGAAGGGGGAGAGGGAGGAAAAAGGAGCCCATGCTTGCACGCCCTGGTTCAAGCTGGAGCAAGCATAACTGTGCCATAGCTCCGAGGGCGGCAGACCCAGCATGCACTTAGCAAATACCTTTTTTTTTAAATTAAATGCTCCCAGGTCATTACTAGAATGTAACCTAGCTGAGGGCAACAAGTATGCTCCATTTTTGCCTAGGGCATGACATAGAGTATTGTAAAGGATTGGAAAGACAGGCCAGCCAGTGAGCAACAGGCCCCAGGCTCCCTCGCCCCCCCTGGCCTTGGAGCTTCAGGTGGACTCCATGGAAAGGCAAGTGCCCAAGGCTTCGTGTGCTCTTTACAGCCTGGAAAGGAAGGGCTTGAACCTGCTCTAGGCTGTGCCCCGCTGGTCCCCCCGAGTACAGCCTTAATGTGAACCTTCTGTCCCTTTGGGCAACAGGGAAAGGTGAACAAACTGTGGAACATAAATGATGATGTTACTGAGCTGTGAGCAAGTCTGGTCAACCTGGGGAAGGCTTGGGAACTAACTGATTGAGGCTGGGTGAGGAAAGTAGCACCAAGAGAATCTACAAAATGACCCCAATATGAACTGAAAGGACACAAATAAAGGCAAAGACAGTCACTTATAATGACTGCTCCTGGAAAGGTGGGGGCACTATGGCTGGGGAATGCTGCATACATATCGGATCAGTTGCTTTTTTTCTCTCCTACCCAGGAAGACTCACTGAGATGGCATTTAAGGGAGGGGATATATGAAAAAAAAAAAAAAGACTGATAAAAAACAAAAAGTATCCACAAAACCTTTAATGACGGTAATGACATTCATTTGTCAACCTGACCGCAGGATGTCCTGGAGGCCTGCTCTATGTGAGCCCGCTGGCAGATGGCTCTACAGGGCAGGAAGGGGCTGGGGGATGTGCCAGACAGGGAGGAAGTCACCTGGCTCCCCAGTGCCCAGCTGCAGTGCCCTCCCCACTTCCACCTGCCCACCTGTCTCTTGGATTTACCTATTTTTGGGCCCATGGTCTCATGCGCACATGGGCTCATGTGAAGGGGAGCTTCTGAGGGCAGAGACAGACGCTTCCCCTTGTACCCTTGAGGCCTGGCACAGTGCCTGGCACACAGTGTACGCTTAATAAATGCTTGCAGATTTCCTGCTCCTGGCTTCCGCCCTTGCCCCTGGCTTCCGCCCTTGCCCCTGCCGGCTATCGTACCTGGCCGGTTGTCTGTGGGGGGAGACAAGAGGTCCCGCATCTGGGCATCCTTCAGGCCTTCCACCCACTGCACGTCCAGCGTTCGCAGCAGAGGACAGCTGGAGCTGCACAGGGCGGAGACCGCGATCCAGGAGCAGCCAGACAGCAGCAGATCCCGGAGCCCTGCAGAGACACACACGTACACGCGGTCAGCCACCGGCTGTGCGCTCCACTCCCTGCCAGCTCTGCCAGCCAGGGCCGGGCCCACTCACCAGGAAGCCTGTTGATGAGCCAGCTAAGTTGCTTCTTGGAGATGTTGGTCCAGCTGAGGTCCAGGGTAATGGGCTGGCGGCGGATGATGCCACTGAGCATCAGCGGGGTGATGGATTTGCAGTGGTTCAGGTCAATTTTGGTCCATAACCGCTTATCACAGCACCTGCAACCAATGCCCGCAGACAGAGGGTGAGAGGGCCAGAAGGGCCCTGGGCACTCATCTCGGCCAGCCTCCTCATTTTACAAGGGAAGGGACGAGCTGCCTGAGCTCACAGAGCTGACACACAGAATCCTCTCTGGGGTAACCCGCTGGGTGCCTGCCCTTCCCTTCCCCTCAGCCCCAGGGCTACCTCTACACTCCCTTCTAAAGGAGTCTCCAGCCCAGAGCACAAACTCCTCACCTCGGGTGCATCATAAATATGAACGGAAAAAAATTTCATCTTTATTTCAGCTAACCTCTAACTGAAACTTAGTGTTTCCTTCAATTTAAAGGAAAAAAAAAAGACTGTGACTGGCACCTAAAAGCTCCCCCAGATGGGCAAATATCATAAAAGGGGGGAGCCTCTGAGCTGGGCCCATAGGGCTCGCTTCCAGCTCCCTCGAGGCCCGGATGCCCCGATCCTAAGAAGAGATGCCCTCCAGGGGCATTTGGGCCTAGTCATTAGTTAGCTGGGTCAGTCCATACTGTGACATCACTGCCTGTGGATATGCCCCAGGTGTCCAGTCCCAGGGTCTGCCTTCCCCAACCTGACCAGTCTCCTGAAGCGAGGCCAGTGCCTCCCCCTCCTCACCAGCGGTTCCAGGTCTTGCAGACCCGCATGCAGACACAGAGGTCACTGTGGCTGAGGTAGCTGAACACGGCCATCCACACTTCCCGCTGCATGACGTGGGCGGCGCCATCATCCAGGGGCAGCGAGTCCGGCGGGGGGCTGATGGGCGGCGGACGGATGACGTGCCGCTCCATCTGGATGCACTTGGGTGGGGACAGGGACGGCGGAGGCCGCGCCGGGACGCGGGGGGGGCTGCGCAAGCCGGGCACGAGAGGATGCCGCAGCTCACGGGGGGCCCCGTTGAGGCCCTTGCTGAAGCGGGGGGGCCGCTCGACCCCTCCCAGCACGCGCTTGGGCTCCTCGTTCTCGCTCTCCGGCTCCGACTTGATGGGCTGGTGGTTCTCGTTGGCGAGGCTGTTTTCAGTCTTTTGGATCTCCTGGTTCAGCTCCTTGCTCAGTTCCTTGCTCAGCTCCTTGTTGGGGAGCCGTCGCTTCCGACGGACCTTCATCTTCTTGTCAGGGCCCTCGGCGCTCTCGGTGCTGGGCCCAGCGGTCGGGGAACTGGACCTGGACTGGTCACTCTCCTTGTTCTTGGGGGGCGCCTCGGGCAGGTCGTCCTCGGGCTCCTGCTTGAACCGCCGAGGGGGCTTGTTGACCAGTCCCGCGCGGTCCTCGGCGTTCTTCCAGGACCGCCGCTGCAACGACAAGTGGCCCGGCCTTAGCCAAAGGCCTCCCTGGAGCACCCCACCCCAGCACCCAGGGGGCCTGAGGTGAGCTCTGACAGTGCGCTCCCAGGTCTCTGGGGTAGAAAGGACACCCAAACGCAGGGTTTGGTGGAAGTTTGGGGTCTAGGGGGCGGGAGGTACCTTTTTCCTGAAAAGCTTCTCCTCCTTGCTGAGTTTTAGCTGTCACAGGAAAGAAAGAACACAGAGCTTGGCCCCTGTTTCTAGGGGCTGGCCCAGCCCCAAAGCAGCTCTCCCATCCTTGCCAGGTCCACGGTCCTGAGAGAGCCCGGGAGCCGGGAGCCAGAGGCAGGCAGGCCTCCGGCTCCATCCCTTTCACTCCCCCGGCAACACCAGACTGACGGGCAGGTGGGCCCTGCCTCTCTGCTTCGGGAGAGAGCAGAAAGGTGTGGCTACTGGCCAAGGAAGGAGCCAGGATCAGAACAGGAGGCCTCCAGAAGTCCTTGCCAAACCAGGCTCTTTCTCTTCTGGGAAATGCATCTACTAAGAGCCTACGGAGGCCAGCCCCAGGACGTTAGGAAAAGCAGAGCCCTCTGGAGGCAACGTCCCAGCCACACACCAGAGGCCACGGCAAAGGGGAGGAGAGGCTCCGGGCGCCACCCAGTGGCCAAGGAAGGGAAAGGCGGATGGGACCGTGGCCGGGATCCTGGAGCCGCCTTGCCAAAATGATAATTGTTAGAGGTTGGCAAAATGCTTTGCATGCACTAAACCAAGACATCTATCTCTTGAAGAGACAGACAGATGCAGAGACCATTTGCTGCAAGGGGTGGGATGGGTCTATCCTCCTGGAAGAAACCAACACCTGAGAAAACTGTGAGGCATGTGATGCCTTTGAGCTCTGCAGCTTCTGGTGAAGGCAAGGCTTGAGGAGCCCTGTGCTGGCCTGGCCGGGAAGACACAAAGGCCCCGCTTTCGAGCTGGGCAGGATGGTCATCCCCAGCTCCCTCCCTGCTCTGGGGCATTCCTCTCTGTGTTCGGGGCAGCATGTACATGGGATCCCTGGCTTCTTCTTTCACTGGTCCCATCCCCATGAAGCTCCTCAAGGTCCCTGGGCCCACTCTGTCCCCTGGGCTGCAGGCCTGGAGCTGAGCTCCGACCCCAGCTGCCTTCTTCTTCCCCTGCCTTCCGCCCAGCCCATCCCTACCCGCTTCCGAGTGTTTAACTCCTGGGGTTTCTCGAATTTCCGCTTCCTCCTCAGGTGAACCTCATCAGACTTCCTGCGAAGGATGGCGTCGGCAGGGGCCTTCTTGGTGTGCTCTTCAGACTTTCGCCGGGCAGCCTCTTCACACTCTCCTCTCCGTTTGGCCGAGTCCAGCCCCTCCTTGTTGTCCCGGTTCATCTTCTGTTCCTTCAGCAGCGAGCCAGGCAGGTTCGAGGCATACTTGAACCCGGGGCCGCGCTTTTGCTTGTACGCCAAAAAGAGAAAAACACAAACAACCTTTATATCTTCGGACTGGAGCCTTCTATGATTCGCGCCTGCCCCTTGAGATGGATTGCTGGGGCAGAGGTTAAGGCCAGAGGCCCCACACGTGGACAAGCCAGCCACAAAGGCCCCGCCCCCTTCCTGATTCGCCCTTCCCCACCTGGGACCTGGCCGCTGACACTCACTTTCCCAGTCTTGCCAGCATGATTGCACTTTGGACACTCCCAGCAGTTGGGAAGCTCATCGTTGACCACACCGTCCGACTCCTTCACCTGTACAAGAGAAGGCATGAGATGAGTGTGGAGGACTAGCCAGTCTCCCTCTGGGCTGTCACATTCCTGCACCCTCTTCCAGCGCCACCACCACCACTAGTCACCCTCTGGTCAAAGCCCCACCTTGTCCAGACACAGGAAGAACATGATGGATATGAGGGAAGGGGAGAATGGAGAAAGAACTGAACAGACCCTGGACAGCCTTACCCCAAGGCAGCCTCGGACCCAGGCGGCCTCGTCCTGGGGCATCCTGAGCGGCCTCACCCCGAGGCAGCCTCCATAGTAACCTATGTCCCTCATTCTCTCTCCTCCTGAGTTACCCTCATGCCTACTGCCTGGGCTGGTGCCAGGGGTAAAAAAAGGTGCCTGCTGGGGCAAAAGCATCATTTTCCTCTCAAAAAAGTTGCCAGCTGCTGCAGAAGTGTCTAAGCTGAGGAATACACAGGATGAAGTCATCCTGCCCCTTGGGCACCTGGCTTCTATTCAGGTACAGTGAGGTCAGCCCTGAAGCACTAGTTCCCCCAGCAAATGTCACAAGGGTATATGGGAAATCCCTGGGGCCCCTGGAGAAACCAAGCAACTGGAGACTCCAGAAGGCTGCTGGGTGAGGGAGTGAATGCCCAATATGGATGGAGAATGTCCCAGCTCAGGGGATGGGCAAACAGCACCTTCCTGTGCCAGCCCTGGGGGGCTCCAGGACCTGGCTGGAGCATCAGCTTTGTCCCCTGCTCCCCCCTCCCAGGAGGCAAACAAGTCAGAAATCTGGACTAGGTAAGAGAACAAAGGGCCTGCGTGAGGAGGGAGCCCCCCAACCTGCTCCCATCCTTCCCCAGGTCCCGTCTCCACCCAGAAATTACAGCCCCCTCTCCCTCTGCCCCTGCCTCCTTTTCTATGGGAAAGACAACCACAGTGGATTCTGGGAATTGCAATACAAGCTGTGATAATGACCAGGGTGGAAATTCTGACTGACTCCTCAGGAAACCTTCCTCTGAGATGATGGTGGTGGCCATGCAGAACCTGACAGCTCCAGCTGGCCAGAGGCCTTCCCTGCCAGCACAAGCAAACAGGCACCAATGGGTATTTGCCGACAGAGGTTGTAGTTTCTAAGTAGGAGTGCCCAGGGCCCAAGCGTGCAGAGTCCACTGAGGGCTGAGGTACAGAGGGAAGAGGGGGCTAGGCCTGGAACTACAGAACCTGGCTCTGCCATTCAGGTGCTGTGCGACCTTGGGCCTCCTTCAGTTTTCTGATGACACGTGCAGCTCTGGTTCTGTGGCCCCAGGACAGGTCAGAAGGGCACAGCCTAGATCTCCCAGCAGCTGCCCAGGCCACCTCACACCTGCAGTAACACGCCATTTGTCTCTAGGAGGACCACAGCCCTCCTCTGCATGGGGGGGGTCAACAGCCACAGGATTTGGGCTTGGGTGACCATCCCCGTTGCAGAAGCCAGATTTAAAGGCAGGGAAGGCTGGGGAGTGACTGTGATGAGCCCATGGCAAGTGCAGCATCCCTGAGCCAACACTCACCTTAAGGCATCCAGGGTGGATGATTTCATTGCAGATGGAACACTCCATAAGCATGAGGTTAAACTTGCCCTCTTCCTCCTCCACCGTGTCTTCCTTCCCAGCCTCTCCACACACCAGACACACGGCAGTGTGGGGCAGCACTGGCTGTGACCGTGGGGGAAGGAGAAAACAGAGGGAGTCAGGCCCTGCAAGCAGGCGGCATCCGTGCTGATCCGTCCAGCACCGGACGACTCCCTGCCATCCCTGAGGTACGACCCTCAAGTCAACCACGCGGTTGCTCTGGCTCTAGAAGATCTGCAGGCTAACTCCAGGATGGAGACAAAGGCACAGATGAAGCCACCAAATGTGGCTTGAGGGAAAACGTGTTCCTTGTTTCTGGGCAGACCCAGGAGGAATGGGACAGAGGCACCGCCTTTGAGTTTACATCGACACCTGGGGCCTGGACAAAGTGTTGAGGGGGGAGCTCACGGAGTGCTGGGGAGTGGGTCAGGACCAGCTTCCCAGAGGAGGGAGAGCAAGAGTGAACCAGCAAGCCCTTGAGAGGCAGTAATGACGGGAGGGCCAGGGGCGTGTCTGAGCTGGGAGGAGAGGTGAAACAAAGTCCCCCGTCCAGAGCAGAGGGAAGAGAAAGCAAAGGAAGGGCCAGTAAGTCATCATAGCTCCAGTCCAGTCTGGTGAGGGTCTGAACACAGGGAGAAGAGAGAACAGAGGGCAGAACCCTGAGCACTTGCAGGTCAGACCAGAGCCAGCAGAGGAGCAATGACTCTAGGGGTCAGCACCAGGATGCAGGGTTCATCTGGGCACCGATGCCAGGGAAACCAGAAAGAGAATGACAGATCTGGAGTCAGGGGCCTGGGGCCTAGGCAGCAGCACCACAGCCAGGGACAGCAGACAGGTGAGGAGGACCTCACAATGTGTGTGTGAGCTAGGGGGGAACAGGCCAGCAAGTGCTGTGCGCAACGGGACAAGGGAAGGTCCAGAGGCAGAAATGCAGACCTGGGAGTCACCTGAGTAGAGGCAACAGCCAAGAGCCCGAGGGTAGACATGTCACAGGAGCACAGATCTTGTGCTGGTGAAACCTTAAAAAGTCATCAAGTGTAACCTCCTCCTTTTATAGGTAGGGAACCTGGGGCTCAGAGAGGTTAGGTGACTTGTCCAAGGTGGCACAGTGGCTAAGCGTCTGGGAAGGGGTACAAACCCAGTCCCTCCTAAATTTTCAATATCCCATTGCTGCCTCTAAGGCTGTGAAAATTAGCAAGGTCCCAAAGTCAAGGTCTAGGACCATCCATCAAGGGCCTCCTCTGTTTCCCTATTCCTTCTGAGTAAGAGCCAGAGGCAGCTAGACAGCTCAGTGCCCAGAGTGCTGGGTCTGGGGTCAGAAGGACCCGAGTTTAAATCTGGTCTCGGACACTTACTAGCCGGGTGACCGGAGGCAAGTCACCTAACCTCTGACTGCCTCAATTCACTGGAGACGGCAAAACCGTATCAGTATCTTTGCCAAGAAGACTCCGTGAATGACCCCACAAGGTCACATAGAACTGGACACGACTGAACGACCACAACAAAGCGCTGGGGAGACAGAGCAAGCCAGGCTACAGTCAGCGCCCAAGCTGGGCAGTGATTCTGGGCAAGGCAGGGGGAGCCCCTCCTAAACGACGGGCCAGATCCAGGGCCCCATGTCCCAGCTTAGCTCTCTAGCCACCCCCCTCAACACCCATAGAGCTGGTCACAGGCAAGAACTCCAGGAAGAAGAAGGGGGACTGGAACCCAATGGCCAGAGTCTCCCAAGTCAGTGTCTGCTCTCCCCTAGGCACTCACATGGTCGGTCTTAGGGGTCAATCTGATTCCAGGCAGACTCAGCAGTTATCTGACAGGCCCCATCTGGGACAGGTTCCCTGAAGGACAGATTTATCATCTGTGTCCTGCGGTGGCTGTCCAGGGCCAAGGCCATACCTTGGAAGGCTCAGCTGGGGCCCTGGAGCAAGGGCCTGTCTGCCACAGCCCAGTGTCACTGAGAAAGACATCCAGGGTGGGATCTGGAAGGCACCAGCCCAGCCCAGACCCTGTAGGCTGTCAGTCACCCCTTATCTCATGCAGGGGTCCCTGGGGAATGGGGTGCTGACCTTCCACCAAGACCTTTTCCTTTGAAAACAGGAAAGGAAAGACCTAAAACTATCATCAACCCATTGACAAACCACCGGCAGGACATGCTGCTGCTGGGGGGTGGGGAGAACAGAAGCCTCTAAGTTGAATGGAGAGGAACTTGAAAGCGACTCTGCAAAGACCAACCTTAGAGAGAATGGAAATGATTTTTTTTTGTTCCCCAAGGCAGATCTACCCCTCCTCTAGTGACGTCCAGTCATCTTCTAAAGGGGAGCCCAGGAGCCCAAAGAAACTTCATGGCTGCCCACGGGCCAGGCTAAGTGAGGGTCCTCTCCCTCGGGGGGGGGGGGGGGGAATCTCTTCCCCACAGTTTGCGTTTTCCCATCTTTTTTTTTCTCCTCCAGGTCTTGTAGCGGTCTCCAAGCGGCCAAGGGCCACACTGGGGTGAAATCCAGGAGAAGAGGGACTAGCCAACAGCATCATCTGGGAAAGGGGCGGTTTGCTGCCTTTCAGTTCACCCAATTAGCGAGCCAGGGAATTAATAATGAAGCACAATCAGAGATGGGCAGCCCGTACGCCCTCCAGGGGCTGCGGTGCCAGGACAGAGGATCAGCTTCCTAAGCAGGCCCCTCCATCCTGAGACAGAATGAACAATGGCAGCCCCAGAGCCCGGGAAAACAAGGCCCAGGGTCCCCGGGCCAGGACAGCAGGACCCTCTTGGGCTCCCAGCGTCTAGCATGGGAGCCCGATAAATGCTTGGATCGGGCTGTTGATGCAGGATGAGCCTCTTGGAACTCAGAGAGACTAGCCTTTCGGCTGCAGCCACACCACTGGTGGGCAGGCTCCGTGTCCTGCTGGCTTGGCCATGGCCAACATGGCCTTTGGAGAGAGGCCTGTGCTCCAGCCTAACCCCTGAGAGACCGTCAGAGCAGCCTGTGTGCATGCAAGGGTCACTCAGAGGGAATACTGTCTCTGAGACTAAGGAGCGAGCCCCTGGCTCGGTCATTCCCAAACTCACTGTAAAGGGGAAGTGGAGGGAAAGGCAGGGACCGGCTGAATGGGCCAAGGCGCCCTGGCCTGCTGGCACTTACCGCGATGCACTGTCTCATGATGCAGGACTGCTTCATCCGCCCGGGCCCCCCAAACTTCTTCATGTCCTTGCAGAAGTGACACTCGCCACACTCGGTCCGCAGGCAGGCCTCGCACTTGCGGCATCTCGTCCGTCGCCGGCGCGCCCCTGCTGTCGTCCGATTGGCGGCCAACTTCACCGCGGAGGCTGGGCCCAGCTTCCCCTTGGGCCGACCTACCGCCCGGTTCTGCGAGACGTCAGAAAATGTGGCTTGGTGAGGAGCTGCCCCACGAAGGCCCTGCAGCTGCATCCTCTTGAGAAGGGCCACTGGCCAAGGATGACATGGATGATGCAGCCCATGTGTTCTCCGCATCTCTGCTGCCCTCGAGGTCCTCGCCCTCTGGGACAGAAAACTGGGGGCAGGGAGTTCAACCCAAGAGTCTTTATTCCTAACCCCTAGCCCCATCACAGGCCCTAAAGCTTCCTCCAACTCTGAGGCACAGCCCATGCTTACTGGGAATCAGCTGTGTTTCTTTGCTCAAAACCTATCCTGAAAAACCCAAACCCAACTCCAAAAGAGTCATGTTGGGAAAAGCTATCCACATCCAGAGAAAGAATTACAGAGTCTGAATGCAGATTGAGGCAAACTATTTGCTCTCTCACTCTCTTTTTGTTTTGTTTTTCCTTTCTCGTGGTTCATTCCATTGGTTATAATTCTTCTTTACAACATGACTAATATGAAAATATGTTTAATGTGGATGTATATTTAGAGCCTATATCGGACTGCATGCTGTCCGGGGTGGGGGGAAGAGAGGGAGGGGGAGAAAATTTGGAACTCAAAAGCTTGTGGAACTGAATACTGTAAACTAAAAATAAATAATTTAAAAGGAAAAAAAAAACCAACCAAACCCAAAACAAAAAGACCCACAAACATTAGAGGCAGTGTAGGACCACGGAAAGAGCACCAAGTTTGGAGTCAAGTTCAAATGACCCCAAGTTCAAATCCCAGCTCGGCAGTGTACCTAAGTGACCCTGGGCAAGTCACTTAAACCTCTCTCTGAGTCAGTTTCCTCACCTGTAAAATGGAAACCACAGCACCTACCTCGTCAGGTTGTTGGGAAGATCAGAGATCAGATTAAAAGCACTTTGCAAACCTTAAGGGACTCTAGAAATGCCATTTACTCAACTGTTCTAGGCCCAAGCCCCCTCAGCTGTAAAATGCTCAACATCTCCTATTTCTGGAGCGCACCAAGGGTCGTAAACTGCTCTTTTGGCACTCATACCCCATTTGACACGTGAGGAGACTGAGGCTCCGGGGTGGGCCCAGGTCTCACTAAATGTCGGAGGCAGGGCCTGCCCTGATTGATGCCTTCCTGCCTCTGGGATGAAGGGCTGGTCCCCTGCCTCCACTGTCTCTTCAGCTCTAAATCTCAGAAACCATAAATCTCTCCTGGAACAGGAGGCAGAGCTCCCAGGCAGGGCGGGAAAAAGTAAACTGTACATGTCTCTTCCTCTCACCCAGGCCTGGGGCCTGTCTGTGAGTCTGTCCATAGTATTTTATGGTAGTGAGTCAGAAGCCACTTTCTCCAGCCTATAGAAAGCCTTCACATTAACCCCAGGGCCTGTCTAAAGGCTAAATGTTTGGGAAAGGAGACATCTGCCCCATGGCAGTTCATTCTAGATTCTGGACCACCCCCTTCCCAGGAAACCACCCAACTGGTCCTTTGTTCCACACTCACACATCCTGAAACACCCTGGCTGTGGAGCAGGGGAGGAAGAGCAGAAAGCCCTCTCTACCTCTGGGGCCCCACATCCCAAGGGGCTGCCTCTGGGAAGAGAACAGGTCTGATAGGACTTCGCCAGTGCAGCACAGGACTGGCCCCCTGGATGGGCCACCCAGTAGAGTGAGAGCACCTGGTGCCAAGCCTGCCTTCAGTTACCAGGCAGGAAACCCTGGGCAAGTTCCTTAAACTGTGGGGGGCTGGTTTCCTCATCAGTAAAAAAAGAGGCCTGGAATACTGGGCCTCTGAGGCCCCTGGCGGCCCCATCTGTGCAATCCAAGGCACCACGTGTCCCCCACACACACACAACGGCCGCTCTTCCAGATTACTTCTCCATATAGGAATTTTAAATATTACATTTTCCTTGTTGGTAGAGCTCACCTCCATCACTTCTGATGTCAGCTGCTGCTCAAATGTGACTGAAATTCACAATGGGGCACACTCCTACTTCTGTGATCATGAGACAACCTAGAACTGGGACCTCAGAACCCCCATTTTGCAGGTGAGAAGACTGAGACACAGAAGAAGACTTGCCCAGGGTCACCCAAATAGCAAGTATGAAGTTAGGTAACCCAAAGATGCAAGTCTTCCTGACTCTAAGGTCTGCTGTGCCACGCTGAGGTGGCTTCTCCAGCTGATGGCATCTGCTGGGCTCCCCAGGGAAAGCCTGCAGCGTCCCCCCAAGATGTGCTCCAGAGCCCCGGAGCAGAAGCCGGCTCTCCAGACGCCCATCCCCCAGCCTTGCCTCTCCCCTCCCCTTCTGCTGTGTCAGAGCACCCTCCTTCCAGGCTCAGGCCAAGTTGCCCATTCCAGCCAGGCTTTGCCCATAGCCACTGCCCGAGGCTGTTCCAGCAACAAGTCAGGAGTTCCTGTGTGGGGAGGCGCCGAGTGAGGGACCCCCCAGGGAAGGGCAGAGGGGAAAGGCCTGCCCACACAGGAGTGTGAAGGGCCTCACCACAGACCCTCCAGGACCATCCCAGCCCTGCCCTCCACGCAGCCAAGAGCTTACTAGAAAAGAAGAGAAAGAAAGGGAGCAACCCCAAAGTAAGCAAAACAAGACGGCCTAGAGGAAAGAGGCGAGGGGGCATCTACCGAGGCCACCACTGAGGAGGGGATTGATGCCTGGAAGGGAGATCCCCTGCCTGAAAGACCACAGAATCCAAAACCCAGAGCTAGAAGGGGCCTCGGAGCTGGCCTGTCTAATGCCTTCATTTGGCAGATAGAGAAACTGAGGCCCAGAGGGGGGAGGTGCCTTGCCCACCTAGGTATGGGGCTGAGCCAGCTTCCAAACCCAGATCTTTCTTGACTCCTCACCTAGCACGATAACCATTCAATCGTGCTGCCTCATCCCCATCAAACATGCTGCGAATGGCAGGTGGACTTGTAGCAGGAAAAAGAAAGAACCAGAGTGAGCCACAGTTACAAGGTCCACGTACCGCGTCATTTCTAGAAAACCTTACACTTGTAGAGCGTTTCATTTTTTGCCAGTCTCCCCAACTTATCCAAACGAACATCCATCCGCCCACCGACACACCCCCTCGATGTCCACACGCTAGGCATGAGACACGGCACGGAGGGACAGTGTGTCAAACCCCGAATGGGGCAGATTGCCTGGCAAGGCCACAGATTCCCCCTCGCCAGAGGCCCTTGCGCCAAGCCTGGGCACAAGTCTCGGGGTCCCTTCCAACTCTGCCATTCTGTGACAGCTTAGCCTCCCTGCCTCAGTACAGGGCATATTCAGAGGGGGCAGATCTGGCAGACATCACCTCCCAGGCTCAACGACAAGCACCATGTACCGATTTTGTAAGTCGAGGTGTGCCTGTTGTCTCCAAAGACTGCCAGCCTCCCAAGGGCATGGGTGGTCTTTGAGTCCCCAGCATGGAGCCTGGCAGCGATCGGTGCTTAATAAACACCTGATTAACTGATTGACAGAAATGTACCCATAGACAGTAGGGGGCAGGAGACATTTAAAGCTATAAGAGCCCTTAGAAGTCACCGAGTCCAACCCCCTCACTTTACAGCTCAGGAAACTGAGGCAAAGAGCAGAGAAAGGACTTGCTCAAGGTAAGTATCAAGTGGGATTTGAAACCAGGTCCTCCTTTGCCCTCCAGTGGCCCTGGCATCAGTTGTGGTTGGGATGTTGAGGACATCATCTCTGGTCAACAAGAAGAAAGCGTCTGGAAGGGGAAGGATGAGTGAAGAAGTGGTCCAGTCTGAAAAGGCATGATGGGAAGAGTCTGCAGAAAGGGAAATACACCATGTAGCCAGCCCCCTGATCTATGAACCACACCCCCATCCACCAGTCTGTAAATACTAAAGACAGTCACACGGCAGGAAGACAGGACCTAGAGGAAGATGTGGGCTGGGACATCCACGGACTCCTTCACTCAACAGCATCCTGCCCTCTCTTCCTCCAACCACAGCTTTCACCAGAAACACAAACGAAACCAAAAACTACCACATATAAACAGCTCTGACCTTCCCTCCCCCCAGGGATCGTGGAAGGCAGCAGGGGGCTTCTGGTTCATCCTCATTCATATTGGCCATCTAGTTTAATCCTCTCCTTTTACAAGGCCCAGAAAGGCTGCTGAAGTGACTTTCCCAGGGTCACACAGGCAGTAAGTGGCAAGGTTGGGATGTGAACCACGGACACCCTGACATCCATATGGGCTCCCAGATCCTCAGAGCCAGCAGAAACAGATCTCAGAAGCCATCGAGCTCAACTCTTACTGGCAAAATTCCCTCTACAAACACAAAGAATGGCTCCCTAGAACCACCAGGTGGAAAACAAATTCCTCAGCATGGCTCTTAAAGCCTCCCACACCCCCTTCCAGGTTCATTAAACGGCACTCCACCTTCATGAGCCCTGAGGGCTCTTTTCCTCATCTGTGAAATTCCATCTCCCACTCCCAGGTCTCTGCACCAACCAAGTCCCCAATGTTTGAAATCATTAATAATTAGAATTGAAAATTAGAGCAACTCTGAGGTCCTGCCTCATACCCTTCAGATTGGCCAAGATGACAGAAACGGAAAAGGACAAATGCCGGGAAAGCTGTGGGATGTGCCACTGATGGAACCATCAGCTAGGCCAACCTTTCTGGAAAGCAATTTGGAGCCACGGCCCAAAAAAGCTACTAAGCTGGGCATCACCTTTGGCCAAGGGATGCCACTAGTAGCTCTGTATCCCAAAGAATCAAAGAGGAAAAGGACCCTTTTTGTGGTGGCAAAGAGTTGGAGACAGAGGGAATGGCTGAACAAGCGGTATAATCTATGAAATGACGGAATATTACTATGCTGTAAGAAACAAAGGAGATGATTTCAGAGAAATCTGGAAGATTTGTTTCAACTGAGGCCAACTGCAGTGAGCAGAACCCGCTTCCTGTTAGGGAAGTAATGGAGACTCAGTGTAGACTGAGATTCCGTTTTGGGGGAGGTAAGTCAATGCAGGAATTTGTTTTGCGTGACTCTTCACATCTGTAACAGAGGTTTTGTTTTTCTTGCTTTCTAAATGTTGGGGGGGGGGGGAGGAGAAGGTAAGAAGGAAAGTATAAGGACCTGAAATAAAAATACTCAATCTTCCTTCAGGTGCTCATGACTGACTCAAGCCCCCAGGGAGAGGCTGGGCTAGATGGGTCCCTGCCAGCACTTCACCAGTGATACTCTGATACTGCTATCCATGTGATGTCTTACATAAGGGAAGGAGGATGCTGAGAACAGCCCTCCCCACTGCAAACAGTTTTAGAAAAATCAACCCTGAGAGCCAGGGAGCCAATGAAGTCTCAGGCCGAAGGGCCTAATTTCAAACAGACTCTTGAGTCGGAAGGGGGCTCCAGGGCCATCTAGCACCACCTTTTTGAACAACAATCCCCTCTACAACATATCCAATGAGTCACCGGCTTGAAGCCCACTAATGGGGGTAAGAGGCTCCTTTCCCAAGCTGCTCATTCCAGCCTGGGACAGCTTTAACTACTGGGAAGCTGAAATCTCGCTCTCCATGACAGTCCTCTAGACTTGCAGCCCATCAGCCTGGCCCAGGCATCGGGCCCATTTCACACTACTACAGGAAGCCAGCAATCTCTCTTTAGACCTCAGGGCCACCAGGAGGGGACTAGGTAATCCATTATAAACCTAAGGGACTGGGAAGTAGATACTGGGGCAGCTAGATGGAACACTGGATAGAGCACCAGGCCTGGAGTCAGGAACACTCATCCTCTTGAGTTCAAATCTGACCTCAGTCTTGGCTGTGTGACTCTAGGCAAGTCGCTTCACCCTGTTTGCCTCAGTTTCCTCATCTGTAAAATGAACTGGAAAAGGATATGGCAAAATCACTCTAGTATCTATGACAAGAAAACCCCAAACGGGGTCATGAAGAGTCAGATATGACTGAAAAAGACCAAACAAGAAAAGAATGGAGAATGGAGAGATGGCAAAAATGGACTCCTTGGCAGGTAGTAAAAGAACTGTGGCTTCAGAGCTGGGACTTCATGAGGCCCTTCCTCACTTTACAGATGGGGAAACTGAGGCCCAGGGAGCTACAGTGACTTGTCCAAGGCCATACAACTAGTGAGTATCTGAGGTGGGATTTAAGCCCAAGTCTTCCTGACTCTAACCCCTATGTGACTTCTGTCACTCTGTCACCAGTGCCCAGAACTAACTGTCCCAGCATCTTCAGCAATTCCAACCAGATGCATCACCACTTGAGACAGCACACTGACTGAGAAGTTAGCCCTGGAACTCAGAACCTTGGCCCTAGGAGGCACCTGGGCAGCTGTCTGGTTGAGCCCACACCCCAAACGAGTGGCCATTCAGCCCGTGCCCGAAGGCCTCCATCAAAGAGGAAGCTGCTGCCAAACCAGCCATTTGTAGATGCCTCCAAATGAAGCAGCAAGCATTTAGAAAGCCCCTGCTATGCGCCAGGCACCGTGGAAAACAAATACAGAGAAGGCTACCACCTCAGCTCTCAAGCTTACATTCTAAAGAGCGCTGGGGGGTGGGAGAGAAGATGGGTACATACAGAAGTCCATGCAGAATCCCAAAGTGGAGCAGGGTAGGATCTGAGGAGGTGGAGGTGGAAAGCGAGTCCCAGGGTGAGGGACAGCCAGGGCGTCACCAGGGAGGCACGAGAAGGCCGGCTGGACTGGATCGGCAATTCTGGGAGGCAGAGTGATGGATACTGAGGCTAGAACGGGAAGCTGGGGTCAGGGCTTTAATGTCCTACAGAGGAGTTTCTATTTTATCGGAGACAATTACCATTGGCAGTTTTTCCTTAGCTCCGTTCTAGGCTGGCTTCTTGGTAGCTTCCTTGCCTCTCCCTCTCAGCTCTGCTCCTTCACTGATGGCTTCCCACAGCTTGGGCTCAAGGCCCTGCACGGGGGTCCTCGGGCATTAGTCCCCCAAATCCCTCAGCTCTGGGGTGCTGAGATTCACACTGGCCTCGGACCCTCAGCCGGGCCCTCAGACAGGCGCAGTGAAAGATTAGAACAAAAACCAAACCACAACGTGTGAAGAAGAGAAAGGCTTAGATGTAAATGGGATAAGCCCAAGAGTTTGGGAGCCTCGGCCACTCACCACCCGCTCTCCAAAATATCCACACAGAGCCCCTGGTGGGAAGGGTAAAGAACGCCAGCTCTGGGGTTCAAGGACCTGAGTTCAAATCTCACTTTAATCTTGGACCAATCACACACCTTCTCTGGGCTTCAGTTTCCTCCCTATGGGGGCAGAGGGCTGGGGGGGGGGAGATCTGATAACCTCTGAGGAGCCTTTCCAGCTCCACATCTACAATCCTATCCAACAGTATAGTCCTGCTCTACCCCTCAAAAACCCCGAAAACCTCACCATGGTAAAGCTGGACCTACCAGAGACAAATAAAGTGAGGTCTGGGAAGAAGTGGCTTGCCCAGGGCCCATGTGCTTTACATGAGATTGGAGGGCACCACCTTCCCCTCGCCATGCCCCCTCCCATGCTTCTTGTCCCCTAGACTTTGCCCAGGTAGTGCATGACCTCCTTTCCTGCCGGCTCCCGTAGGAAGCCCTTCCTGACTTATTACCCCCTCCCCAGATTCAAGCTCTCTCTCCTCCCCCAAATGACCTTCTCTTTCGTGTTCTATAGCAGAACAGGAATGCTGCTGGCTGAGAGTCACTGCTGTGCATGGAGCTGGGCTCGTTGGCCCAAGATCTCCTCTGTCCCTGGAAGAACGCGGCAAAAGGGCTGAGGCAGCAGCCAAGTTATCTCCTAAACATCTCAGGCTTCTTCCAGTCCATGAAAACATTCATTCTTTATGGGCTAGGCACTGACACTCTAAGACAAAAGCAAAACAGTCCCTGCCCTCCCTGAGTATCCACTCTAATGGCAGGTGAGGGGGAGGAGCAGGACAAAGACGGGCAGACACAGACAAATGCCAAGGCTACACACAGGAAATGGTACCAGCTTCAAGAAGGAACCAAAATAATCAAGAAAAGGTCTAGTGCCCTGAAGGAGCAGAACCAGAACCCCTAAGAAGTAAAGGCGTGGGGGAGGTCCCCAAGCAGACACCCAGAGGCTGCATCCAGGGTCTGGCAAACAGGCCAGTCTGAGGTGTATGACATGGGCCTGGAATGACAGGTGGGAGTCCGAGGGTGAGCGGCTCTAAGTGACAACCCAAGGAGCTGATACTTTATTCCAGAGAAAACAGGGAGCCAGGGAAGGCTGTGGAGGGGAGGTAAAAAGCCATTTCTTAACTAAGAGGCTACAAATTACTTGGAGCATTAAAAGTCTCCTCAGATGCTCAGGGATGTGATGTGTGGAAGGTGCAGGACCCTGACCCCAACTGGTGCAGAGGCTGGTTGGTAGCATCACCCCTAACATGAGCGCTGACAGAGCCCCGACATTCAGAGCCCCTTTGAGACATCCTGTGGGGGCACGCTGGGCATCTGCACCCTCATTTTACAGACCAAGAACTTAAGGTTCAGCATGGACACTTCTGCCTGGCATCTGATATCTACTTAAATGGGAGCGGCCAGGAGATCCCCGTCTGGCCTACATTTCTCTAAGCTGACACAGAACCACAGAAAGAGAAATGGGTTTAGCAGCCACTAGGTTCCTCGTATGGATGACAATCCCCTCACCACCATATTCTGGGTTCCTACATTGGGGCAAAATTAGGGATCAGAGGGTCTGGGTTCAAATCTCATCTCTGATACTCCATAGTGTGCTCTCAGGGAACAAGACACTTCACTTGCCTGGATCTGCTTGCTTGTATATAAAATAAAGGACTCTGGATGGTCTCTGAGGTCCTGTCCAGCTTTAAATCTATGACCCTATAATCCTAAATCCCACAGTCTTTCTATTACAGCACACTGACTCCACGCCTCCCCCCTAGGCCCAAAGCTCTCTGAATTAATGACAGTGTATCTGATTAGAGAGAACTAGACTTGGTGTCCAGGAAACCTGGTTCCAAATCTGGCCTTAGACACTTACTAGCTGTGTGACCCTGGGCAAGTCACCTAACCTCTGTTTGCATCAGTTTCCTCGTCTGTAAAAAGAGACAGCACCTACCTCCCAGGGGTCTAAGAACCAAATGAGAGTGTAAAGCCCTTAGCACAGTACCAGCACTATATCAATGTTAGCTATTATCAGTTGTGTGACCCTGGCTAAGTCATTTCTCCTTCGCCCTCAGTTTCCTCATCTACAAAATGGATATAATGATACCTGCTGCACTCATCTAGCAGGGTTTCTAAATGAGATCATGTAGGTAAAACCCTTGGCAAACCTTGAAATGTGACTTTTTATCATTATTTTAATTTTGTTGCTGTTTACATTTCAAGTCCTGTGTTGTCTTCCCTCTCTGCCTCCCAACCCCACATAGAGAAGGCCAACATTTGGCAAAGATCTCTATGGGGTACCACACAATACACACGTCCACGTCCCGGTCCTCTGGAGGTGCAGAGGGTCTTCCTTGCTAGCTGATGTGAACATTCATATCAGCCAGAACCACTGAAGTCATTCACGGCTACGCTTTGAACATGGCTTTTACCGTATACAGCGTTCTCTCGTCCTGTCCGTTCAGCTCTTCGTTATTTCCTGCAAGTCCTTTCTAAAAGCAGCCTGCTCGTCATTTCTTATAGCGCAGTAGTACTCCACCACAATCACATACCACAGCATGTTTGGCCATTCCCCGACGGATGGGCATCCCCAAATAGTTTAGGTTCTTTTCCTTTCTCCCTGATCATCTTGGGAAACAGACCTAACAGCGGTATTGCAGGGTCAAAGGGTATAGGTAGTTTAATAACTCTTTGGGCGTAATTCTGCATTGCTCTCTAGAACAGCTGGACCAGTTCACAGCTCCACCAACAGCGCATGAGCATCCCAATTTTTCCGTATCTCCTCTAGCATTTGTCATTTTCCCCTTCTATCATTTTAGCCAATCTGATGGGTATGAAATGGTAAACCTCAGAATTGTTTCAATCTGCATTCCTCTAACTGATAATGATTCAGAGCATGTTTACTTGTAGGCCCCCGTTTAGTCATCTAGAAAAAGGGAAGGGTCCGATCGAGATCCCTTCTATGACCCTAACATACGGACCTCACTATGGGAAGAGTCAAAGGACCCCGAATCCAGCCCAGAGCAGGGGAAATGCTACACCTTTAAGAGGTTCCACACTATCCCCAGACTTTATCTCTTCATTAGCAGCATTAATAATAATGAAGATTACACAGCCACTTAAAGTCTGTCACACGCCTCACCAAGATTATTTATCGCATACTAATCTCATGACCACCCTGGGAGGGTGTATTATTATAACCCCCCTTTTACAGATGAGGAAACTAAGACATTGAGAGGTTAACTGACTTCCCCATTCCTAATAAGGATCAGAGGCAGGATCTGAACCCAGGTCTTCCTGATACCAAATGTAGGGCTCTGTCCATGCTGCCTATGAGCTATAACGTTATCTCAAAGCTTCTCTTCTCCAAACTAGCTTCTCCTTCAACAGCTACTAGGCTTTAGCACTCCCCTGACTGAGTTGCCTTCTCGTATTAGAAGGGAAGCTTCTTGAAGGCAGGGAGTGACTTTGTTGTCTATTTTGTACCTGCAGTACTTAGCATAGGGCTTCCCAGGTAGTAAGTGGTCCATTTATTCACAGGATCCTAGATCTGAAAGGGTCCTCAAAGGCCATCAGGTGCAAACAGCTCATTGTACAGGTGAGGAAAGCAAGGCCCAAGGTGAGACCTGACGAAGATCCCATGGCTCCTAAGCACCAGCGATGAGTGCGGTGCACCACCAGCTGTCCCATAGGGCGCCTTCTCCTATCCCCTTGCTGCCCTGGTCTCCCTCTTCTTCACAAGCTCTGGCTCCTCCCCATCATCCCCTCCCAGGAGCTTTGTGGATGTGGCATCACTAGGCCTCACCCCTCTCCCAACCTCCCCATCGGCACGAGCGTCCACACTCTCAGCTCTTCTCCACACTTTTCCCATCCTGGAGTTGGGAAACGAATCTTTGGAACCCAGCATTACAAAGCACTTGGCTTGCTCAATGAGGCCCAAGGCTCCGGACTCTGAAGAGATCTTTCTGAATCTGGACTCCAGAGCCACTTCTCCCACCTTTGTCCTCCACACAACTGACAAGCCTATCATTAGTACCTTAACAGCCTAGGGCCACGGGAGAATGAAATCCAAGAAAGGAGAGATACCTGGGGTACTCCATGAGAGACCTCCCTCTAAACTGACCTTGATTCTGGGACAACTCTTAGAGTCTGGTCATTTATCGAGTCCCAAACCTTAATATCTAGTCACTGGTCTTCTGGGACACCACATGACACTGTATAACATTAGGCAAGACACCATACCTCTGAGCCTGAGTATTTTTTATCTGTCAAATGGAGGGAGCAGCAGAAGTTCACATTTCTATGGTGCTGAGATCTCCACATCTGCTGCTGTCCCTGACACTGCCCCGTCTGCCAGCTGAGTTAGTTACCTGATCAAAAAGCATCTGCTGCTGTCCCTGACACTGCCCCGTCTGCCAGCTGAGTTAGTTACCTGATCAAAAAGGGAAAATGGAGCTCATGACCTGTTCCTAGTGGAGTCGGGTTCCAATCCTGCCTCAGACACCTACTAGCAGTGTGACCCGAGGCAAATCACTTAAATGAACCCCTGCCTCAGCTTCCTCATCTGTAAAATGGGGGTGATAAATTTACCTTCTTCCCCAGGTCACCGTTCACATGAGACACGCAGGTGGAATCTAGAGACACCATAGAAATGGGAACGCTATCACCGCTAGAGGAGGCCCACTCACTTGCCTAAGGACACATGGGCGGTCGAAGCGACAGGTTCCAATCCAGATGTTCCGACTCCATTATCCTTTCTCTAACATGACGCTGCCTCTCCAGTAGAGACCCCAGGCTGCTCCTTAATACTCACCGGCTGAAAGCACAAGACAGACGGCTCCAAGCCAGTTCAGCGGAATGAGCCACGAATCAGGCGTGCTGAACGTAGCCTCGCCAGACCTGAGTTCTAATCCTGACCCTGCCACTCACCATCTGGGCGACCACAGGCAACTCAACGGGCCTCCGTGAGGCCAGTTTCCTCAAGCGTACAACGAGCGCTCTGACTCCGCGGCCTCCGTGGCCTCGGATCGTGGCAGCCGCAGAGGAGCCAACCCTAACCTGGGGCGGGCCTTTGTCTCGTAACCCTGCACCCGGCGGCCAGGGCTGATACAAAATTCAGAGGAGCATTAGGGCTTCCCTGGCTCCTCAGCTAGACTCGCACAGACCACGTGGATGCCGGGCCAATGCCGCCGCCTCTTCTGGACCAGGCCTCCGCTCCCCTGGGCCATCAGCAGCCCGGGATCTCTTTCACCAGAGCACTGGCAGCCAGTACCAGGTCAGACCAGGCACTGAGGTGAGCAAAGAAAAGCAAAAACAATCCGTGCTCTCAAGGAGCTCAATCTAACAGCGGAGAGAGCATGTAAATAATTAGCGACCCACAAGATACAGACAGAGAAGACAGAAGGTAACCTTTGACTTGCTCCCCTTTTAGAATATGAATTCCTTAAGGACTCCCCAGGACCCAGCAGCCCTTTATATATGTTTGTTGACTGACTGGTTGATCCTATGAGCTCCCTCCCAGGGCGAGGGTCAAACCTAGCTCATGCCTGTCTTGCTGCTGCTCCTTAGATGGAGGGATGGAGGAAGGGGAAGGATGAGTCCAGCAGAGTCAGAGGACAACCATTCAGGAAAACCTTCGGGCTCTACTGTGGTGACCACAGCACATGAATATCAGGAAAACTCAATGGGGCGGGGGGAGATTGGGGAGGGAGAGAACACCCCTGTCCCTACCAGGCAGCCTCTTGCACTTGGAGACGAGTGCTGCGATGCCCCCTGACGATGACGGCTGAACGGATGGGACAAGAGAAAGAGGTGAATCTGGTAGACTTGGAGTAAAAAAAAAAAAATGAGGGTTCAGACATCAAAAAGAACAACCGCTAACCCCAGCACAAAGGGCGAGTCACTTGGCCTCTCTGGGCCACATTTTCTCGTCTGTAAAATGGGAGTGTATCTGTTGTGACTACCTCATTGGGTTGTGGCGAGGTCAAATGCAATGCTGCATGTAAAGTGCTTCACAAAATACCAGCTACTATTACTATATGGGATACTGAGGCATCACAGTTAAAAACCCCACACACATTAGCCAGGAAGATCTGGGTTCAAGCTCCAACCCTGACCTGAACTGGCTGCGTGACCCTAAGAGAATCAGTTAATTCCCCAGGGCCCAGGCAACTCCCAAAGACCTGGAATTCAGGCAGGTGTGCCTACTTGCACTGGTAGAAGGCCTTTCCTCATTTAGGGGCCCCGACATCATCAAAATCCCATGTCTAGGTGGAAAAAGTGGACGCGTGAATGAATAAAGATGGGGGCAGAGTGTCTGTTCTTAAGGAAAGCATTTCATAGCATTACCAGGGTCTCTTTTATAGGGATACAGTGTTTTTAAGGCAAGAGAGAGAAGGACTAAATTCTGCTTTGGCAACTAGAGATGGAGCTTACTGACACCATCATCAGGCTGTAATAAGAGCAGGGAGCCACCAGCTACCTTCAGCGTAACACTAGGAAGCCAGTGGGTGCCTACAAGCAGCTTTCCACATCTCACCTGCTGACACACAGCACTTTAGAGGCGGCCTTTGAAGGGGGCCTCAATGGCCACATAGCCCAACCCAGGGATGCTCAGGAGTGCCCTCTGGCCCAGCC
The DNA here is from genome assembly GCA_028646595.1 of Phalanger gymnotis. NCBI lineage: Eukaryota > Metazoa > Chordata > Mammalia > Diprotodontia > Phalangeridae > Phalanger > Phalanger gymnotis. Next base: position 28,239,117 of record CM053622.1, read on the forward strand.
TCTGCTTGAAGACCTCCTGGGAGGGGGAGCCGAGTACATATCCTTGGGCAGTCCAGGCCGCCTTGGTCTAAATGTCTGCAACTCCCACTCACAGACTCACAACCTGATGGGAATCCCTTCCGTGTCGTTCTCAACAAGAAGCTCATTCTAATGGCTTTAGAGCAGGGGCAGCCGCAGACAGGAAGCCCACCTCTGCTTCTTCCTAGCTGTGTGACCTTGGGCGAGTCTCCAAACCTTTCTGGAACCCAGACTCGAAGCCCACATCTGCTTCTTCCTGGCTATGTGACCTTGGGCAAGCCCGCAAACCTTTCTGGGCCACGGTTTTGTCATCTACAAAATGATGGGTTTGGACTAGACCTTTTCAGGGGCCCCTTCTAACTCTCTGTCTATGTAAGTCCTTCTCACCTTCCCAGCAACCTAGTAAAGGAGGTGAGAAACTGAGATCTAAAGTCACAAGGGCCTGAAGCACTACCCCTGAATCCCCAAAGCAGCATTCCAGCCACAGGCCTCTCTAATCTTTTAAAAGGCTTTATGCACATGATCTCACTTACTCCTCCAAAGGACCTCCCGTGATATTGTTGTGCTATTAATATCATCCCTATTTTACAGATGAGAAAACTGAGGTTTGTGGGGGTGTCCACACTGCTTTTAAATATCCAAGGTTCAAATCCATTCAATAACCCATATTCAAACCCAGATGTTCCTATAACCCCAAGCTCCACATACCAGCTTTTGCCTGAAGACCTCTCAGGAGGGAGAAGCCAGCCACTGCTTCTTGTGGCAGCCCATCCACCGTGGGCCAGCCCAGGCCATTACCAAGCTTTTCCTGACATGGACCCTAAAGTAGGAGGGTTCACCAGGCCTGGCATGTTACCCAGCTCTCTCTAGACCTATTTCCCTTCTCATCTCAGCCTCTGGGCTTCTTTCAAGTCTCAGCTGAAATCCCACCTTCTACAGGAAGCCTTCCACCTTAATGCTGGTGCTTTCCAAAACTATGCTGACTTACAACATATTCTGAGTACATCTCACAGGTACATAGCTGTTTGCCACTGTGAGCTCCTTGAGAACAGGGGCTGTCTTCTGCTTTTCCTTGTACCCACCCCCCCCACACACAGTTGGCCTAGTGCTTGGAACAAGGCTGATGCTTAATAAATGTTTACTGACCCACTGACATCAAATTCAGTACTAGGGTCCTAAGTTTAGCACTGGAAGGGACCTCACTCCATCCAACCAGAGGTGGGCCAGGGCCAGCTCTTGCAGGTTCTCAAGTGTTAAATTTTCAGGGTAAGCATTTACACTTCAGAAATCTGCAAATGATAGAAATCAGGGCTTGGTTTGTTCCTTGATTGTCTAGACCTAAGTGAAGGAGGAAGAAAATGCTAATAACCCAGATTAAACTTAAAGTTCCAGAGAGGCAATTGTTAAATATTTACTAGGACACCCCTGAGTCTAACTCTCTCACTTTAACAGAAGAGGAACTGAAGCCCATAGATGTTAGTGGCACATAGGGAATTTGAACCCAGGTGCTCTGATTTTAAATTCATTGCCCTTTTTTCTATAGCAAAGAAATCCAGTGCCAAATTGTGAAAAACTGAGGGGCAATGATGTACCCAAAGCTACAGGTGGGAGCTTTTCCATCAAAATTAAGAGGCACCACTAAATAAGCCAATCGCACTTCTGTCTGGGCCACCCATCAGCTTGTCAAAAGTTGGCAGGCTCTAAGGGGAGCAGGGGCACTCCTCCAGTTAATCCAGCCCCAATGGCCGCAGGGATCTGCAAATCAGAAGGGAAGCAACTGAGTCCTGGAATAAGCCCCGCGGCACAATCAGACAAACTCAAAGAAACTTGGCCGACGATAGCCACAGAAGCACCTAGCGTGCCTGCTCGGCTTTGCCAGATAATGCGCGTGTATGTACACAATGCTTCTGCTTCCTTTCCGGCCTTCTGGTCCCGGCAGCATCTTCGCTTCGCTCGGCCCAAGGTTGTGCTCGCTTATTACGGAGAAATCGCCAGGCGCTTCCATGCCCTACCTCCCCTGACCGGGGCTCCGATGCCTCCTCTCGAGTCGCAGACATAATCTGTACCACATGTTTCTGATATTATTTTACAGATTACTTCATAAAACCTGAACTTTCTTCTCCTCCCTTAAAACCCAATCTGTTTCAGGAAAGGAAAATACACTTACACACACCACCGAAAAGCCTGAAGTAAATTCCGGTTGTGAATACACGACGGCTTTGTTTTACAAGCATTTCTCCCGGTCTACCCACTCCCCTCCCCCCACTTCCCTCCTCCTTGCCCCTAGAGAAATGATTTTTCCATATATATCAAATTAAGGCCAATTAATGCGGTCCTGGAGTCAGTTTCCTGCAGCGATCGTGCAAACGTTCTAAGCATCCCCGATCCTCTTAAGTTAAGCCCCCCGAAGCGGCCCGGGCCGGAGCCCCCCTTCCTGTCCTGCCCCCTCCCCGATGAGAGGAAAAAGTCAAGCCAGGACTGTCCCACCAGAGGCGTGCACCTACATCCTCCCTTCCCCCCGGCCCGGTCCCAGCACAACTTTGCAGACTGACAGATCGACTGGCGGACGGGGCGGACGACTGACAGAGAGGAAGAAGAGGGGGATAAAGGCGGCCCGGCGGCCCGGCCCAGCGCGGCCCCCCGCGCCTACCACCCCCCCCTCCCCGGGCGGGCGATCGGCACGAGCCGCTGCCCGGGCTCCATGTGCTCCCGGGGCACGGCAACTTCCCAAACGGTGCCCGGCGACAGGCTGGGCTCACATTGTCTGCTCCCTCCCCCTCCCCTCCCCCAGGCCCCGGCTCCCCAGTCCGGCCCCAGGGGCCGGGCCCGGGCCCCGCGGCGCCCCCCGGGCAGGGCAGGGCCGGGCCGGGGCCGGGCCGCGCCGGGCCGGGCGCCTCAAAGTTTGTTGGGCGGCGGGGCCCCCCGGGCCCGGGCCGACCCTGCCCCCCGCGCCCCGGGGCCGACCTGGTCGTGCTCCGGCTCCTCATAGTCGTCCTCTTCGGCGCTCACGGACATGGCCATGGCTCATGGTGGGCCCAGGCTCGGGCTCCCGGGCATGGCGGGAGGAGCCGCCGCCGCCGCTGCCGCCGCCGCTGCACCGCGGGAGGGAGCCCGGGCCGCGGCCGCTGGGCTCGGGCTCCGCTCGCGCACTCTCCCTCCCGCTCCCTCGCACACTCTCGCTCACACTCACACACACTCGCACACGGGGGGAGGGGGACGGGGGCTCATGCATATTCATGAGGTGAGCCAGGAAGGGGCCGGCCCCCACCCCCCCGCCCCACCCCACCCCCCACCTCCGGTCAGCCAATGGCGGGGCCGCAGCGGGTTCGGATACACACAAAGGGAGCCCTGCCCGCGGTGACACGGGGCCGCCCGGGGGTGGGGGGGGAGGGCGGGGGAGGAGGTCCCCGCCCCCGGCCTCCCCCCTCCCCTCGGGGTCCCTCCCCGGCGGGCGGGCACGGGGGCCGGGGACGGCGTGGGGGCGTGCCCCGCGCGCGGCCCGGGGTGCACATGTGGGGCGGCCGCGGCTCCCGGAATTGCACTCTGGGGCTGGGGTGGGGTCTTTTGTGTGGTCCGACGGATCGCGGCCGGGGGAGGCGGCGGGGGGTAGCGCCCATCCCCCACCCGGCCGCCTGGACGCTAGGCGGGTGCGCGCCGGGGTTCGGCGACGCTCCGAGTGGACGGGGACCTGACGCTCGAGAACCCGAGCGGCCGAAGGAGCAGCGGCCGGGCCCCAAGTCCCTGCCCGTCCCGTCGCCCCCTCCGGGGACAACACAAAGGAAGCAGAGGCTCGCCCTGCTTCGAAGTAGCCCGTCTAGGCTTCTGGTCCGGAGAGGGGGCGCTCCCGGTGCGGAAGCGCCCTCCACCGATACCCAGAGCCCGAGGGGTGGGACCAACCAGATGGCCCCCGAGGTCCTGCCGGGCTCGAGACCGCCCCGATCCAGCGAACTTGTCCCCGACTCGGAAACTTAATTAAGAGTAGCCTCGGGCCGGGTCTACGGTGGTTTGCAAGAAAACGAGTCCTCCAGCTCTCTACTCCAGAACGGCCCCTTCCTCCAGGCAGGGCCCGGCTGTCTATGTGGAGAGGCCGCTTGGGCCAAGGGGGAGCCTGACCCACCCACGATGCCGGCTGCTTACAGCGGCCCGACGCTGAGACCCAGATTCCTGCCAACCAGCTGCAGGAAGGAGATGGGCCCTAGCAACAGCTGGACCCGGGTGGTGTGGGTAGGGGCCTCTGAGGATGCAGGACCAAAGTAGTGTTTCCCTATCCAAGGTGTTCAGGGGAGGCACCGATTCTGGCTTCTCATACAGAATAACTTTTCTCTGCATGCAGCAAGAGCTTCATTCCACCCACAGGTCCCAGCCAAAGCAGATAAGGAGAAAGGAAAAACAGTATGGGCAGAGAGAGGGCACGGAGGTCCTGTTCTTCTCACCCTTAGAACACTGAGGATCACACTTATTGTCTACCTTGGCCAAGTCACTTCCAAGATTCTATTTTCCTCCTCCTTAAAATGAGAGGGTCAGTCTGAGCCCATTTCTGGGGGTGACTTGCTAATAAACTTTCAGATTGAAATTTTCAGATGAAATAATACAAAGTGACCTCCTGAGATGCTAAAGTTGGGTCAGACCCAAGGAGGTCCACCAGGCCTTCAGGCCAGTGACTTCAGTGACCAGCACCACTCAGTCCTCAGAGTGGGCACCCAGAGCTTGGCCTCCCTATCTATCATCTCCATTCCAAAGGCAGCATCTCAGCGATGGGAGATGACAAGGGAGCCCCCAACAGGTCTGGGCATGAGCATAGAGGCCTCCTGAAGCAAGCTCAAGAGGATGGGGAGCCCAGAGATCAACCCTGCTGACACCTTACATCTTCAAGGATACTTTGTAGACAATCACGACCACCAACCCGCTGCTTGCTCTTGAGATGCTGTCCTGCCCCAACAGTCTATTCTGAGGCCTGATTGGTCTTCGGTAAGATGCCACTACTGAACCAAATACTAGAGACAAAGTAGATGCCCTGTATCTGGGCAAGTGCTGGGCTAATGGGGTCACGAGAACCTAATAGAATATTGTTGAAGAGTGAGAAGACAGTGATGAGGAACTCAGAGAAGCCACACAGGAGAGCAATAAACACAAAAGAATTCTGTGTAAATTCCAGTACTCAAGTCTAACTAGGGGGATTGAATGAGGAAGGTGGGGGGCAAAGGGTACTCAATGCTGCATGCCCTGTCGGCCTGGCACAAACTGTTCTTAACTGTTGTATTTCTTCCTTTGTCATAAAGACAGGTTCACTGGGCCAGAAGAGGGGGAAAGAGTGTATTTGACAATGACTGTGAAGTAAGAAAATAAATAATAACTAATAAAACTATTTTCCCTAATCTACTAATATCATAATTTCAATGGGCCTTATTTTCCTCACCTGGAAAATAAAAGGGTCAGATGGGATAAGCCAGCCCGTGACATCCCTACGAGCTTGGACGTTCCGTGTTCCAGATCCTAACATTCTGTATTCTTAGGTTCTGTCCAGTTTGAAGTCTAAGGATCCCACTGACAATGATAACCCAAACTCAACCCTCAAAATAATTTGAACTAAAGCTCCTAAAACCCTTCCTGACATTGCACATTTCCCTCGGTGCTCCTCAGTTCCATGGTGCCACTGGCCAGGGGCACATAGAGAGGCAGATATGAAAGCCCCATCTTATCAGCAAGTCTATAAGAATTAGGCAAAACCAACAGAGGGGAGTCAAAGAAACTGTTACTACCAATAAAGAGAACAACAGGGAAGAGGTTCGTCCGTTAATAATAATTCTCATTTCATCATGGTTCAAAAATTACAAACAGCTTGGCCTCTACAACAACTTCCTGAGGTAGGCAGTGCATGTGTTATCCCTACTTTACTGATGAGGAGTAAGAGGAAGAGAAAGTGACTTGTCCCAAGGCCACACAAGGTAGTTAAGGGGCAGGCCAGAATTTGAACCCAGGTCTTCTGACAGCAAAGCCCGTGCTTACATGCTGCATCCTTGAGCAAGGAGTGAGCCAATGTGTTTGGACTTGCTTTTGAAGCCAGTGTGGTTTTATTATACTCATTCATTTATTCATTCAACAAATGTTTATGAATGAATTTAACTGAATCTCAAAAGTCCTGGGCCAAGTCAGACACAGTCCAAGGAACAATTGATTGGCAAAATAAAAGACCTGAACTGCAGTGTCAGATCTGTTGCATGAGGTTAGGGAAGTCTATTCTCTCTGGGCTGTCCGGAAAAAAGAGGGGAGTTGGGCCATCTCCCTCCCAGCTCTTGAGATGCTATGATTTTAACCCCAGATAGGACAGAGAAAAAAAAACCCATATCAACAGAATCATCGGCAGCCTAAGAACCATCCTCTTGTCCCCAGTAAATTCAACCTTTCTCCCTGCTGGCTCTCTGATGTGCCAGGGTGTTAACTACTAATAAGGGACATTTCTGGCCTGGACTTGTGATTTCCTTGGCCTCGGGGAACTCCTAGTAAAGAGGCTCCCATGTTCAGCAATTTACAGTCTTCCAGACCTGCCTTGGGGAGACTGAGAGGTTATTAAGTGACTGACTTGCCCAGAGTGACATGAAGCCATAAAAGGAGGACCTGAATCCATTTGACAGATGAGAAAACAGAAGTCTGGCCCTCTTCCCACAACCCACCCCGTGTTTCTCTAAAAATAATCCTAATAACCCTAACGCCTGAACGTACAGACTGCTGCAAGGTATGCAAAGTGTAATTTATACCTATTCTCTCATGTGATTTTCCCAACAGCCCCTACTGGAGATATGATCCCCATTTTATAGATGATAAGACTGAGGCCCAGAGAGTATGAGTGACTGACCCTATCCATTATCACACAGCTAGTGAGTGTCAGAGGCATAATTCCAACCCAAGCCTCCTGTTTCTACTACACTGCACCACCCCCACCCTCCCCCACCCCGCCCCACTACCCTTCTTCCCTCTTAACATGACAAAGTCCACAAGGGTGTGAACAGGAGAAAAATGCCCAACAAAGGCCCTCTCTCATCAATACAACACTGCGTACTCCACCCATGGAGGATGGAGAGTCAGCTTTAAAAAAGGAAAGAAAGAAAGGAGAAACAATTGGCTACGGTGACTAGTGGCCTGCAAACGCGATTCCGCTTCCATGTCCGGGAGCCAAAGTCTCCAAATAGACTATTTCACAGCCAGTGAGGATGTAAGAACAGTAACAACATTGATGTAGGCCTCAAAAGTTCACAGAGAGGGTGGAAGGAGGGCCAGAAAGAAGCACAGACAAGTAGGACAGCTTTGAAAGTTACATGCTGAAGTCATTATGTACTTAAAAAAAAAGAAAGAAAAGAAATTGAGCTCCACCTAACAGAGATGTTTGGTTTCACTCACAATCCTCTGCCTTTGGTTCTAAAATGTGTATGTTGAGATATTCCGTTATTTGGTGTTTGTTTACTTCGGAATATTTTTTTAAGAAGCACATGGGGGGGGGGGAAGTTTAGAAAAAGCAGCAGAACCATATCTCACTGGAGACTCCCGACAACTTTAGAAGACAGGCAATGTTCTCCATTTGACAGATGAAGAAACTGAGGCTAAGAGATGAAGTGCATTCTCTCTTGTCAGAGGGAGGATTTGAACTCAGGTCTTCCTCACCCCAAGGTCAGTGCTCTGGCCATTCACACCCATTAAACCCCATCGGCGCTGCAGTTTATGATGTGGAGAACTATAAAGTTGGGCTCTGTCTCAAGCAAGAGCCAGATAAAAGTGTTTTATTTTAAAATAATAATTATGTACATTCATGAGTCTACTACCATCCACCCAGTAAGGAGCCTGATTCTGACATTCGAGGCCCTCTTTAAGGTAATTCTCTTCCACTCCCTCTGAGGGGCGTGTGTGTGCGGGCGCGTGCACACGCTCTAGACAGATCACTGGGACTGGAACTGGGAAGACCCGAGTTCAAATTTGATCTCGGACACTTACTAGCTGCATGACCCTGGGCAAGTCCCTTAATCGTTGTCTGCCTGAGTGTCTTCAACTATAAAATGGGTATAATAGCAGCACCTAACCCAAAGGGTTTTTATGAGGAAGATCAGATGAGATAATATTTGTAAAGGACATGGCATATAGTAGGCACTTAATAAAAGCTTTTCTTCCTTTCTCTTCCAAGATTATTTAATTATATAACTCCTCCCCTTTCACTAATGGATTATTTTCCCACAGGAGCCCCCTCCCCTCTATGGGATCATAGAGTCTCAGAGTTGGAAGGAACAGCAGAGACCACCTTGTCACCTCCAAGGAGAGAACATCCTCTGTAATACCCCAATGGGGGGCTTTGCTGCAGTGGGGGGCAGTCCCAATTCTCTAACCACAGTCCTTTGCTCCAGGTCCCCTAGGCGTGATACTGAGCCCCTCACCCCCTGCAGATGCCCACTCACCACTCTCAATCTCTTTACTCAAGTGCCCAGCTGAAGTCAAGGGGCAGCTTCCTCCTCCATGAAGCTCTCCTTCCCCTCCCCCATAGTGGCCTGCAAAGCTCCCGTGGCACTCCTTCCAGCCCTCCCCAATCTCCACTCAGACCATCCACCCATTAGACAAGTGGCATTCTAGCAGAGAATGTGTTCTGCAGGTCCCAAGACATTCACAGGGTTAGATTTGGAGGCAGAGAGAACTGAACAGTCTAAGGTCACACAGGTACCAAGCATCAGAGGTATGTATGAACTGAACTTAGGTCTTCCCAAGTCCAGGCCTGGGACCATCCTTGGCCAAGATGGGGCACCGGCCTCCTGTGTCACTATTCCTCACAAAGGACACTTCCTGTCTCCTCACCAGGGTTTACACCTGTGATTCCACAGCTAACAAAAAAATTTAAAAAAAAAGAAAACCCCCTAGAGCTCCTTGTCCGTGGTCACACGGTCAGAAATGAGACTGGAACCCAGGTCCTCCTGATTCTCCTATCCACTAAGTGAAGAAGTCTACGGCTGAGTGGTAGCCCTTGTCCTGGCCATTTCCATTGGCTACGTGCTGAAGACAGCATTGGGGCCCTGGGAATAAAAAAGATCTGGGCTTAAAACCCAGTTCTGACCTTTGCAGGCACTACAACCAGCTCCAAGCCAGGCCACTCTCGGGTGCTCTGAGCGTCCTCTGAGCCACAGAGAAGGGCCGCTTTGTGTAGGTACTAGGAATCTCCCACACCTTGGAAAGCCGGGACACTTGCAAATGGCCACTTGCCTAAGGTAAATGATGATTTCTGCTTAGCAAGCAATAAAAGAATGCTGATTTTATTTATTTTCCTACTTGTCTGTGTGTTTTTACTAGCTTAAAAAAAATGAAGGGCTAGTTAATGAGTGAGGAGGAGAGGGGAAAAGAGACATTTATTCGAAAGTTAGTAGAGATGAACTGTCACCAAGGCGGGATGTTTATATCACATCTGAGCTGGTATGGAGCCAAGGCCCAGGGTTCAGGAGAGAAACTACAGAGATGGGAAAGATGGGCCTGACAGAGAAAAAGCTACAGACTTTTCTTAAGGAAATTATTAATGTTCTTTCCATGGATGCCTTTTCCTCCTGGGGAGACCCTTCTACAGAGCTCCAAGAGCATTTATCTCAAAGAAGCTTCTAAAACAGATCCCAAATGTTCTTAAAGAGACAGCTCCCTCACGAGGCTCATTTCATGGAGGCGAAGAACTGAGCTCGAGGGGACCTTAGAGATCACGAGGGGCGCAGTGCCTTCATTTTCTAGAAACGGAGACCCAAAGAAGTGAGGGAAATCACTCACCTAGCGAGTCTCCGCCAGAGCCCGATAGTGAACCCAAGCCTTTAGACGTCAAAGCCAGGGTTCTTTCCATCACTCCACACTACATTCTCTAAAGGGAAGTAACTCGTGCAGGCATGCATGCTGAATCACATGGAGACCTCAATATGGTCCTTCACTGGGTAGTATAAGTTAGCTCCCTAGGAGAGCAGAGCCCTGACCTAGATTGGCACAGAAAGCCCTCCAAGAGCTGGCTGCAGCCCTCCTCCCAGCCTTGCTATGCATCCCTGCTCTTTATAGCCAAACCAGCCTTCCTGCTGGACCTCACCCAGGACCCTCCATCTCTGGTCTGTGGGCCTTCTGAACATGCCTAGACCGCACTGCCCCGCCCCCACTCTTAAAACCCTCAGATTTCCCCCAAAGCTCATCTCATCCAGCTCCTTTTACAGGAGGGCCTTCCTGGATCCTCCCCAGCTGCTGGGGCCTCTGCCCCAAGTGACCTTCATCTGATACCTCCCCCATTAGACTGGAAGCTCCTGGAAGGCAGGATCTGTTTCATTCCTATCCCTGTTCCCCCAGAACCTGGAACCTATTAGAGATTTAATAAGTGCTTGCTGATTAATTCTGGGCACCCCCTGCCAATTACTAAAGCTCTTACCTTACCATCAACTGATATGCATTTTGTGGGCCAAGCGGGCAGCCGGCCTGGAGTCAGGAAGACTTGAGTTCGAATCTGTAACTTACTAGGTGGGTGACCCCGGGCAAGTCACTTAACGCTTGTCTGCCTCAGTTTCCTCATCTGTAAAATGAGCTGGAGAAGGAAATGGCAAACCACCATCTCTGCCAAGAAGACCCCAAATGGGGTCATGAAGAGTCGGCCACAACTGAACAACAACAAAAGGAGGGAGTTGGGCCAGATGGTCTCCGAGGGCTGTTCCCCTCTAATCCCATGATCCTATTAGACTTAGGCTGGAATCAGAACTTTCATTACCGAAAATTCAATGAAAATTTGGAATTAAAGGGAAAGACCAGGCTACTGCTTCTGCCCCAAACCAGACTGCCCACCCCAATTTCCTCCAAAGAGAAACCGCAGCTGAGGAATGAATGGGCCCCGATGCACAGAGGTCTCCTTAGCTTTGAAAGCAGGAAGCAAAAATGGAGGAAATATTAGAAGGGACGGTGTCAGAAGACATGGGTTCAAATCCTACCTTGGACATACTGGCTGAGGGACCTTGGACAAGTCATAACTTCTCTGGAATTTGGTTTCCTCATTGGTAAAATGAAAGGGTTGGATTGGATTAAATTAAATTAAAGCTGTCCTGTGAGATGCTTCCACCTTGAAAACTCCATAAGTCTGTCACTAATTGGGTGGCAAGGTCCCTTCCAGTGCTAAATTTAGGATTAAAATACTGTGTACTTGGGGCAGCTAGGTGGCATAGTGAGTAGAGCACCAGCCCTAGAGTCAGGAGGACCTGAGTTCAAACCCAGTCTCAGACACTTGACACATTTACTAGCTGTGTGACCTTGGGCAAGTCACTTAACCCCAATTGCCCTACCTTCCCCCCTCCAAAAAACAAACAAATAAAATACTGTGTACTCTTTATATAACTGGGCAGCTTGGTCCCTAGAACAAGGGGAGGAGAAGAGCAGCTTCCTGGCATCAGGAAGGCAGCTCAGTTCGTCCCCAGAGGAACTAGGCTTGAATCTTGCCCATCCACATACTACCTGTGGGAGCGACTACCTGGGGACAGACTAACTGGCCTTGGAGATCCCTTCTACCTCAGAGGTCCAAAGAAGTTCCCATTCTCTTAAAGACAGGCCCAGGTAGGAGAGCTAGGGTGCCACATGGACAGGGAACCAGCCCTGGAGTCAGGAGGACCTGAGTTCAAATCCGACCCCAGGCACTTACCACATGTATGACCCTAGGAAAGTCACTTAACCCTGTTTAACTTAACCTCAAAAATTTTTTTTTCCATTTATCCTCTTTATATTTATTTAGCCTTTTAAAAAATGGCTGTTTTTAACTCAAAACTTTTTTAAAATATAAAAAAACTTTAACGTGTAATTGGGAGAAAAACATTTTTTTAAAAAAAAATGGCTGTTTTTAAAATATCCTCTTCCCCTTTCCTCTACACCCACCACACTAAAGAGATTAAATCCAAAATGAGAACTGACATCTATGTGAGGTCTTACTGGATGCTGTTCACCTGGAGCCTGGAAGGCAGGTGCTATTGTTATCTCCATTGTACAGATGAAGAAACTGAGGCAGGGTGGTGGGACAACTCAGCCGGGCTCAAAGGGCTAGGATGGACATTAAGTGGCATCTGAACTTCTCGATTCCCAGTCAAGTCTAGTTTTCTACCCAGCGCACCACCTGACTGCCCCATAAGAAAGGCAAAGATGGGGCAGAGACAGAAAAGGGGGGTAGCACATTTAGGATCCCTCTGCTGGGTGAGCACAGGTCACAGTCTGTGCCCCACGGGCCCAAAGCCCTTCCAAGGACTCAGGGGAAGGGCCGAGCCTCCCTAGGCCCAGACAGGAGGGCATGGGGATGTAGCAAACTGAAGAGGACCATCACACCAACGCTGGCACCTGTCTGTCCTCCTTTCAATAGCCTACTAATTAGTCAATAACAATCCGACAAGCATTTATTAAGCACCTCCTGGATGAAGGGCACTGAGAAGACAAGGAGAGAAATAAAAACAGGCCCTGCCCTCGAGGGACCTCCATTCTAACAACAGGGACATTCTAACAACGCCCCGAAGGAGTCACTCAGAACGACCAACTGCCAGCCACAGTGCAGGAGCAGCTCTAGTCAGGCAATAAATTATTATTAACTAAATTAACTATTAATTAATATAGAAATAATCTATTAAGCACCTACTGCATACCAGGCACTGTGCTGGAGTGTGACATCAGGGGAGTGATGCCGTGACTTGCAAGTGAATTGAATTTAAGTGAGGCAGGGCTGTGCAAAGGCACCAGCCTCACTATCTCCTCCAGAGCCATCTGGGTCCAGTGGCGAAATAAGGACACCAGAGATACAAAAAAAGACAAAAGACAGTCCCAACCCTCCAGAAGCTTACACTCTAACATGAAGGAACAACACACCAAGAAAGAGGCACAAACAAGCTCTATCCAGGAGAAACAGGAGATGATTAAAAGAGGAAAGATCCACTCTAGCTCCACATCTTAGATCCTATGAACCTATGACCCCTCTGCCTCCATTTCCTCATCTGTAAAATGGGAGTAACAGCACAGACCTTCGCAGGGTTGTCATGAAGCTCAAATGAGTTAATATCCATAAAGTGCTTGGCCGGCCCCAAAGTGCTATAAAAACGTTAGCTATTAATACAGAAATAGGTTTGCATGATTTCACATGTGTAACGGACATCATGTTGCTTAACTTCTCAGGGGGTAGGGGAGGACTTGGGAGGGAGAGAATTTGGAACTCAGAATTTAAAAAAAAAAGTTAAAAATAAATAATATTTTTCTTTGAAAAGTGTGAAAAAGGGGGGAAAAACACAAGCTACAATTATCCTCTCCATTTTAAAGATGAGGAAAGTTGAGGCTCAGAGAAAAAGAAACTTGCCCAGGGTCACACAGCTAAGTGTCTGAAGCAGGATTAGGAGACCAGGGTCCCTCCTTCTTTAGTGCTAAAAAATCACCTGCCCACTATCTCTTCCCACACTGCACTGCTGTAAGAGCACATGTCTGAGCGTCCTATATTCCTACTCCATGAACATCCATCTCTTCCAGAATCAAATCTATAGACTCCTCTGCTTGTCTCCTCCTAACCTGGTCCTTTCCCAGCTTTCTAGTCTTACATATGAATCTACTCTGGGCACTCTATAGTCCATACCCTTTATTGCCAGTCTCCATGCCTTTGCCCAGGCTGTGCCTCCTGCCTGGAGTGTCCTCCCCCAATTCCCGCCTCTTAAAATCTCTGGCTTCTTTCAAGGCTGCTCAAATGCTACCTTTCACAGGAGACCCCTTCCAGTCCCTGCAGCTGCTGGGGTCTTATCCTGCCTGGATCTAGTAGATACCTATGTGGACATGTGAATTCCCTCCCTAGAACGTAAGCTTCTAGAAGGCAGGGACTGGGCAGCTAGGTAACACAGTGGATAGAGAGCCAGACCTGGAGTCACAACACCTGAGTTCAAATCCAGCCCCAGACACTTCCTATCTGTATGACGCTGGGCAAGTCACCTTACCCTGTTTGCCTCAGTTTCCTCAACTATAAAATGAACTGGAGAAGGAAATGGCAAAACCACTCCAGTACCTTTGCCAAGAAAACCCTAAATGGGGTGACAGAGATTCAGACATGACAGAACAACAGTCCCAATATCTTTGTATGTCCAGCACTTAGCCCAATGACTGCTTGTTGATTGTGTGATGAAACATTTGGGGCTTTAGCAGCACACACTTTCTCAGGGACTTTTCTCCCTGCTCGGCCATTTCCCCTCCTCATCATCCAGGACCTAACCACTGGTGGCAGCCAAGCATTATTGGATCACCGCTCCCCTAGCTTCTCTCTTCCCCTCTGTGTCTTTGTTCTCTCTCTCTCTCTCTCTCTCTCTCTGTCTCTCTCTCTCTCTCTCTCTCTCTCATTCTCTCCCCCCCTCTCCCTCCCTCCATCTCTCGGTCTCCCTCCCTCCCTCCCTCCCACGTCTCTCTCTCCCTCTCTCCATCTCTCTCTCTCCCTCCCTCTGTCTCTCTCTCTCCCCCCCTCTCCCTCCATCTTTCCCTCTGTCTCTCTCTCTCTTCTTCTCCCCCCTCCCTCCGTCTCTTACACACACACACACAAACACACACCAGCACTGAACTGTCTCCAAAATCTCAGAAGAAAAATAATTTTGGTCCTAAAATACAAAACCCAAAGGGTTTAAAAGTGGAACTCCCTCTGAAATTGCCCGAGTCCACAGCCCAAGCTCCTCGGTGCCCAGAGCCTGGCCTCCTTGACTGACCACATGTGGGAGCTGGCAGGTGGACAGGCATAAAACACTTTCCTTCGGTCTGATCTTGCTTTCACTTTCTAACCAGTTTTACTGTCCCCTGCTGATACGGGGAGATTTCCGTTTCCTTCACAAACCTACTTCCTATCTGAGGCCCCCACTAGTAATGCTCCCCCCCCTCCCCACACCCCAAATAGCAAATAAAGATACAATGACATAAGCTTCATTTCCACCTGAACAAAGTCTCCTCCCCCAGCCCTGGTTGGGGAGGTGGGAAATGTTTTCAAAGGCAACATTTAAGAAAAAAAATCAACCTCTGGTGACCAGCCACCAGCTCCTGACTCTTCCCTGTACGTCTGACCACGTCACTCCCTTCCACAGGAAACTCCCGTGGCTCCCTCTTGCCTCTAGAAGGCAACACAGATACCTCTGTTTGGCTGCTAGAGTCTTCCACAACTGGACTCTAGCACACCGGCTAGGCCTTACTTAAACCCGCCTTCTTGCTGCTCCTCAAAGAAGACACCGAGTTTCCCATCACCAAGCCTTTGCACAGGATGTATCCCCAGACACTCCCTTTCTTACCTCAATCTTTCAGGAATCTAGAGTTTCCTCCAAAACTCAGTTCAAATGCTATCTCTTCCATGAGGCCTAGCCTGCTTCTCCAGCTGCTAGTGCCTACTCCCAAATCACTGCATATGTCTTTAGAATCTATCTTATATACACACACATACTGGTTGTGGGGACATCTTCTTCCCAGACAGAATATAAGGGGGGGGGCAGGGCAGGAAAGATCTCATTTTTTATCTTTGTCTCCCCAGTACTTGGCATGTCATTAGGCAATTGATAAAAACTTGCTGATTGGTCAGCTCATTTATAGAACCTGAGCCACACTGAAAAAATCCTGCACATACATTATCGAAGGAGCTGAAACAAGGGATGGGACAACACAGGTCCCTGGGATAGGGGATTTCAAACCAGAAGAGACTCAGAGGCCGGCCAGTCCAACCCCTTCATTTTGCAAATGAGTTACCTGGGGGTGAGGGGGGGGGCGGGGGGGAGGGATTTGCCCAAGGTCCTACATGGTTCCTTCCTGTGTCCAAGGCAGGATTCAAACCCAGATCCTCCCACTCTAAAGCCAACACTACAGAGCCAACTTCTGCAGGCTTCCCTCACTTCCTTCAAAGCCTGGCTCAGGCATCTCTTCCCTCCTCTCCTGATCTCCCAAGTTACCAGCAACATCTCCCTCTTAAAATTACATTGTTTATGTTTCATATTATGCACCTTCTGTACGTTCGCCCCCAGGAGAATAACAGCTAGCATTTATCACACACTGTTTTAAAGCCTGCAAAGCGCTTTACGCACGTTACCTAATCCGATCTTCACAACAGCCACCATGTTATTATAGATGGGACAACTGAGGCCGAGAAAAGTTATGTGACTTGCCCAGGGTCTCCTAAGTATCTGGGCCAGGATTCGAATTGAGTGAGGTACTCCAGACTCCCAGTCTAGTGTTCTAGCCAACTAGCTGCCTACATAAGCTCCCGGAAATTAGGGATATCTCGTCTTCTTTATCTTAGTAGGCCCAGGCACGCAGCACGGTTAATCAGCCCTGTCTAATTGTCTTCCATTGGGGAGACCCCCCAGTTGACCCCACTGGAGGTTTTCTTGGCAGAGATACTAGAGCGGTTTGCCATTTCCTTCTCCAGCTCATTTTACAGATGAGGAAACTGAGGCCAACAGGGTGAAGTGACTTGCCCGGGGCACACAGCTAGGAAGGCTGAATTTGAACTCGCAAAGAAAGAGGAATCTTCCCACTGAACCAAAAAGCTGGTTGGAGAGGATTAGTTTTAGAGTACTTGTGAATAATCTCCCTGAAGGCAGGAGCTATCACTGGTTTCTGTACACCTCCCCTCCCCACGCCCTCCAGGCCTGAGAACAATGTAGGAACTTTTAATAAATGCTTGTTCATAGAAGCATCAATTTAAAGCTAGCCATGACCTTAAGGGTCATCTAATCCTAACCTTTTCATTTTATAGAGGGGAGAAACAGGTCACACGGCAGTCAGAGGCAGAGGCAGAATTCGAATCCAGAACCTCTGACTCCAAGTCTGGCGTTCTCTCCTCATCACCAAAGGACACCACTTCCAGTCCCAGAAGTCCTAACCACACCTGACTTGTCCAAAGTTGGGCACTAGATGCCACCAGAAGTGCCAGCAGCCTAGACATCAAGAGGCGCTCCAGCTAAAGCATCCTTCTCTCCCACACCCAGGCTTCCATGGCCCCCAAGCACTCCAGCATCCCAGAGGGAGCGAAGGGGGGGAGGCAGCCATAACAACCTATTACAAATGTACAAATGTCAGCAATCAGATGTCTCCTTTTAAAATGGGAAAAGATAAGATGGCATTTGAAGAAGTCGCCAAAGTCTGAAGGATTCGCTATTGTTCCGTAAATAAAATCCTGATAATGGAGGGCCATCAGGGACAGCGTCTTGCCTGGTTTTCTAATTATTTCACCAAAGGCTGGAGTCACAATATCTCAATTGCTTCAAAAGAATCTGTTTCTGCCACAATGAACACAGGCATCGGAGCAGGTTATCAGCATAAGAGGGGGCTCTTCCTTGGTGGCAGACGCTAATTCAAGGGTATTAGGTCCGGTGATGCCCAAGGGGGGGCAAGGAGATCCAGGTAAAAGAGGAAGGAGGGTAGGTAAAGGAGGTGAGGGAGAGGAGGGGCAAGAACCCAGGAACAGTGCTGAGGAGGAACAGAGGGCAGAAGCCCTTGAATGCAGTGGGTAAGGGAGACCACAGTGTAGTGGAAAGAGCACCTTATTATTAGCTAGAAGCAGTGTGGCCCAGTGGGTAGAGGGCTGGGCTAGGAGAGGGGTTCCCCCAGATCTCCGACCCAGACTGGCTGTGGGACTCTGGGCAAAGTCATATAACATCTCAGTGCCCCAGGCAACTCTCTGAAGCTATAAGTCAATCCATACGGATTTTATTTATTAAGCACCAACTAGGGGCTGGAGATACAAAGATGGACACAAACAATTCCTGCCCCTTGAATTACAGAACTGTAAAATGGGAGGAGACCTCACTGGCCACCTGGTCTAGCCCGTGCAAACCCCCATCACAACATACCCCGAAGGTGGCCATTCATTGTGCCAGAAGCTAAGGAGGGAGAAGCCTGGGCCTTCCACTTGGGGACAGAGTTAATGGCTGCGAAGGTCTTCTCAACCTGGAGTCTCAGTGGGCCTCTGCAGCTCCCCTCCCCCATGTGACTCCTGGGGCCAAATGGAACAAATGGAATCTCCCATACTGAGGGCCCTACAAAGGCTTGAGGACCCTGGAGCAGAGACTCTTCAGGCCATGTGATCCTAGGGCATTAATCTGGACCCTCTTGAGTTATAGAGAAGGTGCAGAGTCACATATTAGAAGCAATCGCTCATCTGGATCTCCTTCACCTCCAGACCAAAAGAGTGGGGGGTGGGGTCAGGGAGGAAGGGGAAGGGGAAGAGAGAGAGAGAGAGAGAGAGAGAGAGAGAGAAGAGGAAAGAGGAGAGAGACAGAGACAGAGACAGAGACAGAGATATGGATGGATGGATGGATAGCTATAGCAAGAAACAGAGAGATATGGATGGTTGGATAGAGAGATGGAAGGGTAGAGAGAAAGGAATGGAAAGAGAAAGATGGTTAGACAAAAGGTTAGATGGAAGGACAGACAGAGAGGAAGATGACAGACAAAGAAATACAAAGACAGAAGTGGATGACAGGCTACATAGATAGGAGACAGACAGACAGACAGACAGCTAGAGACAAGACAGGCATTAACTGCACACATTATATGCTCCAGGTACCACACAAAGAGACCCAAAGACAAAACCCAAGCCATTCCAGTGCTCAAAGGCCTCTCTCTTTCATTATTACTTAAATAATGAGGTAAAGCCATAGTGGGGTCAGGGGCCAGATTTGTGGGTACAGAAGACATGGGTTTTCTCCTTTCCTATACCTGCCGACCTCACTGAGCTTCTGTTTCCTGACACACAGGGTTGATACGAGAAGCTTACGGAGCGCTGCTGGCGATGGTTATTATTAGGGCTTTGATCAGGAAAAGGCCTCATCCTCAAGGTCTGATCCAAACCCCTCCCTCTGCAGAGGAGATGACGGAGGCAGGGGACTTGCCCAAGATGAGCCAAGTGGTAAGGAGCAGAGGTGGGATATGAACCCAGGTCCTCGGACTTTATACTGACCATTCTCTTCCCCATGATCCAATCCCTTTGCCCAAGAAAGAGCAAGCCCATTCAAAGGAAGAACACTGTATCCTAAGGAAATCCTGGTAACATCTTCTGGCACATTCTATCGCCTGCTGGAAATCACTGCACTGACCTCCCTCCCTTCTTTGCAGAGGTGGGGGACTATGGCTGCATAACGAGGCATACCCTGCCAGAACTCAGCTGATCTGCTACCTGCTTTGGCTACACTTTGTTCACTCTTTTTACTCTTTATTACAAGGGAAAGGAGGGAAGAGGGACATGAAGAAGATAGAAATGACAAAAGAAAGCAATTAAAAACCTTTTTTTTTCTTTTTTTAAAGGGGAAAAACAAAGAAAGAAATCACTAAATTGCAAACAAGTCTCATCCCAGACCCAACCTCAGTGCAGCAATTCTGTAACCCCCAATTCTAGAAATAGCATGGCCCGAATCACACAGGCAGCATGTGGCAGAGCAGGTAAGAAAACTGAAAGTAAAATAATAAAGAGTAGTATGTGTGTAGCATTTTAAGATCTGTAAAGAGCCTTACAAATATGACCCCATTTTATCCTTATAACAATGCTGGAAGGTAGATGCTGTTATCACCCCCATTTTACAGATCAGGAAACTGAGGCAGAGTGTGAAGTGACTTGCCCAGGGTCACACAGCTAACAAATGTCTTGAGGCTGGATTGGAACTCAGATCTTCTTACGTCCAAATTTGATGCGCTATTCACAGCACCAACCAAGTACAGATACTTGGAGTCTTCCTTCACTAAATCTAGCACAAAATATACAGGGCGAGGGGAGAGGAGGGAGGGAAGAAAAGGACACAGAAGCCCAGGTGGCCTAAACCTGAATCAATATTTTAAAATAAACCCAAGCGTGGCTGACCTGGTGCTGAGGGTGTCTACTCTCAGTCAACCGACCATCAGATTTACAACATGAAGGGATTTATTTAGATCCGTCACACAGTCTAACACCCCTCCCTGTTTTGCAGATGAGGAAACTGAAGCCCACAGAGAACTGACCCAAAGTCACACAGGTGAGAAGTACCAGTGGTAGGATCTGAACTCAGGTCCCCAGTGCTAAAGTCAGCTTTCTATCCACCTCCTCACTCTTTCCCACCCACCTGGGAGAAAGGACACTCCCTCCAATGTCTTCCATATAAAGATCTGAGAGGTTAGAGCTCACTGGGCTTCCCTCTCCTACTTTCTGTAAAAGGTGGCCAGTGACCCAGACAGCTGTATGTAAAGGCTGTAGAGAGGACTTATTTAGAGGGTCTGAACTGGATTGGGTTCAATTCAACAACCTTTTATTAAGTACCAAATGCACACCAAGCTCTGTGCTAGGCCTGGGAGTATGAAGACCAAATGGCAAACAGATCCTGCCCTCAAGAAGCTTACATTCCACTTGGGATGGGGGGGATACACACACCCAGACAAAGAAATGACTAAGAGAGGTCAGGAAAGCCTTCCTGGAAGCTGAGCCCTGAAGATGAGGATTCGAGATGGAGGTGAAGAGGGAGGCCACATTAGGGACAGAGTAAGGAGGGAGACTACATTAGGAATAGAGGTGAGGGGAGAGGCCATGTTAGAGATGGAGGCCCATGGACAAAGTGGGAGAAGGGATGGCAAACTGATAGCTAGTAGCACAGTCTGGCTGGAATGGAGAATGGATCAAAGTCCAAACAGGTGGGTGGGAGGCAGACTGTAGAGGGTCCTCAAAGCCAGGCTTTAGAGGCAGTGGGGAACCAACAATGGTTTTCTAGTAGGAAATGTGTCTTATCTAATTCTATTCTATTTCTGACAGTGCCTCACACATAAGCACTCTTGTTCAGTCGTTTCAGTCATGCCCGGCTCTTTGTGACCCCACTGGGGGTTTTCTTGGCAGACATACTGGAGAAGTTTGCCATTTCCTTCTCCAGCTCATTTTCCAGATGAGGAAACCGAGGCAAACAGGGTAAAGTGACTTGCCCAGGGTCACACAGCTACTAAGTGTCTGAAGCCAGGTATGAACTCAGAAAAGATAAGTTTTCCTAACTCCAGGCCTGGCACTCTATCTACTGAGCCACCCAGCTGCGCACCTATGCAAGTAATTAATACATGAGAAAGGGAAGGAGTGCGGAGAGCAGGAAAGAAGAGAATGAGAGAGGAGAAGAGGAAGAGAGGGAGAGGAGTGTGGTTTAGCTCCTTAATCTGGACTTAGGCTATACCCACATTTTTAATGCTCCACACTCAGTCTTGATAGATCTCACCACCCCACCCCATAAGAAAAGAGATGCCCTTGGCTGTGGGATACCCTTACAATAATTCCAAGGGCTCTGTTCTAAATGGTTCCACTATAATGAAATTTTGTTTTCTGATAATGAGACACATTTAAAATGTACAGCCTGCTCTCCTCACACCCCTGATCTCTCTGGGTCCCTTGGAGCTCTAAATCTGTGATGATCCTCTAATGGTCCCTGGATTGGGGGAGCCAACACCTCAGAAGACAGGAGAGTGAAGCTTAGTAGGGCCAACCCACTTACCCAACCTAAAGCTGTGCAGGTAACGTAAGCAGCAAAGCCATGACTTGACCCTAGCCTAGGTCATCTGGTTTTGTTTTGGAAGCTATACCAAGATGCCTCCCCATGCCATGATCTTACCTGGAAGAAGGGAGTCATCTACTTGGTTTTTAAATTTTTGTTTATTTTTTGGGTTAAGTGACTTATCCAGAGTCACACAGCTAGTAAGTGTCTCAGGCTGGTTTTGAATTCAGGTCTTCTTGACTCCAGAGCCAAGGTTAACCACTTAGCCACCTAGCTGTCCCCAGAGGCATCTACTAGTAACCTTTTATTTTTGCTATATAGAGATTTTTGTTGCAATTTGTTTTAAAAATAACCAGTGCTTGCTCTAGGCTCAAATCTCTGGAAGCCCTTGCATTGCTATATTCCAATCTGCCATTAGGAAGATTTGTCCCCTTTGGGATTATGTGCCCCATGACTCTTCCCTTTAGCACCTTTCCCAGCCCACCCCTACCACCCACCTTACTGCCACTTGCCTCTTTCTTCTCTCCAATCTCTCTGGCTCCACTTTCCCTCCTGGCTTCCTCCCCGACTTCCTGCCTCCTCCTTGCCTTGTGGAGGCCTTTCCACTCTTTGCTCAGACACATCTTGTGTCTCTCGGTCGCTGTCTGCCTGGAATTTCCCCCCTTTGCACCGGCCTTCTGCTCCCTGGGGTGCTCCTGCTCCCATGGGCTCTTTCCCATGGCAGGACGGAAAAGCTCACAAAGCTCTTTGCCCATCCTCAGACTCCACTTCCTCCCCACCCCCCCATCCGCTGTTCCAACTGCCTCAGAACTCTGGGGGAGCTATTGTCCGGGCCAACTGTCTCAGGCCAGGGTTTCTTGCTCCCTCACAGGGGCACTGGAATTCCAAGGAGGTTATCCAGGTTAATAATAGCAACAGCCCATGTTTCTAGGCTGCTTTGGAAAAGGGAATTTAAAAACCATGTCATTCCAGCAGCAAATGAAGGAAGTACAAGCGTTCAGAAGGAAGAAAAGACTCGGGAGAGATGAAATAACACAGATCACCAAATATCGACAGGACTCTCACATGGGAGAGGGATCAGAATGGTTCCACTCAGCCCAGGAAGGCAGAACCAGAACCACAGGCCAAGCAGACATACAATAACCCACGAACGCTAGAGAGGTCGTAGGAAAAATCAAGCTTCAGATTCTACATCAGACCCTTGCTGGCTTGGTGATCCTGGGGAGGTCACTTAAGCTTTTGGGCCTCAGTCTCCGTAGCTATAAAATGGACATAAGGCCAGCTGGAGAACTTGGCCAATGGGGTTGTTGGGAAGATCAGATAACAAGACATTTTATAAAGCCCTTTGCAAACCTGAAATGCCAGTTATTATTATTGGCATGATTACTATTAATATTATTACTACTACCACAACTACCACTACCACTACTACCACTACTACTACTACATTTCTTTCTATAAGGCTTTCAGGTTTGCAAAGCACTCTATTTATACAGTATCCCAAAAGAGTATGAGTTTAAGGCATTAAATCCAAGTGTACCAAGACTTTTTGGGACAATCCTGACTCGGATTGCTAAGGAGAGTGTCCTCACCTGGGAGTTGCTGACATGAGTGAAATGGCAGTTCCTAGTCCCTATCCCTGTCACCTGTTACTATTAGTGAAACACAAGGGAAGAGCCAGACACCACTGGGTCCTCCCAACTGTACTCAGTAAACAGGATCAGTCACAGATCCTTCCCCTTCTTCAACAAAGAGAGGAAACCCAGGACCTGGGAGGAGGGAGCTCCTGTCACGCTGGGCTCTGCCCCCTCACAAACCACCAGGGCAGCATCCCTCCCTCAGGAGCAAACTCCACTAACTCCAGGGATTTTGCAATAAATAAAGACTAAGAAAATGTAAAAAGCAGGATTCAACTCTCTCTGTTTCTCTGTGTTTCTCTCTCTCTGTCCCTGTGTGTGTGTATCTCTCTCTCTCTCTCTCTCTCAAGACTCTAGGGAGATGCGGAGAAAGTGCCCACCTGCCTTAGGGGACGGCTTTCGCTCATTTGGGAGTTTCCAACACCAATGGAATCAAAGGTTCAGCACCAAACCATAAACCTACGAAGAGATCTATCTTCTCGGTGTGACAAAGGGTCTTCCCCAGAGCAACTTTCTGAAGAAGGCAATGAGAGCTGACACGAACATATCACTTTAAGGACTGCAGAGATCTTGACATAGGTGGTGCTGTGGATAGTGTCAGACTTGGGAGTCAGGAACATCCTAGTTCAAATCTTGCCTCAGACACTTAGTAGCTGTGTGACCCTGGCCAGGTCACTTCACTTCTGTCTGCATTAGTCTCCTCATCTATAAAATGGGAATGATAATAGTGCCTACCTCCCAGAGTTGTTGTGAGGATTAAATGAGATGCATATACAAAATGCTATAAAAATGAGAGCTATTAGGAGGTGGAGCCAAGGTGGCAGCTGGAAAGCAGGGACTAGCGTAAGCTCCCCGCCAAGTCCCTCCAAAAACCTATAAAAATGGCTCTGAACCAATTCTAGGACTGCAGAACCCACAAAACAGCAGAGGGAAGCAGGGCTCCAGCCCAGAACAGCCTGGATGGTCTCTGGGTAAGGTCTATCCCGCATGGAGCTGGGAGCAGAGGGGAGTGGAGCAGAGCCCAGCGTGGGAGGCATGGACCAACTAGACCAGGAGCTGGTGGAGCGTGACCTAGTACCCTAAATCAGTGAGCTGTGGCACTTACCAGACTTCTCAACCCACAAACACCAAAGACAACAGAGAGGGTTAGTGGGAAAAGCTGCTGGGGACCGGAAGTTTGCCCCCGGGGCAGTGGAGGTGGGGCGACTTTAGAACTACAGCTGCAGTTGCTTCTGGCCCCAGAGCCACCTGATGGGAGGAATTAAGTGGTGGATCAGAGCAGGAGTGAAGAGCCTGCTGAAGATCTCAGTCCAGTCTGGGTCGGGGGTTCTTGGGGAAGGAGGAGTGCTGGTGAGGCAGAGCTGGTGCATCCCCCCCAGGCTTGGAACATAGAACTCTTTAGTCTACAAGCAGTCATACTCCACTGAAAAACTCAAGGGTCAAGTGAGTTGGCTGGGAACATGGCCAGGCAGCGAAAACACATCCAGATTCAGTCTCAGACTCTGGAATCTTTCTTTGGTGACAAAGAAGACCAGAAGAAGTCAACAAAGTCAAAGAGCCT
Organism: Phalanger gymnotis; assembly: GCA_028646595.1. Lineage (NCBI taxonomy): Eukaryota > Metazoa > Chordata > Mammalia > Diprotodontia > Phalangeridae > Phalanger > Phalanger gymnotis. The sequence continues at coordinate 28,263,812 of CM053622.1, forward strand.
ACAACAAAAGCCTCCAAGAAAAACCATGAACTGGTCGCAGGCCATGGAAGAGTT
>CM053622.1:28274300-28395388 GCA_028646595.1 Phalanger gymnotis
ATAGGGAGGTGGAAGGAGGAGAGGGATAAAGAGGGAAGGGGAGAGAGAAGAAGATGGGGGAGGAGAGAGGGATAGGAAGGGGGAAGGGGAGAGGGATAGGGATAGGGAGGGTAGAGGGAGGAGGAGGAAGGAGAGAGGAAGGGGGAGGGGTCCTTTGCATCTCTCAGGCTTTCTGAATGCCACAGGTGGTCCTGAAAACAGCACTCTCTCTCCTCCCCTACTCCCTGCCAAGGCTGGCCACATGCAGGGTTATGGCAGCAGGTTTGAGAACCTCAGGAGAGATGGAAATTTCCTTCCCCATTAGAGAAGAGCTTGAATTTCTACTTCTCCCGATGTGTGCTGAGGAGAGGGGGTAGAAGTCTGAGAGCAAGTGAGGAAGGGGCATCCATGGTGCAGGGGAAAACTCCAGCCTCCCACTTACTGCCCGTGTGATCTTATCCAAGTCACTTACTTCCTAAGGTTCTATTTCCCCGTGCATAAAACAGGGGATGGAAAGGGGGCAAATTAATTATCTTCTGAGGTCCCTTCTGACTCTAAACTCTGACTCTCCCCATTCTGAGCCTCAGTTTCTCTCATCTGGAGAATGGGGGGCTTAGACACCTCTGAAATCTCTTTCACTTCTAGATCTAGGATCTATTCAAAGACCTGTATGTGACCTTGGTTTGGGGCCTTGGTTTCCCCCTCTGTAAAATGAGAGAGTTAGACTGAGGTCCCTTTCAGCTGCACAGCAGGGATCCTATGAACCTCACTTTCCTCTCAGAGACAAAATCACCAGAGCTGGGAGACAAAGTAACCCCACCACAGTCACCTAGCTCAATTGGGGTCTGGGGGATGGAAGGGCTTCTGCCAACACAGGGCCCTTTCACAAAACCCCAGAATCAACAACAGAATCTCCCCCTTCCATAGACAGCGAGGACCACAGCCCCCCCAGGAATCCTGCCAGAGTCCACAAGACCTGATGTGTCCACATGAAAGCAACCAGCCTCCTATCTAGGCTTTCAATGGGCTTAACTGGCCTTGGGGGAAACAGGCCTGAACCTACTAACTTTTCTAGCCCACAGGAACCATCTGGTGTGTTAGCACCGCCTTTGGGAATACAAGATCCTCTCTGCCAACCTCTATGAGGAATCAGTAGGAGCCACCACTGGCCCAAGGCAGCCCTCCATCCCTCCTAGGGGGACCTCCTACAGACTCACTGAACCCACCCAAATAGGAAAACCTGCCAAATTTCCCCTGGTTTAAGTAACATCCAATGCTCCTCCTGACTCTGTGGGAACCAGGGCTGGTAAGTTCCCTTTCTGGGACTGTTTCCCTCATCAGTTCACCCTGTTATTTCCCTATCTCGGCAGAATACTATGATATGAAATGAGATTATATGGATCACATATGCCAGGGTGTCTCTATCTCTCCCTCCTTCTCTCTTCTCCCTCTCTCCCCCTCCCTCCCTTTCCCTTTTCTCCTCTTCTTCCCTCCACCTTCTCTCTCTCCTTCCTCTCTCCCTCTCCCTCCTTCACTCCTCTTCTTCCTCTCTACCTCTCTCCTTCCCCCATCCCTCTTTCTTCTTTTCTTCCTCTCTCTCCTTTTCTTCTTTTCTTTCTCTCTCCCTCTCTTCCTCCTCTTCCTTTCCCTCTCTTTCTGTTAAACTGCACCTGTGATGTCGCTGGTGTTGGGAATGCCCGGTCAGTAATTCCCTCTACCAAGATAAGTCAGCACATTTTCTAAAACACCTAGAGGCCGGTAGCTTGCTCAGGGTCCTGCAACCAGTATTTGTCAGAGATAGGACTTGAACCCAGGTCTTCTGGCTCTAAGGCCAACTCTCTCTCCCTAATCATCATGCCCCACTGACTCTCTGGATGTCTTGGACTTTGGGAACATAGCAGGGCAATGCATTAGGTTGGGATTGGAATTGAGTCATTCCAATGGCTACATTTTCTTTCCTCAGCTGCCCCAATTTTAGCTGGGTAGAAGATTTTATTATTAGATTTTTATCAGTACATCAATTCTCTCTGTCTGGAGAAGAAAAAAGGCACTTGGCTAAGGATCACATCCGATCCTCTCAGGGCCAACAGTGTGCCAGTTCTCTGAGGACCCCTTCCTTCTATAATTCCTCTCCAATCAGGCCAAGGCCACACTATTCTCCTTTATTCCCTCCCAATAAAATGGAAGCTCCTTGAGGACAGGGGCCAGTTCATCTTTAGCTTTGTATCTCCAGCACCTAGGACAGCGCCTGGCTGCTTACTGAACTGCATTCTCTGCCTTCTCCTCCAAGCCAGATGCCTACATAACTGCCTAATTAGACTGGTCGATTCTCTCCACTCCTTTTTATAATACTCTGGATCAACATGCCATTGGCCAGGCACCAGCACACCCAAGTGTCTTTCTAGATTTTAAAAAAAAAAAAAGGAAAACAACAAAAAAAATCAAAAACTTGGTCATGGATCAGGAGGGAAGGAAAGATCAATCCTCCTCTCAGTTGCTGAACCTCGAGGGAAATCAATCGGGGTGAAAACAGATGCTAACGAAGGAACTCAAAAAATAATAATAATGATGATGATAATTTTTTTTTTTCCAAGAGAGCACTGCAGAAAACAAAATTTGCGAAAGAATTGACTTACAAACAGGGAGTCGCCTTCCACCCTTCGCCTTCAAAAGGTTTCAGCCACATGCCTGGGGATATTAAAGACAGCATTGCTCAACATTACTTGGTGACAGATTCCAGAGCCTCACCAAATTTCCATGTTACTCATGTTCATCGAATGTGAATAACAAGGTAGTCAGCCTCCAGCATGCAGTGCTCCCGATCTCTCAAGGTTTTGAAGGTTCAAATTGAGTTCCTTCCCAATGATCTCGTTCCTAACCCTGACCTTTACTAGAGAAGCCCAAAGCCACACTGGAGGTGAGTGAGCTGAGGCATTTCGAGGTACAGCAGGGGGCCTGGGAAGTCCCATAACCAGCTGATACTTCCCTTAGCATTCAGGTGTCAGGTGGTGGAAAAGCCCCAAGTATCTGAAGAAGGTTGGGGTGTTTGTTTTCAATCGATCTTGTTTGAGAGAATGGGGGAGGGAGGGTTCTGTTTGGTTCTTTTCTCCTGGAAAAAAAAATGGGAGTTTGGAAGCAGTCAATCGGAATGAAATCATTTCCATGTCTACAAAGATGGCAAGGAGGTTTCTGTTTAAAGATTGCTAGATTTGGAGTCGGGTGACCTGAGTTCAAAATCCTGGCTCTGACACTAACCTGTGCTTTTGGGTACCAGAAAGGCTAAATAATACAGTGGAAACTGTATTGACTCTAGAGTATCTGGACCTGGGTTCGTTCACATCATGGCTTTGTCACTTCCTCCCTAGGTGATCTCAGGCAAAGTCATTCCACATCTTGGCCTGATTCCCTAGCAATAAAATGACAGGTTTCCCATAGGTCCCTTCTAGACCCAAGCCTTCATCATTCTGTGGGCCACAATTTGCTCATCTGTTGGACTAAACACAAGACAAAGTTCTCTTCCAGTTCTAAAACTAGGATCCCCAGTTAGTTATTTAACCACCTGGGCCTCAGTTTCCCAATACACAAAAAGAAGGAATTGTACCAAGATGGCCTCTGCAGTCCTGTGTAGCCCCAAATCAGCACTTGGCATAGTGCCTGGCATGCAGTAAAGGCTTAATAAATGCTTGTTGAATGACCGCTGACTGAGTGGACTGCTCATCCTAAGTCATCTACCTCCTCAGGTCTCAGTTTCTTCATCCACAAAATGAAGGGGTCAGAGCAGATGGCTTCTAACGTCCGTTCCAACTCTAACCCTAAGACTCTAAGCCTTTAAACCACCCTGCATTCCAGTTTCCCCATCTGTAAAGTGAGGATCAGAGGTGATGGATTCTAAGGTCCCTCTCAGCTCTATATTGCAGATTCTATGATCCCAGAAAGGCAGCTAAATGCTGCAGTGGATAGAACGTCCAGCCTGAAGTCAGGAAGACTCATTTTCCTGAGTTCAAATCTGGCCTCAGACACTTACTAGCTGGGTAACCCTGGGCAAGTCATTTCACCCTGTTTGCCTCAGTTTCCTCATCTAGAAAATGAGCCGGAGAAGGAAATGCCAAACCACTCCAGTATCTCTGCCAAAAAAGCCCCAAGTGGGGTCACAAAGAGTCAGACAAGACTGAAACTACTGAACAATAAAATGATCCCAGAGTCCTTGGTTGAAGGGACACTGGGCAGATTACGACTATCAACATTCCTGGACAACTCATATGCATTCTATTTTAGAGACACCAGAGTAAGGAGAGAAAAAAGATAATTTTAAGAGAGATATCTGTGCATTAAATGATCACAGAGATGCTTTCCAGTACAGTGATATGCTGAAGAGTATTGCATGGAACGATGAAACGGTTTCCTTCAAGCATCTTACATTCAGGCCCTGGCTACTCCCAATGATAGCTGGCTCCTTGAAATGCTTAACCCTTTAAGAGCCATCCAAATTTCTACCTGCTTTGGGCCAACCCAAATTAAGTCTTCACAGGGGGAGGTAGGAGAGAAACGAAGACATTACTCCATTTTGAACCAGCTAATGAGCAGAAAGAAGGAGAAAATCGATCCACTGATGATGAAACTTTTAAGATTCCAGGGGAGATAAACATTGGGAAGTCTGCCATCTGGAAGTGACTACCTTATTTCCATCGGTTTCTTGCAACAGATTCAAACAAATATGCCCAGCTGGGTAGTACTCAAAGAATGAGGATTTATCCATTCCTTGGCAAGCCCAGGAGGGCTGACTGAGGGGCCCAGGGTTGGCTGCTGAGAAAATGTCTTTTGTTCCCCTGGCTGAGTCAGTGGGGGCCAAGCAAGCTTAGTCAACGGACCAGCCAGTTCCCTAGTTTCTATCATGGGACTGAAAAGTCAAAAATGTTATTTTACCCCCTTCCCTTTTTACTAAAGGAAGAAAGAAAACCACAAGGCTGAAATAATGAGTGTTTACCTCTGTTCTCCCATTAGCAGGTGCTTCTAATCCAAGACATGTTTTTTATTACTGCCGAAAAACTATTTTTAAATGGCCATAACCTTTTTTTGAGGTCTCCCAGGGATAGCAAAAATTAAGTCAGAGTGGGCATGACAAGGAAACTTGGTATTTTATCTGACTCTGAGAGCCTATTAGCCTCTCTCCTCAGCATCTGTTCCCTTATCTTGGATCCCAAGACACGTCAGGTTTGTAGCCAAACCCCTCCAAAGACCAGAAATTGAAGAGAATTCAACAGCCTGCCAATGAGAGGCAGTCTGCACTCACAGCCCTGCCAGGGGTGGAGGCAGGTGGAAAAGCCCCATCCAGGGACAATGACTTGGCTCAAGGGTCCCTCAGGGACTTCATCACTCTTTTTCATCCTGCCATAGGTTTACTATCCCAAAGGAGTTTAAGGAAAAATTCCTTTCTACCTCATTTCATGGTTGGCAGGGGATCTGGATTACAGACAAAATGATGGGTGTAAAAAGCAATTCTTTTACCTACTCCTTCCATAACTTCTGGAAGGTGTGACCTTGGGCAAGTGACCTCCATTTCCCCATCAGTAAAAAGAGGGAGTTGCAACTAGAGCACAGGTGCACAGATTTAGAGCAGGAAAGACCCCCCCCCCAGGTCCATCTAGTCTAATCCCACCATTATACAGATGAAGAAACTGAGGTCTGAAGGAAGGATCTGCTCCAGGTCATATGGGCAAAGTGACAGAGGAGAAAATTTTTGGCCCAGGTCCTCTTCTCTAAGGCCCCTTCCTGTGAAAATACATTCACCAAAGACAAGAAGCCAGACTCCTTGAGCCCAACCCCCTGCCCACTCCAGAGAAGAAACAGCTTTTATAAAGTTTAGAAAGCCTTTAAAATTCCCAAGTTTGTGAAATGCCTAGAAGACCACGGGCATGGGCTTTATCCCTTGGCTATTGGTCTGTAAACAAAATTGGTCATTTCTTATATGGAATTAAAGGAACATTTGGACCTTAATCCTGGACAGAACTGGAAAGACACTTGTTTGTTTGTCATTAGGGGAGTAGGGGTGGTTGAAGGAGGTCAGGCCATCCAGACCTGTGATTTCATCATTTTCTGGAACTTCCAAGCATGGAAACCCCTTCCACTGGTAGAGATGGGCAACTCCTCTGCTGCTTTAAAGTCTTAAGAGAATTACCAGGAGCAAGGGCATGATCAAGCAACTTGCCTGCTATAGGTCAGAGGCAGGTCTTGAACCCAGGTTTCCCAGGACCTCTATCCATTCTATCTGGACGTACAGAGCAAGGAGAAGCTCCACGACAATGACTGGCTCTTAGCACCCTCTCCTTGGTCCCAGCATTCCCTCCTGCTGTAGGGGACCTGAGTAAGGACTAGCAGGGAGGAGAGGAACAGTCCCAATTCACACTTACATGGCGCTTCAGGGCTTGAAAAGCAATTTGTGGGTGAAAGGGAAGAGAGAAGGGGAGGAAAAAGCCCAGAAAGGGAAATCTGCGGGGTGGCATTTTCCCTTTAAAAGTATCTGAAAATAGACCATAGTCTGTGGAGTCCTGTGGCAATTACAAGAGACAAATAGTCAAATCTGAAGGTTCCCCTAATTAGTGCATGCATCTGACTAGGACCCCAGTGGGGGAAATGGAATGAGCTCTGGCCTTCCAGGCAGCAGAGACCTGGGTTCAAACCTTGACTGTAACACTAGCTGTGTGACCCTCGCCAAGGTGTTTAACTCTCTCTGCCTCAGTGTCCCCATCTGAAAAATGAAGGCGGTTGAAATTGATGACTTCTACGGTTCCTTCCAGACCTAAACCTAGGATCCTCCCAAGGTGGAGAGCCCATTGCATCTCTCCTCCCCGCTCCCCACCCCGCCCCCCCACCCCACCCCCCGCCAGCACATGCCACAAGGGATATAACACCAGGGCAGATAGCCAGTCACTGAGGGTCCCTGAGAAGGCAACGAATTTTTATGAGATTCCCCAAATCCAGAGGCATGAAAATGATAAAAGGGAAAATGAGGACTCTACATACCTAGAAAGAGCTAGGAGGCACAATGGATAGAGTGCCAGGCTTAGAGCCAGAAGATCTGAATTCAAATCCAGCCTCCGGTACTTACTAGCAAATCACTTAACCTGCCTGCCTCAGTTTGCTCAAGTGGAAAATGGGATCATAATAGCACCTACCTCCCAACAGTCTGTCTCAGTGGCAGGAATAGTGGGCAGGAGAGAGTGAAAGTCTTGGGGCCATGGCAGGTACAGAGGGAAGTCCCCCCCTCCCCCAATACCCCAACCACCAGAACCCCTTGAGTCCTAGTTTTCTTGAGTTGAGAAGTAAAGGAGAGGCACCTAGGTAGCACCACAGTACTGGGAGCTCTGGGCCTAGAGTCAGCAAGACCTGAGTTCAAATCTGGCCTCAGACACTTCCTAGCTGGGTGACCCTGGGCAAATCACTTAACCTGTTTCCTCACAGACGTAATTCCAGAGGACTAATGATGAAACATGCTATCTGCCTCCTAATTAGAGAGGTGAGAGACTGGAGATAGATAGATAGATAGATAGATAGATAGATAGATAGATAGATAGATAGATAGATAGATAGATAGGCAGATAGATAGACAGACAGATCGACAGATAGAACAGACAGAGGGGCAGACAGATAAATGAAGGAACAGATAGACAGACAGACAGATAGATAGATAGAACAGACAGACAGGCAGATAGATAAATGAAGGAACAGATAGATAGAATAGACAAATAGACAGAGAGACAGATAAGTAGATAGATAGATAGATAGATAGATAGATAGATAGATAGATAGATAGATAGATAGATAGATAGATAGATAGATAGATAGAACAGATAGATAAATGAAGGAAGATAGAATAGACAGACAGACAGACAGATACACAGACAGAACAGACAGGCAGATAGATAAATGAAGGAACAGATAGAATAGATAGACAGACAGATAGACAGACTAACAGACAGACAGACAGACATATAGAACAGACAGGCAGATAGATAAATGAAAGAACAGATAGAACAGACAGACAGATAGACAGACAGACAGACAGACAGACCAGACGGGCAGACAGATAAATGAAGGAATAGATAGAATAGACAGACAGACAGATAGATAGGTAGATAGATAGACAGACAGACAGACAGACAGAGAGATGGCTAGAGAGACAGATAGGTAGATAGACAGGAAGACAGACAGACAGCTAGATACATATTTAGACAGACAGATAGGTAGATAGATAGATAGACAGATAGAACAGACAGGCAAATAAATGAAAGAACAGACAGATAGAATAGACAGACAGACACATAGATAGGTAGATAGATAGACAGACAGAGAGATAGATAGCTAAAAAGATAGATAGGTAGATAGACAGACAGCTAGAAAGATAGGTAGATAGACAGGCAGACAGACAGACAGATAGCTAGATACATATTTAGATAGACAGACAGATAGACAGATAAAGTTAGACAGACAGACAGAGAGACAGACAGGTAGATAGGCAGATAGACAGACAGACAGAGACAGACAGATAGATAAATATAGATAGACAGACAGATAGATGGACTGATGGACAGACAGACAGACAGACAGACACATAGATGGGGAAATAGACAGACAGACAGATAGATATAGATAGATAAATAAAGGCAGATAAATAGATAAAGTTGGCTAGATATAAAGAGAGGTAGATATAGATAAAACAGATAAAGACAGACATATAACTATAAATATATATTAATATGTTTATATATTCATATACATGTATTTATATATTTTTCATTTAGCTATGGCAAACATGGAAATTTGTTTTGCTCAAATATACATTTTGATAACAGTGATTTTAGCCTGTCATTCTCAATTGTGGTGGGGGGAGACGAAGTAAGGGGGAAGGGGCATGAAACGGAGGGAGGGCAAATTTTTGCTGATTGATAAACATAAAATTTAATTTAAAAAAAACCAGTAGTAAAGGAAAGACTGGGCAGCTAGGTGGCATCACAGCGCTTACAGCACTGGGCCTGGAGTCAGGAAGACTTGTCTTCCTGAATTTGAATCTGGCCTTAGACACTTGCTAGCTGTGTGATGCTGGGCAAGTCACTTCACCCTGTTTGCCTCAGTTTCCTCATCTGGAAAATGGGCTGGAGAAGGAAATGGCAAACCACACCAGTATCTTTGCCAAGAAAACCCCAAAATGGGGTCATGAAAGTCAGATACAACTGAACAACAATAAAAAAGAGAGAGGCTGATAGTGCTGTCTGCCAAGCTCATCTTGTGATGGGACACTAGAACCTCAGGCCGGTATAGATAGAAAGCCACAGAGGCACAGCTCAGGTACCTTCGGGTGTGCCGATCACCACTCATGTTACTTTTGGGCAAGTCATTCCCACTTGGTCCAAAGCCGTCATTGAGATGACTGATTGAGAAATGTTTTCACTTAGAGTACCAGACTAAAATGGTATGGGGAGAGAGATAGACAAGAGGGCTCCTAAGGACCATCCCAGCTAAAAAATCTGTGCATTTTAAGAGCAGAAAGCCTCACACCCCAGGACCAAGAATCCAGACAGATGGGTTCCCCTGCCAATCTTGACATTCCCCAGAAAAACGCAAAGCGGTGGCAAAGACGCCAAGAGGACTAGTTTGTGCCTCAGTTTTCCTAGGAGGTTCCTTTAATGAGTGAGAAACAGGAAGGCCCAGGTTGCCCTGTTTCTTCTGGGTCATTTCCTTCTTGACAAGGGGAATTTTGCTGCCTAGATAAACAGAAACTCTGGAGAAGGAAGGGACTGGCTGGGCCTGACCTCAAGTGGACGTCCTCCTCCCACCCCCTGTTGTCAGGCAGCCAGCTTTAGAGACAGGGACAGGGAGGTGGGTCAGTATAACAGAGAGCGCCTGAAGGTGATTCTCTTCCCACGTGACTGACCCCAGGAACCTAAGCCGTGCCCCTCTGAGCGTCTGGAGCCAGAGCCCAAGGCCCTGCCCTGAAGGAGAGAGAAAGAGGGCTCCTTACCCGCGTCCTGTCCTCTATCTCATGGATGCGGAGCTGCATGGGCACATTAAAACTATGCAGAATGTTTCCGCCAAACACCAGGGAGTCTACGGGAGTGTAGACTGCATGGATCCAGCCTAAGGAAGGAGAGAGGGAGCGCAGTGAGCTCACACAGCCAAACCATCATAGATTTAGAACATGAAGCATCGCCAAGGCCTTCTAGGGTGAACTTCTCATTCCCCAGAGGAGAAACTGAGGCTCAGAGAGTTCAAACTCAGCGCCATACAGCAAGGAAGGGGCTGGACCGAGATTTGAACCCAGTCTTTGAACCTCACCTCTAGCCCACACCCACTAAAGCAGCAGTTCTCCAACTTTTTGTTCTCAAGACCCCTTTACTGTCTTAAAAATTATTAAGGACCCCCACCCATTCCCAGGGCAGCTAAGTGGAGCACCTGAGTCAGGAAGATTCATCTTCCAAAGTTCAAATCCACCTCAGACACTTACTATCTGTGTGACCCTGAGCAAATCACTTAACGGTGCTTGCCTCAGTTTCTTCATCTGTAAAATGAGTTGGAGAAGGAAATAGAAAACCACCCCAGTATCTCTGCTAAGAAAACCCCCAAATAGGAACATGAAGCGTCGGACACAACTGAAAAACAACTGAAAATACACCTCACTCAAAGGGATTGTGGTTAGGTGGGTCATGTCCATCATTGTGGCTGAGTCAGCCCATGGGAGACAAACGTTCAATTCGCAATGCGGGAGTTTATACTTTGGAAGTCAGCAAATGCTACAAATTGGGATTTAATATATGGTTTTGTTCATTATTTAGACTTAAGAGAGTGATAGGGAAAATGATCATGGAAACTAAATTTCCAAGTGTGCTGGGAACACATTTTTTTCCCTAGAGAGACAGTTGTTAAACATTTACCAGCACAGATACAGATCTAGTTAACCATCGAAATTTACCATTAGAAATTAAGACATTCTGATGCTATTGTGAAAATAATTTTAATGTGACAGACTGCCCCTCTGAAAGGGTCTCCCATGTCCAGGGGCTCTCACTGAACATTTTGAACTACTGCGCCACAGCAAAGAGGAGGCTCCCTCTGATGCCCCCTGGTTGGCATGGAGATGCTCAGGTGAAGCAGAGAAAGACCTGCTGAAGCAGGCGGAGAGACAGGGAAAGACAAAGAGGTGATGAGAAAGAAGAGGGAGACAGAAATGGCAAGGGGAGGGGAAAGGGGAAGGGGAAGGAGTGGGGAGGGGGGAAAGAGGGGGAGAGGGGAAAGAGGAGGGGGGAGGGAAGGAGGAAGGAGGGAGAGGAAGAGGAAGGGAAGGGGGAGGGGGAGAAAGAGAAAGGAGAGAGGGGAAGGGGAGGGAAAGGGAAAGGAAGGGGAAAAGGGAGGGAGAGATGGAAGGAGAGAAAGCGAAAGGGGAGGGAGAGGGATGGGAGGAGGAGGAAAAGGGAAGGGGAACAGGGAGGGAGAGATGGAAGGAGAGAAAGAGGAGAGGGGGCGAAAGGGGAGGGGGGAGGAATAGAAGGAGGAAGGAAAGGGAAAAGGGGATAAAGAGAAGAAGGGAGGGATGGAAGGGGGAGGAAGGATGGAAGGGAGAAGGAGTAGAAAAGGGGGAGGAAGGGGGAAAGGGAGGGAAAAGGAGAGGAAAGGGGGGAGGGAAGGAGAGATGGAAGGAGAGGGGAGAAAGGAGAGGGGGTTAGGATGGAAGGTGGAAGGGCGGGGAAGGGGAGGGAAAGGGGGAGGAAAGGGAGAGGGAAGGGGAGGAGGGAGGGATGGATAGAAATGGAGAAGAAGGAAGGATGGAAGGGAGAAGGAGTAGGAAAGAGGGAGGAAGGGAAGGGGGAAGGAGGAGGAAGGAGAAAAGGGAGGGATGGAAGAGGGAAGGAGGCAGGAGGGGAGGAGTAGGGAGAGGAGAAGGGAGAGAGAAAGAGAGAGAAGGGGGAGAGAGAGAGAGACAGGGAGGGAGGAGGGGACAGAGAGAGAGAGAAGGAGAGGAAGAGAAAGAGGAGGGGAGAGAAGGAAGGAGGGAGAGAGATGATCCAAGTATTATCTCTGGGAGTTGAAGAGAGAAAATACACATACACACACACACACACACACACACACACACACACACACACACACACACACACACACACACACACACACACACACACCCCTCTCCCTCCCCCACCCACAGTCTCACCCCCTCAACCTGAATGACAAGCGGCTTTCTCATATGGAAAGAGACACAGGGAAGGCCCCAAACCAGGGGACCGTGATCTGTCTGACATTCCTGGAAAATGGCAGCGGAAGTCCCTTAATGTGCCCTGGTATCGAATGGCCTAGCATCTGTAAAACGCTTTGCAAACTGTCAAGTGCTCTATAAAGGTAAGCGACTCTCACAGTGTAGACGGGCAGCAGCCCTAAGGGCCAAGCACATTCGAGAGGCTGATAGCAATAACAATCACTGACATTAACATAGCGCTTTACAGACCCAGCCTCAGGGGAGCGCCCCTGGACAACCACATGGAGTGTGGACTGCAAGTGTTAAAGGCCCCCTTTTGCAGATGAGCAAACTGAGGCTCATGTAGGTAACCTAACTTGGCCACAGACACAGCTAGCTCCAGGAGGCAGGATTTGAACCCAGGTCCTGGGACACCAGATGTACTCCTCTCACTTCTAAATATCTACCTTGCCTTTAAGATTTGCTTTTCGTCTCCCGCCCAAGAGCTAAATCCTGGTCTGTTTCTCAGTAACTATGGTTTTTGTTTCTCCCAAGGGGACTGGAAGCCTGGGTTATTATTCGTGGTGTCGCTATTACCATCCTCAGCAATGCTGCTTTTAAACAGTGTTTCCCAACATTCACGTCCGTGGCCACAGAGTCCCACCCATCACAGCTGGGGCCACTGAGCCGGAGAACAAGAATTCAAGAGGACTGCACCAAGTAGGAAGAAGAAAGGGTCCCTGCGGGCTCAGCCGATGAGACCAAGCCACTGGAGAACTCGGGCCTAGCTCTGTGAAACTCTGGGCCTCAGTTTCCCCTCTCCTCACTTGTAAAATGGGGAGAATGGGAAGGAAGGAAGGAAGGAAGGAAGGAAGGAAGGAAGGAAGGAAGGAAGGAAGGAAGGAAGGAAGGAAGGAGGGAGAGAGGGAGGAAGGAAGGAAGGAAGGAAGGAAGGAGGGAGAGAGGGAGGGAGGGATAGGAGGGAGAGAGGGAGGGAGGAAGGAAGGAGTGAGAGAGGGAAGGAGGAAGGGAGGGAAGGAAGGAAGGAGAGGAGGGAGGGTTGGGAGGGAAGGAATAATGCTAAAGGAGCCTCTTCCCCCCTAGATCTCCTACTCTAGGCCCCCTCTCACTCTCCTCCCTAAGCCCCAGCCCACAAAGCCCAGAGCAGCCTACCCAGCTCCATGGAGGCTCCCTAGCTGGGTTCCAATCCCTGAGCCGGCCCTCCCCCAGCCCCTACCATCTGCTCCAACGTCTAAACATTGTTATCACTGGGATAAAACCCATAAGGTGACATGAATAATGCTGAAGGCTTCCTGAACCATTCACAAAAAGCCTCCCCCTGCCCCAGCATCTCATTACACCCAGGAGTACCAGGTAGCAGGGGTTCCAACACCGGCAGGCTGGTTACCGAATTCAAGGTTGACAAATGCCTCTGCTTCCGGATTGGAGCCATCATGCATCTGGGAGCCAGAACCCCATGGAACCCTGAGGCAGACCGAGCTGGGGAAGAGAGGACGGGGGAACAGACGTCCCACAGCAGCTACTTGCGGGGGGCGGTGCAATCCACTGCTGCAACCTGGCACCCTAGGGCCAAGGCAGTGGTGGGAAAAAAAGGATCAGGACAGAGTATGGGGTCACCTTCTTCACACCCCATAGGGAAGCAGATGGACGAATGAAGAAACTGCATAGCTGAGCCCCTGGAGAAAGGATCGTGATCCAGTGGAAGGTACACAGGCTAGGGATTCAGAGGAACTGAGTTCAAATCCACATTCTGATGCTTACTAGCAGCGTGACTGCCCAGGGCTTCAGTGTGCTCATCTGTAAAATGAGGGAGTTGTACTAGGTAGCCTTTGAAGCACTTTCTAGATCTGGACTTACGGTCTTCAGGCAACAGATTATTTGTCCATTTTATACATGTGAATACTAAGGTTCAAATAGAGAGAGGAACTGACTTGGCACAAATAAATGCTTTTTGAATGGACAGGTGGATGGATGGAAGGAAGGATGGATGGATGGACAGGAGGAAGGATGGATAGACGGACAGACTGACGGACAGATGGATGGGTGGAGAGATGGACGGACAGATGAAAGGATGGATGGAAGGATAGATGGATGGATGGAGAGATGGATGGATGGAGAGATGGAAGGAAGGACAGACAGAAGGATGGATGGATGAATGGATGGATGGATAGATGGATGGATGGATGGAAGGAAGGATAGATGGATGGATGGATGGATGGAAGGAAGGATAGAAGGATGGATGGATGGATGGAAGGATGAATAGGAGGATGGATGGATGGATGGATGAAAGGATGGATGGATGAAAGGATGGATAGAAGGATGGATGGATGGATAGATGGATAGAAGGAAGGAAGGATGGATGGATGGATGGATGGATGGATAGATGGATGGATGGATGGAAGGAAGGATAGAAGGATAGATGGATGGATGTATGGAAGGATGAATAGGAGGATGGATGGATGGATGAATGGATGGATGGATTGATGCATGAAAGGATGGATAGATGGATGGATGAAAGGATGGATGGATGGATGGAAGGATGGATGGACAGATGGATGAAAGGATGGATAGAAGGATGAATGGATGGATGGACGGATGGATAGATGGATGGATAGAAGGATGGATGGAAGGATGGATGGATGGATAGATGGATAGATGGATGGATGGATGGATGGATGGATGAAAGGATGGATGGATGGATGAAAGGATGGATAGAAGGATGGATGGATGGATAGATGGATGGAAGGAAGGAAGGATGGCTGGATGGATGGATGGATGAATGAATGAAGAGATAAACTGCAAGGTCACAGAGGCAGCCAATGACTGAACCAAAGCCATAACTAGGCCTCCTGGTTCATAAACCACTGACACTACACCAAGCACCTAGTACCCAGTAAGAGCTCAGTAATCAAGAACAGGTGACTTTCCCTAGCACTTTTTCTTATAAGAGATAAAATCACTGACACGTACTCAATTTCATGTGCCCACATCTCTCAGAGATGAAGAGGGCTGGGCTTCATTCACCCCATTTTCCAGATGGAGAAAGGGAATATCAGGGTGGCAAACTTGCCCTGACCTCCAGAGGGTACATGCCAACAATTCCAGGGTCCAGATCTACGTCCATGGTAGGGACAGACACAGGGCAGGATGCTGAGAGAATCATTACAGGTCTCCCCAGGTCTCCAAGGCACCAAGTCCACTCTCTTACTACTGAGAAGCAAATTCAAACCCTTTTCTGCCTCCCCTTATCCACAGCCTCTCCATGGCAAAAAAAAAAAAAAAACCATCAACAGCTCCTTGGGTCCCTGCCCATCTGGCAACTGACTTGCTGCAAAACCCAAGCCAGTTTGCCCTGGTCCTTCTCTTTCACTGACAGAGAAATCTGCTTCTCTGTGCTCCTCCCACCACATCACTTCTAACCTAGATACTGTTTATTACCCAAATACAACCCCCACCCTCGCCCCAGCCTCCCTACCTGTACCTTGACCCAAAGCAAGGGGGTGGGGAGGAAGCCTAGAGATGACCAGAAAAATGAAGGGCCAATATTTGTTCTAACTCAAGAAAAGTGATAAAGGTGGAAGCTTGTCAGACCTGTAGGCTATGGAATCACAGAAGGCTGGAAGAACCCCGAAATCAGAACACTGACAGAGCTGGGAAGGAGCTTAGAACGTGGAGTGTCAGAGATGGGAAGGGCTGTAGAAAAGGGAATGTCAGAGCTGGGGAAGGTCAGTAGAACAGGGAATGTTGGAGGTGGAAGGGGCATTAGAATATGGAATGCCAGGACTGGGAGAGGCTTTAGAACAGAGAATGTCAGAACTGGGGGAGGGGCCTTAGAACATGGAATGTCAGAGCTGGAAGGGGCCTTAGAACAGAGAATGTCAGAGCTGGGAGGGGCCTTATAACAGGGGATGTCAGAGCTGGGATGGGCCTTAGAACAGGGGATGTCAGGGCTGGGAGGGGCCTTAGAACAGGGAAATCAGAGCTGGGAGGGGCCTTAGAACAGGGAATGTCAGGGCTGAGAGGGATCTTAGAACATGGAATGTCAGAGCTGGAAGGGGCCTTAGGACAAGGAAAGTCAAGGCTGGGAGGAGTCTTGGAACATGGGATGTCAGAACTGGGAGGGTCCTTAGAACATCATTAGAGATAGGAAAAACCTTAGAGATCATTTAATCCCCTATCTTACTGGCGGACCCTAGAAGAAATCAAAGATGCCATTTGCCCAAGAACATGTAACAGCCCATGGCAGGGCCAAGCCTGAAAGCTGGGCTTTCTGCACACCCCCAGGAACTACCCTTTCACAGATATCTATTTGCAAATACTAGGAGAATATTGGTCCCAGAAGGACCTTTAGAATCCACCACCAGGAGACAACATATGGTTTAAAGGCTCCTACAGGGAGGCACCTTCTTTATGGCTTGGTCCCTGCCCCCAGAAGGCCCTCCGCATCCCCTCAAAAGCCTTCGACAACCAGCCAGGCTTAGAGACCAAGCTGGATCACCACCCATCACTATTTAGGGAAGTGGTGACAGAGAGTAAGACTTTACTACTATACCATCTAACACAATGCTATCAGCCTTCCCTGAAGGTCAGTCTAAGCCCCCGGCACCAGCTCAACCACCTAAATACCCCCCATCCTGAAGATACATAGCTCAGACAAGCTGCCCAGTGACCCACAGCTAGCCGTGGGACTGTTAGAAGCCTAACCCTTCATCTTTTGAACCACGGTCTCAGAATTGGAAAGTGACCTTTGGAGTTCACTATCCCAACATCCTACTCTATGCAGAAATCCTCTCAATATCGTCCTATGAGGTTATCCAACCTCCCTCTGCTTACGCACTTCAAATGACAAGGAGCTCACTGTCGATGGGGCAAGCCCTTTCCAACCAGAGGTACCGGACCATACTAACTGAGAACACTTCTCGACGCTGAACTAAATTTTTCCTGGACAGAACTTCGAGGCCAAGCAAAGCAAGTGTATACTCCCCCTTCCACGCGGTGGTCCTTGAGGTGCAAGTGGTGTACTAGGTTTCAATTAAGATTCAATTAGGATACAACTATTTGAAGTTATATATATGGAAAATACAGCAATTCTATAAAAACACTTCTTCCAGTCCAATGGAAACATGCAGTGTGAATCTGAATAACTCAACCACTTCATGGGCTCATGATTCCCACCCTTGATTCACACCAATCAGGACATGGCTGTCATATATTTGGAGTCCATCCCGGAAGAGTGAGGTACTGCCTGTGTGACTTTAGGACAGTCCAATCTTCTCTTCTATGAAGTAGACTCAAAAGGTTAAAAATCCTAACTTTGAGACTTAACCGTGTGACCTTGGACAGTCCCTGAACCCTGGACCCTCCTCTGTAGAAGGTGGGGGGGATTAGAGGATCTCTAAGTCCCCACTGCTCTCCTAAGCCCCCTGCTCTCGTCTCCCTTCACTATGTTCTTAGGATGTCCACAGGTGCTCTCTTCCTAGAATGGTGGCATTGGGACCAGGGCGAGTGAGAAGCTCTTTATCCCAGGTAATCATTCCCTAGGCCTGATGCTGAGGATGCAGAAATAAACATGAGACTCTAGTCCCTGCTCACAAAATACTTATCTTCCAATGGGGGAAGACAATAGGGTCATACATAGAAAGATACAAGATGTATGGGGAAAAATGAGATGGGGAAGTGATGGTAGTTCATAAAGAGCCGGGCTCAGAATTAGGAAGGCCTGGGCCTGGCTCTCACATAGACTGGTTGTGTGGCTTTGGTCCAAGACAAAGCACTGATCAGTATCATGAGAGGAAGCTCCCACGCTGGGAATCCTCCATATCAAGGCAATCACAGACCCAAGCTTCCTGCCCTGCCATCCCCCTTCCCCCGGGTCTGATTTCCCTTAATTTAGCCTAAAGTCACTTTAATAGCCCCTACTGACTCACAGGGCGCTCAGATCTTATCACATGGATTACTTGTTAAGACACATCTTTCCCATCCTATATTTATACAGATGATATGATTGGGTTTATTTTTTTAATGTTTCTTGTCACTGAACTCCATCTTATTCCGCAGAAGGAAGCTGCCTCACGATCCCCCCTTTTCTTTGCTCCCAGACTACCCTGGAACAGCTCTGGACAGTCTCATCAGACTGGAGTCCCAACTACATGGCAGCCCACCTTGTGGACCACAGAATCTTCATGGGCTCTCACCAAGTCAGGACCATTCAGCCTACCTTGGCCCATTCATCAGATCAGGAATCGAGGGGTGGAAGGGACCAATCCTTTCTATTTTAAGGAGAAACCGAGGGAAACTGGAGAAGAGAAATAATACACCCAAAGTCACATGGGTGGCAAAGCTGGGGTTCAAACTCTGGTCTTGCTGTACCCCCACTGCCTCCTAGCTCCCAATAGTGAGACCAGGCTCCAGGAACATCAGGAGGAAAGAATAAAAGTGGGGAACAGAACCCCCACGCCTGAAAAAAAGACCTGCCTCCAATGGGTGGCCTTCCTAGACAAAGGGTAGCCCCAAAGGCATCACCAGGGGACTGCAGGATAGTAAATAAAGTTCATCCAGGACCCCCCAAGGACGTGAGTCTAACAAGTCCAGACTGTTTCTCAAAGACGCGTCTCTCCAGCACGTAAGCGTAGAGGCAGCCAATGAGCCAAGAGATCATGTCAAAGGAAGGAGAAGACCAGCACAGAGGCGTCAGCCATGGCCCCCAAGAAGGCCTGGGCCCGGGCCACTTACCAGAGGGGATAAAAAACGTGTAGCCCTGGGTCAGTTCAATTCTTTGGCATTGCTCGACTCGGTCTCCCAGGAAGATGTCGCTCTGCTTTCCCGAGAGCACCCACTCTTCGTAGAGTTCCAAATTGTGCAAGGTGGGGGGAATCAGCCAGAAGATCTGAGAAAAGAAACCGAGTCCATCACAGCCATGCCCAACTCAAAGCTGGATCCTCAGATGTTCTCCACCTCTTAGGGCGTGGATGTGAACATGAACGTGAACGTGGACGTGGACGTAGACATGGACATGGACGTGGGGAGAGATTTGGGCAGAGGAGACAGGGACCCAAGCTAGGTGGCTGCTTGGAGTAGTAGATGTTATGCTGGAAGGCCTGGGTTCGAATCCCACCTTGGCACCAACTCACCAAGTCTCTTTGTTTCTAATCTCAGTGTCCTCAGCTGTAAAATGAAGACCTCTATGATCCTATGACCTGTGTATGACCCTACTAGGAATTCTCCCATGGAGCCACAGACAGGAACTTCTGGTAGCTGGCACTAAGGGTGCAGCAGACACAGAGCACTGGGACTGAAATCAGGAAGATCCAAGTTCAAATCCTGCCTATGACACTTTCTAAAGGTATGAACCTGGGCAAGTTACTGTCTGCCTCAAGTTTCCTCATCTATAAAATGGGGATAATAATAGCACCTACCTCCCACGGTTAGCAAAGTGCCTGGCATACAGGAGGTGCTTAATAAATGCTTGTTGCCTTCCTCCCAACTCTCAATCTATAATCCTTAACAGAAGGGACAATTTGCTTCTGCCTTTGTATCCCTAGCACAGTGTAGGCATATAATAGGTGATTTAAAATGATTGTTTTGATGATCTCATCTGAACCTGGAAATTACCCCAGGAAGTAAAGACCTTGGGTTTTATTATCTCTAATTTACAGTTAAAGGAGTAACCCAATAATTAGGCTTCCGTGGCAGCATTCGAACCCAGGGCTCACCAGCTTCCAACTCCAGGTCTCCTTTTCACTACAGCAAAGTGCCTCTTTAGTCAACCAGGGTTCATGCAGGTCTGAAATCCCAGGGCTCCCCTGTTCTGGATTCTGCTGCGAGATGAAGGGGCTCCCATGAGATCCCAATCCCCACTGGTTCATCAGTGTTAAGTGGAGTGGGTGGGGGCAAGGAAATTTCACAGGATTCACAAATTAAAAATAAAACAAATCCCCAGCTTCTGTTTGAAAAGTAGGAGGAAAAATATCTGGAAGAGAGACTGTAGCAAGATTGTGTGCAAAACACACACACACACACACACACACACACACACACACACACACACACTCCCTCTCTCTCACAAAGACAGGCAACACTCATCCCCATCCCCATGAGGACATGGGACCCAGAAACCAAAGCAAACCCATAAAGATGCATCCACCCCAATGTAAAAAACAGAGACAGAAGGAGCCTTAGAGTACCGTCCAACCCCTTCATTTTGTAAATAAAGCCACAGAGCTCAGGAGTAAAGTGACTCACCCAAGGTCACACATACCCCAAGCAGCTCATAACTCGAACCCAGATCTTCTGAATATAAATTTGGAGTGTTTTCCCCTTAACCTCTGATCAAGGAACAGGAACAACACCAGCACAACGATAATAAGAATCTAGAGAGTGCTTTAAACTTTATTAACCCTCTGAGCCTCAACTTCCTCATCCATAAATGGGGGTGATAGTAATATTTGCTTCACGGGATTGTTTTATCTTCTCCAATAGCGTGTACACAATTTGAGAGCAGGAAATGTTTCCTTTTATTTGGTCTTTGTATCCCCCACTCATTAGCAAAATGCTTCTTCACAGTGTTTGTTGACTGACTGACTGACTGATGGACTGGGGGTTCAAAGGCGATACTGTATATAAAGCACTTTTTGAACCTCAAAGCTCTATTAATTTTCTGGGATAATAATAATGATGATAATAAAATAGTGAAAAACAACTAACATTTATATAGTGATCTGAGGCCTACAAAAGTCTTCACAATTATTGTTTCACTTGACCCTCCCGATAACCATGGGGAAGCAGGATCCCCATTTTACAGATGAGAAGACTGAGGCAGACAGAAGATGAGTAACTTGCCTAGGGTCATAGGGGAGGAAGCATCTAAGAATCTGAACTAGAGTCTCCCTAACTCCAGGTCCAGCACAAACGTAGGGCTCGAGGTCCGGCGGTCTATTCACTGAGCCACACAGCCACCCCTTTACCGTTATTATTAGATTCTACTATTGTAATTCTCATCTCCCTTGAGCCTGGGGAACTAGAGGCAGCTAGGTGGCAAGCGGATAGAGGGCTGGGCCTGGAGTCAGAAAGATCTGAGTTCAAATCTAACCTGAGATGCTTCCTAGCTATTGTAACCCTGCATGCCTGTTTCCTCAACTGCATAATAGAAATAGTCATAGCAGCAACCTACCTCCCAGGATTCTTGTTGAAGATCAGATAAGACAATAATTATAAGTGCTTTGCAAATTTTGAAGCACTGTAGAAATGCTAGCTTTTATTCACCCATTTTACAGATGAGCCATCAAAGGCTCAGAAAAGTCAAGGTGCTTACCCAGGGTCACTTAGCTAGTATTACAGGTAGGATCTGGGACCGGCATTCTATGACCACCTGCCTTCTTCTTTCCTGAGTAAAGTCTGCCTCCTCAAGGGTGTTGTCTCAAAGTTGTGGTGAATGCCCCCCAGAGTTTAGGGGTCCCTGTCCTGGGGCTCAAAGCAGAGCCAGAAGAGGTATAGAGTCCATCCCCTCAGTGTACAGATGACAAAACAGGACTAGAGGGATAAGGTGACTTACCCAAGGTCACACAAGTATTAAGTGGCAACATTTGAACTCAGGTCCACAGACTCAAAAGCCTTTAGCCGCACTCTCTCTAGTACTATGTGAACTCTGAACTTTGGGATTCTGATTGAATTCCCCAAACCCAGACCCTCTGGTCTCCACCCATCAGCCTCAGGGACTAGGTCGAAGCAGGAGGACAGGGTCCAATCCTGAGGGTGCAGTAGAGGTGTGGGGGGGCTCCTGCAGGGCTGAGAAATGATCTATAACCTGGGCAGAGGAGGGGAATAGAGAAAGGAGGAAAATCAAGTCATAGTATTAAGAGCTAGAAGGGCCTGGAGACCATCTCATTCAATCCCGGAATTTTTACAGGTGAGGAAACTGAGTCCCCAAAAAAGAAAAAGTGACCTGACCAAGGCGATGTGGGCAGGCAGTAACCATGATGAAGCCAGGGTTGGAAGCCAGGTCTATGAGCTCTAAACTCAGTGTCCTTTCAACTCCACCCCCCCCCCCTCTGGATACAGGTTAGGGAGGGGGCCCTGGCATGAGTCAAGGAGAAGCTTCTCCCATTCACTCACCTTCTTGCCCCGGAAGACGTGGTACCAGACAGATGTGCCTCCAAAATCAATGTGGAAGTCCGTGAAACAGCCTTTGACGCTCATCAGACAGTATCTGCAGGTGGGAGAAAGTGAAAAGGAACCCTGAGAGCCTGGGGGAGCCAAGTTCATTGCCTAAAAGTACCCCACCTTACCTGAGACATAGGGGAATTTTGGGAGGTAAATAGATATCCTTAGGGGAAGGCGACCATGGCCAGACTGTGACACCTGCCCTTTCTGGCTGGGGGAGTCTTGTTTTCCAACCACAGGCTATTTCTTGTATCATCATCTCCCTACCTCCTGCCTCCATTCCCAACTCTGGCCCAGCCCACATGCACTTACAGGTGCTAGTCCCGACCTTCTTCCTCAGCTGGGCCCTAGCTGGGCTTAGAAGTCAGCTGCCTATGCTTACTTGGCCTCTGCATCCCTAACACCAACTGACCCACTCATTTATCCATCCACCATCTACCGAATACCGAACTGAGGAGGAGACAAGGTTCCTAAGCTGGCTTCCCTGCCCTCGAGAAGCTCCCTGCCTCCTCTGGGGAGGGAGAGAGGCGAAAAGCCAATGAACAGTATTAGGGAATCACTGGGCAGTCCTTGGCGAGGGGCAAATGGGGGGCTGGAGGGGTCAAAAGAGGGTCCATAGAGGAGCTAGCAAGAACAGGCAACAAATGCCTGGGCAGGGAAAGACCCAAAGCATCGTATTTAGAGGGAACTGCCCAAGCCATTTGCTTTTTGGATGAAGACACCAGCAGATAATAAAGTGACTTGGCCACAGTCATACGGGAAGCAAGAGGCAGAGGCAGGCCTCCAAAGCTGGTCCTTTCCTCCTGTGACACCCCTGCTTCAAGGCCACCCCGGCAAAGCCTTCTAGCAGGGACAATGGTCCCTGCTCCCCCTTTTTCCTACTCATACCACAACTGCAAAGCACGAAAAGAAAGGGCTGCCCACCTGGAGAGCATGCCCCCTCCTTCCTGGTCTGCCCTCCTTGCTGGTGGACCACAGTGAAAAGGAAGAAGGGCGAGCCTGGAAGAACAGGAGCTGAGAGCTCCGTGGAGGGAGCCTGGGCTCCAGACCCCATGGGTCCCCTCCCCAATTGAGGCAGCATGTAGAGTGATGCCACCACGATGCATGCACCCCGCTACATCACGGAGCCCCTGCACACACGCTTACCCCACTGACCTCTTTTCCTCGTTCCACATTCCTGTTCCATGGTCTGGGGAAGGGGAGGGCTCAGGGTAAGGGGGAGAGAGCAGCAGCACCTTTGGACCACACTTGGTCCAGAGAAAGGATGGGGAGGGGGCCGAAGCTCCAGAGAAAGCGGGAGGAAGGAGCTGGCTCTCTTTCCCTTTCTTGCTCCCCCTTCCCACCCCACGTTCAGGTAGAGGAGCATTTGGCAGTATGCAAACGGCGTGCCCCCCATCCCTCCACCCGATAGGCTGGAGGGAACCTTAACCATGTGTCTGCAGGAGGCTAGCAAATCACAGGGCCTTCCCGTACATCAGAGCCTGGCTGCCTAGCAACCCCATCGGAGGGCTGGAGTTGACAGCACAGGGCGCAGCGCTGTCCCCCAGACAGGCAGCAGGCACTGCAGAGTCCTTTTCGGCTGGCCAGCCTCGGCTGGGCTGTGGGCACCTCCTGCCGGAGGCCGATGGGCCGCCTGCCCCCCATCCCCTGCCCAGCCCGGCCTTCGGAACTGGCTGCAGGCTCCAGCTCAACCTAACCCTTCCTCCAAAGAGGGCAGAGGAGGGGGCGGCATTTGGGAAGCTCAGAACCCACCGCACCTCCGAGGACCATGTGAACTCTTCAATAGGCATCATTTCAAAATATTAGTCCTCCCCAGCCCCCTCAAATTCTCTCTTCCTTTTAAAATCTTGGCTTGGTTCCTACTGAACGGGAATCTTGGGGGAAAAGCCTCAGAAGCCCGTTTTGGGAGGACCCCTTTCCGACTACCGTTACACCCACCCCGAACTTCTTTTCCTTACTGAAATCGGGCTCAGGTATCTAGAGACAGCAGGGGAGGGAGCTGGTAAGGAAGTTCCCTTCCCTTCTACAGATGATGGACGCCGGCCAAACTTTGCCCCCTGCACCCCAAACACATCTACTTCTAGAAAACCCACGGACTCCGGGGTATCCTGTTATCCTGAGTTCAGTCTTGGTGCCCAAGCCTTCCGCTGCCCCTCCAGCGGGCACCAACAACTCAAGCCCAAAGTCAGCTGGGGAAAGGTCTAAACTTCTCGACCACACTCCCCCAGGAGGGGGGATTTCCCCTCTGCGAGACGGAGAAAGCCTGGAGTGGCCTCATCCCGTGGGTCCGGGGCTGCTGTCCCTGGCACCACTTGCAATGCTTGCAGCCCCAGACCCCTGGTCCCCTCGGAGCCGCTCCCCTCCTCCCCACCCCCAAGCTGGACGTTCCAGCCATTGTAGCAGTCCGGGCTGTCAGGGAAGGAGAGCCGCTCTGGTCGGCACAGGGAGCTGGCTAGGAGCGGGTGCCGGGAAGGGTGGTCCCTACCATCTCTCCTGTCCTCTACTCCCCCCCCCCCTCCCCTGGCTGCATGGCTTCGGTAAGCTACGCCTTTGCACTGACCTCTGCTGCTTCCTCTTCCAAAGCACACCGCAGTCACATGGGCCACGCACGGCTCTCTGCCACAGCCAACTAATCTGCCCCCCCCCTTTCCCAGCCTAGCCCCGTCCAGCCCTGGCCGGCTGCTCCTCCCGCGCCCACCCGTGGGCACGGACAGCACACATCCACGCACGTCTGTCTGTCTTGCCGAGTCTCCGGCCTCCAGACTGGCCGCCCCGCTTATCTTGGGCTTTTCCAGGGCGGGAGATGGGGACTACAATTCTCCTACAGCCACAGCCTGGGGGGGTGGGGGTGCTGAAAGACTCCCGCCCCTGTAAAAATAAAAACAAAAAACTAGTAATCCCCAAAGTGGACGCCTAGTGGGGCACCCCCTACAATGAGCCCTAATTGGCTGATAACTCTGAGGGTCTGGGCACCTGGGGGCATCAACTTTCCAGTCCCAGCTCAGGGTCCTCCCCCTGGAGGCAGGGAGCGCCTGCGTCTGTCCCCACCCCCCCGCCCCAGACCTCCAACTTGAGAAAACTCCGCCCGGCCGCCCAGCTGGCGGGGGTGAGTGCGGGGGCTGTGGGCGTCCCCTCCACCGGAGGTCCGGAGCGCGGACCCCATGGGTGACCAGCAGGGAGGGCGCGCGCACACACACATGCACACAGTCATGCACACACACACAAACACGACACACATCAGCCTCTCCAACACCCCTCAGCGCGCACACACGCGCGCGCAGCTCCTGCCCACACAAAGCCCGCACATATACACACACACAAGCACACGCACACACACTCACACGCGCGCGCACTCACACCCCTACATCTGCGCACAGAGGCGGGCTAATACACCCGCTCCAGCCACCGCCTCCTCCTCCCCCTCCGGGACCCAAGCTGAAGCCCAACCCACAACACCCAGCCAGGCGTACACACAACACGCGCACACACCCCCACGCGGGCACATGCAGCGCTCCAGGGTGGGGGAGCTCCCTCCCCAGCCCGGGCCGGCCCTGCCCGCGCCACGCCGCCCCCGCGGGCGCTCGCAGGGGTTACCCCGGCCTCCTCGGCCCCAGCTGCCAGCGAGCCGGGGGAGCCTGGTCTTCCGTCCCCGCCGGGCGGGCTTCCTTCCTCCCCGGAGCCGGGGGCTAGCTGGCCGCGCTCATCCCCGAGCTGAAACTGAACACCGGCGCCGAGCCGAAGCCCGGGCGGGAGGGAGGCGGGCGGGCGGCCGGGTGGCTGGCTGCAAGGGGGGGCCGCGGCGGCGGCGGCGCCCAGCCCCAGCGAGCAGCAGGGGACGCCGCCGCCCACAGCTCGCCCGGCCTGGGAGGGGAGGGGAGGCGAGGCGAGGGGGGAGGGCCACTTTCACTCACTCTCCCAGACCCCCTCCCCCGGCTTCTTCAGACCAGAACCCTCCTCCCCTAGCCCCTGCGCCCCAGCGGTGAGCACCAAGGCCCGACGAGGGTCCCAGTGGCTCTCTGCAAAAGTACATCCTTCTCCGACGTTGGACGTGCCCCGGTTGTCCCAGCCACTAAGTGGCATCGAATGGGGAAGAAGGATTGAGACACAGAGCCGGAGGGAACACAGGGCAGGACGCTTGGAGGGGGTGGAAATCTGAGGAGGGGACAGGCAGACAGCCCTGGAAGAGGCTGGAGTGCAGAGCAGAATCTAGGGAGCTGGAAGGGAGTCCAGTGAGTGGTCCCCTAGTCCCACTAGCCTCATGTAACATGAAGAAGAAAATGACACCCCCCAGGGGATAAGTAACTGCCCCAATGTCAAGTGGAGGAGGAGAGATTTCAACTCAGGTCCTGCAACTCCAAGTTAATCCTCTTCCGGTCTCTCCATTTGCTTAGTCACTTCTAGGTGACCTTGGGCAAGTCACTTCTCTCTCTAGCACCATGTCTTCAAAAGGAAACACTGGCCGGGACTGTCTAAAAGTCCTCACCAGCTCTAACATTCTAGGAATCCTCCAGCATCTCCTTGAATTTCTCCAGGGACAAGGAGGCCCCCGGTTATTTCAAAAGCTGGAAAGAACCTTAGCAGTCCTATGGTCAAAAACACTTCATTTTGCTGGGGTTAGGAGGAAACAAGGCCCAAGGAGCCCTAATGCTTGGGAGGAGGGGGTCAGGCAGAGATGACACAGGGGATCCAGCCCAGGTCTCCTGACTTGGGACAGAGTCTCCTTTTCACTCTACCACAAGTGACCCTTGAATCACTAAGAGTTAACTGGGTATTAACCACCCCATGCCTTGACTTCAGAGAAACTGAGATAGATGGCCTCTTGCTCTTTATGGGAATAAGCCAAGGGTAGGAGTCTAAATCGAAGATGAGGTCGATGAGGATTGGCCACCACCAACTATCCCACTTCTTCCCTCATCTTGAAATTAATTTTTTCTTTAGGAAAAAAAAAGGCAGGAGAAAAGACCTATACGTTGAAAAGAAGTCCAACTAATGGATCTCTAAGCGTTCTAGCTCAAAAGTCTATATAAGCTTAAGTGACAAAAGGAGGCAGATTTTGGCTCTGGAAATCTAAGTTCCAACAATTCCATCTATCCAGTAAGTGAACTGACTTTCTGTGGCATCATGATCACCTACTGTATGCCATAAATGGAAAGAGCTGTAGACTTGGAAATCAGAAAACATGGATTTGAAAAAGTCCAAACTGAACACCGTGGAATTAAAATGACCAAGTTCAGCCCCGGAGAGAAAAGCTGAGAAAATTGTACCTCCCTCCCCTCTTTACAGAGGTAGGTCCTATGGCTGTGAAATACTGCATATACTGTTATCCACTGGTGAGGCACTGATCGATTTTACTGAAATGTCTTCTTTTTCTGTCTTTGTTGTAAGAGCCAGCTCATTCCTCTGAGAGGGAAATGAAGATTGGTATGGAGACAAAAAGGTAAAAAAAAAATCTGAGTCGAGTCCTTATTCTACATGCATTCCTCACTTTTGACCTCTTCCACCTCTTAGAATCCTAAGACTCAGCTCAGATGCCATCTCCTATGGGAAGGTTTTTCTGACCCCATTAATGAGCCTGGGGGGTAGGGGGCTGTCTCCATTCCTGTCTCCCATCTCAAATTATCACAGAAATATTTATGCATGTACTTTTATATTTCTTCCCAAGAAAATATGTAAAGTCCAGGATGGTAGGGGCTGTTTTGTCTAAGTCCCCTAAATTACTAGCCCTGTGACCTTGGAAAAGTCTCTTCCTTTATCTGGATCCATTTCCTTATCTGTTAAGTAACAGACATCGCCCAGATCATCTGTTCTCAAACTTTGTCTTTTTACTCTTAAAATTACTGAGGAGCCCCCAAAGTGGGTTATATGTATGAATATTTGTGTGTATTGGCCATGCAGTTTTGACCTTGTAGACCCCCCCAGGACTGCTGGCCTCAATATCCTCAAAAAGGTTTTTCCAGGTCTATAGCCTATATCTCTCTTCTCCTTTTTCCCTAACCTTGTGACTTGAGACTCCCCCACTTATCCCAAGCTTGAATTTTGGGCAACTCCCTATTTGGAAGAAAAGCATCAGAAAGGATCATATGATCATAATTAAAAGGGGCCTCTGGAGACAGCTGGAATATCCTCATTTTACAGGGGAGGAAACCCCAGTAAATCCCTCCCCCCCACTCCCCAAGAGAGGGGAAGGATTTGGCCAAGGTCACAGTGGAAGAAGTAGAAGAGGATTTGAACCCTAGTCCCTCCAGGCTCTTTTCCACTACTACCACCCCCCATCCACAATGCCCACCAATGGGGGCTTCGGCTTGTAGGGGATCTGTCTGGTTCTGCTCAGCTTCTGGGTCCAAGGAGCCCCAGAGATTAAGCAAGGACTCCTCTGCCACCATGGCAGCACACGAGACCTCTTTTCCTTGTCCCCTGCAAAGCCTCCTAAACGCCACTAGGGGGCGGAGGGCCTAGCAGCTTTTCTGAGTGGATTCATTACAGAACGTTTCCTCATTCTGCGTTCCCCATCTTCTGGCTGCCCCTCAGCTTTCCAGCCTTCCAATGGCGGGAGAGAGGCATCTACCCTCTTTGAAGAGGGCAAAAGACCCAGGCTCTGGTCCATCCTTCAAACTCCCCGGTCCTGTTACTGTCCACAAACCACTGTCCTTTCTCATGGCCTCAATTTCCCCATCTGAAGAATGGGGGCACTAATGCTTACCCTTCCTACCCCAAAAGAAAGCTCTTCTTTTAGTGAGAATCCCAGAAGACAATGGAGGTTAAAGCACTTTAAAACTAACAAGAGGAATCCAGACAGTTATTTCTTGGGGAGGGAGGACATCTACTCTTTTAGCGTAGGAGCATAGACTGAGGGTTGAAAGGGACTTCAGATGTCATCTGGCCTAACTCACCGATTTTACAGATCAGGAAAACTGAGGTCCAAGGTCACAGAGGTAGTAAGTTGCACCTCTAAATCCCAGCTTCCCCATTTTCTTCAGGGCTCAGTTCAAACCCCAGCTTTAGCAGGAGGCCTCTCCCAGGCCTCCCTCTCTGAGGCCCCTCCCTCTGAAATTAGCTCCCATTTACTCAAAGTGTATCACACCCATAAGAATGTGAGCTACTTAAGGGTAAGGACCCTGTTTTTCCCTATGTTAGGGACTAACTACAAGGTTTGGGTTGGGGGTGGGGAGAAGGGCAGGTTGGAATGAACCTATGATTTCACTGGCTATAAGAAAGTCCCAGGGATGAAAGTCCCTCCACCAATGTAGGTCTACCCCCATTCTGTATCTAACCTCTTTAAAAGTGGGGGGGGGGCAGCTAGGTGGCACAGGGAAGCTAGATGGTTCAGTGGATAGGGCTCCAGCGTAAAGTCAGGAGGACCTGAGTTCAAATCCAGCCTCAGACACTTACTAGCTGTGTGACCCTGGGCAAGTCACTTAACCCCTGATTGCCTCCAAAAAAAAGTTACCTGGGGTGCCTAGGTGGTTAAGTGATTTGCCCAGGGTAACTCAGACAGTACATGTCAGGGCCAGGACTAAGGTCTTGCTGACCCCAAGCTGGCACTTTATATTACATCACCTCAACAATGCCTATAATAATAGGGGGATGACTGAGAATCAGTGTGGGATAGTGGGTAGATTGTTTCGAGTTACAGCCCAAAAACCCCATGTTCAAACCTCACCTCAAGGTACTTATTAATTATGTGATTACGGCCAAATCACCGAACCTCGATCCACCTCTCTGTAAAATGGGGATCACTATACCGACACCCCCTAATCTCACGGGATTATTCGGAGGAAGGCATTTACCATTCTAGCTGTTACCTTCATATTACAATATGAGGGGAGGCGGAATTCAAATCCAAGTTTCTCCTGACTCAAGTCCAGCACTAACCACCTCCTAGGACAGTGAGGGAAGTGCTATCATGCAGGCAGTCGATTTGCTTAATCCCAGAAGAGATGAATGCCAGGTGGAACAGGCAGTAAGTCTCACCTTCAGCTCCTGGCTTCCCAAGACTCAGCTGAAGTGCCATCTTCTCCAGGGGGCTACTCTTCCCCCACTTCCCCCAGTCCCATCCTTCTGAGATCACTCAATTATTGAGGGACTGACTGCTGAATCTGTGCGCTCGATAAAAATTGCACCAAGTTACTACATGTTCCAGAGGATGAGTAAGACCCTGGACAAGTCACTTAACCATCAGTGTCCAGCCAACGTTGTACTGCCACACAGGGGCTCAGCTGTATAGATATGGCCAGTTCCCCTCATTTGGGGTTTTCTCTCTACCAAGGAAATCACAGGTCTGGTTACAAAAAAAAAAAAAATTAATCACCTACTATGTGCAAGGCACACTGCGTGGTTATGCCAAATGTGGACTTTTCCTGGGCCTTTTGCATGACAAATAATTTCTCTGTTCCCTGACTCTTGCTATGAGGAAAGAATATGTTGGGGCAAGGGGTACATGGAAGGAGAAGCGTGGGGATCTGTCACAACTCTTTTGTTTAGTCGTTAAGCAGCAATTCTTCAACTCCAATTCACCCTCCCATAGCATCCCCAACCACTTATGAATACCCCATGTTAAAATTTCCATGCACACACCCCAGCAACGAAAATCAAGACAGCAATGGGGGGTGATAAATATTCAGGGCTCAGGGCATTACATTTTTAAAACAGCTCATAAGCCCAAGACTTTTCACAGCACAACCGAACAAGATGAGGAGTGTAGGTATCCTTCTGCCCATTTCACAGATGATAAAACTGAGGTTCAGAGTGCTAATTATTTGCCCAACGACACTCAGCTAGTAAGTAGCAGAACCAGGAATTTAAATTGACTCCAGGCAGAGCATTCTTTCTACACATTAGCAAGTTAGCTAGAGAAGAGGCCTAAGAGACAGGCCAGCAGCTAATAATACATATCCCTAGGTTCATTCATTTTGACAATAGGAGAAGGACTTCCCAGAACAGGAATTCCCTGCCCCAGGGAAATCACTGGTGCAGCATAGGGCTGGAGTCTTGCCCACAACAACCCAGGGAGGGAGAGGTGCCATTATTCTCCCTATTTTATAGATAAGGAAACTGAGGCAGAGGATGGCTAAATGCCACACAGCTAGCATCTGAAGCCTGATTCAGGTTTTCTGACTGCAGGCACCTAGCAACTTCCATTGTCCAAACTAGTCCCCCAATTTTGCATGAAGTCCTCCAGTGAGGGAGGGGACCAAACCATCCTCAAGGCTCCTCTTGGAGAGCAATATTAGTTTTATAAAGAAGAAATGAGAGCCCTGGAGAAGGGAGGTGACCCACCTAAAAAACACAAGCAGAGTCAGCCCGGGAGAGAACCCAGGTCCTCTGGCTCAGTCTAGAACTCTTTCTACTCTACTGAATTATCAGAGGCAGGGAACAACGTGGGCCAAAACACTAACTCTGAAGTCACAAGCCCTGTGGCCTATGACCTTGGGCAGGTCCCATTAAGAACCTAGACCTCAGTTTCTTCTGCTGAAAAATGGGAGGGTTGTATGGAATGGCCTCTGAGGATGTAGGTTTAAATGTCCCACCCCATCCCTGAAGCTTCTGACCTGGGGCAATATGATTCAGCTCCCTGGGATTCCACTGTCTTATCTGTGGGATAGAATCCCGTGACCTACCCAAGACGGCGCTCACCAGGATGGAAGGGGATTAGGAGGAAAGTGGAGTTTTTCCTTTTAGGGGCAGAGAGGATAAACAAAACATACCATGCTCCTCCCTCCCATTTTTCTTTCTTATCTTCACAGCTAGAGGAAATATCCCCAATGGTATTAAGGTTCCAGAGGATTCATGGGGGCTCATGGTTGTCCCAACACCAGAAGCAACATTATGGAGATCAACATTAAGAGGCAGTGCCATGAATGCACTTTGGGCCAAGAGGAAAGTGGGTGTGAAGGCTGGAGTCTGGTCTCTGTGGCTTCCTAACTAGGGGACCCAGAGCAACCTGCCAGACTGCCTCAGTCTGCTGGTCTGTAAAATGGGAGGAATCCATCCAGAGGCCACATAGAAAGAACATAGAAAACTTTAAGGCAGCTACCACACAACAGCTATTATGGTTTGTTCCAATAGCCCCAGGCTAAGTACGGGCTCTTGGAGGTCATTCTTTAAAAAGACCACAAAGGAAACTTGGGAAAACATTTTAAAAGCAGAATTTTCCAAGTTGGTAATTCTGTTCAGAGGCAGAGACCCAGGCCAGCACACCTGGTGAGGTCTAGCAATTCTGGAGTCCACAGAATGGAGAGCCGAGAGGGGGCTGAGAACACAGAATATCAAAGCTGGAAGGCTCTCAGAACAGGGAATGTCAGAGCTGGGAGGGATCTTAGAACACAGAATGTCAGAACTCAAAGGGAACTTAGAACATGGAATATCAGAGCTGGAGGGGGGGAAGCTTTAGAACAAGGAATGCTGGGGCTGGGAGAGGCCTTAGAACAGTACTCAAAGGGGCCTTAGAACCTGGAACATCAGAGCTGGGAAGGGCCTGAAACCAAGTCAGTGAGCATTCATGAAGGGTGCTCTGTAGTAAGGGACAGGGATAAAAAAAGATAAAAGACAGTCTCTGCCTTTGAAGGGCACACATTCTAACAGGAGAGACAATATGCAAACAACTCCACAAACAAGCTGCATACAGGATAAACTGGAAGTAATCTCAGTGGAGAGGACACTGGGAAAACCTAGAACACAGAACATCAGAGCTGGAAGGGTCCTTACAACAAAGAAGCAAAGCTGGGACGTGAGAACAGAGAATGTCATTCCTTGGGGGGCCTTTGGAGCATAGAATGCCAGGGCCAGGAGGGGCCTTACACAGAATGTCAGAAAGACAAACATAATGACAACAAGAATAGTAAGGAAGACAACGTGGAAAGATTGAGAATTCTGAATGCTATGAATTGACTTCATCAGACAGAGAGTAAATGATGCCTTAGTGGAGAGGCTGGTGAGCTATGGGTGTAGAATGAGGCATATGTCGTCAAACAGGCACAATGCATTAGTCTGTCTTAACTATAGTTCTCTCTTAAAAAGGAGATAGAAGGGTGGTATTCAAAAGTAAAAGCTATCATTTTTAAAAGCATCAATAAAGGGGCAGCTAGGTGACGCAGTGAATAGAGCACCAGCCCTGGAATCAGGAGGACCTGAGTTCAAATCTAGCCTCAGACACTTGACACACTTACTAGCTGTGTGACCCTGGGCAAGTCACTTAACCCCAATTGCCCTGCCTTCCGCCTCCCAAAAAAAAAAGCATCAATAAAGCTCATTTTAAATAAAAGGTTAGAATTAGAAGGCAGCTTAGAAAACAAAGTGACAGAAGTTGGGGGAGGGATCCTTAGAATTTCAGAACTGGAAGAGGCCTTAGATACAGGGATGGGGAACCTGAGGCCTCCAGGGCACACGTGGCCCTCTACATTCTCAAGTGTAGCCCTTTGACTGAATACAAACTTCACAGAACAAATCCTTTTATTAAGGGAATTTGTTTTATGAAATCTGGATTCAGTCAAAAGGCCCCACCTGAGGACCTAGAGGGCCACATGTGGCCTTGAGGCTGCAGGTTCCCCACCCCCTGAACTTAAAACATTAGAATCACAGTTAACAGGGACCTCATAAGACAGAAAGGACCACTGCTGAAAGACATCTTAGAGCACAGAAGGTCAAAGATAGGAAGGAGCATAGAAAACAATGTCAGCTGAACAGACATCCTTAGAAGTGACAGGTATGGATTGGGAGGACCTGGGTTGGAATCTCGGATTTCCTACCTGACCTACAGGTATTGAACCCCACTGGCATTCAGTTTTCTTTCTTGTAAAATGAGAAGATTGGATCAGTTGACATCTCTGGTCTCTAACAGCTCTTCTTTTAGGGGAAGAGGGGGAGGGAAGGGAATAAATATTTATCAAGTTCCTACTATGTGCCAGACACTACGTTAAAGCATTTTTCAAACATTATCTCATTCAATTCTCACAACAAACCTGGCAACTAGTTGCTATTATCCCCATTTAACTGTTGAGGAAACTGTGGCAGACAGCAGTTAAGTGACTTTCCCAGGGTCACACAGTCAGTAAGTATCCGAGGCCATATTTGAATTCTGGTCTTCCAGACACACAGATAGCATTCTATCCATTGAGACACCTAGTTGCCTTGAGAGATCATACTTGGTTGAAAAAAAAAAAGTGAGAGGGGCAGCTAGGTGGCACAGTGAGTATAGCACGGGCCCTGGAATCAGGAGGACCTGAGTTCAACTCCTGCCTCAGACACTTGACATACTTACTAGCTGTGTGACCTTGGGCAAGTCACTTAACCTCAATTGCCCTGCCTTTCCCCTTCAAAAAAAAAAAGAGAGAGAGAGACAGAGTAATATCTATAAAGCACTTAGCACGGTGCCCAGCACATAGTAGGGAGATTATAAATGCTAGCAATGGCAATGACGATGATGACGATGAGGTTTTAGGGATAGTCTAAATTCCCTCATTTTACAAAAAGAACCAAGGTCCAGAGAAATCACACCCAGATTCCCCTCCCTCAGTTTCCCCTGTGTGCCCCTGCGTGGAGTGATGCCAGTCCCTTGGTTTACTCCTGAGACACGACACTCCCATCTCCCAAAGCTAGACACTTCACCGGCTGCCTCCTGTGCTCAGAATTCTCTCCCTCCTCATCTCAGACCCCGGTTTTTTCGGCTTCCTCCAAATCCCAGCTAAAATCCCACCTTCTGTAAGAAATCTTTCCCGATCACCCTCAATGCTGCAGTTTCGTCTCTAATATCACCTCCACCCATCCCTTCCACATCTTTGTACACGGTCATTCGCATCTCATTTCCCCCATTAGACTGTGAGCTTCTGGTGAAGGAAGACCAGTGGCGGGTGGGGGTGGGAAGGGGAGGGGGGTGTCTGGTTTGGTTTTTGGCCTTTCTTTGGCCGGCGTTCAACAAAGTCCTTCAGAAACGCTCACTTAGTTGGCTACTTCCAATAACCGAGAGAAATGGATGGAGTTGCAGGAAGACCCAAGTTCAAATCCAGCCTCAGATACTCCCTAGCTGTGTGACCCTGGGCAAACCACTTCACCTGTGTCTGTTTCTTCCTCAATAAAACGGGGCTAAGAAATAGCGCCTACCTGCCTGGACTGTGAGAAGCAGAGGAGATATAATCTGTAAAGCGCTTAGCATGGTGCCTGGCACATACACCCACACCAGCTCTTATTCCTATAATAATAGCATTATCATCGCTGATGCAGAAAACCCTAAATGTTTCCCCCAGAAGTCCCGTCTTTGTCACCTATGTTTGTTAACTGACATCCACATTCTTTCTGAGGGAACAAATGGACTCATTCCAAGGTGACGATTTTCTCTCTTTTACAATTCAAGTACCCATAAGGCACTCGCCTGGCCACCAGCTGGAGCAGGGAATAGGCAAATTAGAACAGAATGAGCCCTGAAGGATTGTGTGTAAACCTAATTCCACAAATTCTATTAGGACGTGGAAACAAAAGAGTGGTGTCCATTGCTCTTTAAAAGAATCCCATTCTCAAACCTTTTAGGGGGAAAGTGAAGGCCACTTTCTGTAACTCGGGGGCTGATACCACTAATTTTTCTTTTGTGTGAATCAAGATTTGTCAGTAGACTGGGTCTGCCTAATGTGGGATATGCCTGCCTAGCGGCTGGTACATGACAGTATTTGTGGAAAAAAAGAAGAGCTTTAAACTCAAATCTCTTTTAAAATCATATATGTAGGCCCCTGAAGGCACCAGAAAATGAAATGCCTGGCTCGAGGTCATAGTCACACAATGGTCAGTGGGAGAAGAGGCCTGGAATCTCAAAGCCCTCTCCTATTGGCCTGACTTTGGGCTTCCGCTCTGGCCCCAGAATGAAGCCTTGGACCTAAGGAAAGAGCAACCAAGGAAATGGAAGGCAGGCCCATAGACTCATGTCCACCATGATGGAATCCCACTGGGGGTTGGGCTTTAATGAGACCCCTGAATGGTTTCTGAGCCAGTGAGCTGATTTTTCTGGGGAAACAACCTCCGTGTTATTACTGATAAGGGCAAGAGCTATTCTACCCTCTACAAGGATGGGAAGAGAGAGGCCAAGACAAGACCAAAGCCCTTACCTGGGCTGTGGCAGAGACTGGATGATGGTGGTCATCTCTGTATGTATCTAAATATGATACCCAGTTCACACAGCTAATCAGTAGCTCAGGGAAGATTTGATTCCAAGTATGGCGGTCTACCCACTACAACACACTGCCTGTCGCCATGTTGTATCTGCTCAGTGGCAGTAAGCTCCTTGAGGGCAAAAGCTATTTTTCATTTTATTGTTGTATCCCTAGCACCTATGACGGTGATTGGCACAGAGCAGGTGCTTAATGTTTGCTGGGTTATAATGATCTGCAGCCCAACTGTGCCCTTCCTACTCAAGACCAAGGTCCAGGGGTTTGAGGACACTTGGGAGAATCCCCAAGGAAGAGTCTGAAGTGTCCCCTAGGAGGCTGGATCAGATTAATGGGAAGCCCCTCTCCGCTCCTCAGCCCTCCCTTTAAACTGGGCATCTACACCCAGGCCCGTACCGCCACCCTCTGCCCTCTACCCCCGACCCTGAATGGCCTTACTTCTTAACCTTGGGGTACTTCATCTCTGCAATGAGATTGGTAGACTCCGTCTGCTTCTCTTTCAGGTGCTGGGGCCACATGTTGTCTACCCAGTCCACCAAGTCGATCTGAAAGCCACATAACCATGCACCCGTCAGGGCAGCTGCCCCTGGCTTGGCTCAGCCTGGCCTGGAGGCCCCATCCTTCCCTCTCTGCCAGGGCCATACCCTCCATTCTCACTTCTGCTTCTTGGAATCCCAAGCTTCTGTTAAAGCTGGGTTCAGCTATTGCCTCCTGCAGGAACTCTTCCCTGATCTCCTTACCTGGGTGAGAGCTCTTTCCTCCTCAAGGCATCATGTCTATACTCTCTGTTTACATGTTGTATCTCCCCACTGCCACCACCACCACCACCACCCTGTCCTTTTGGTAGAACATAAATATCTTTAGAGTGCCTGGCACACAGTAGGCACTTAATAGAGGAGATTGGTTTAGTTAAATTACATGGAGGATATTGATTTGAATTGAGTTAAGCTGACCTGAACTGGGTTGGATTGATTTTGACTGGACTGTGTCCAACTGGATTAATTGGATTATACGTTTTGAATTGGGTTAGGTTGGCTTAGACTGGACTAGATGGGGTTGATGGGATTACACTGAACTAGGTAAGGCTGAGTTGAACTGAACCATGCACCCTGCGGACCTTGGGCTCCAAGGAGGAATCTGGAGAGACTCCCTAACATCTCACCTGTTTTATCTAAGCCCCCAGTATTCAGCCATCTGCCACACACCCTGTCCAACTCCAGAGTTGAACCACCCTTTCTTTTGCCCAGGGTAGCCCCCAGAGCTAGGATCTGGTCAAGGTTAATCACTGCCAACCTCGCCTCCTCCCTGGTTTCTCCAATCTTCTTCCTCCAATGTCAATCACCACTTAAGCCAATGATAGAGAACAGGCAACATGGAGCAATGAATGGAATGAGCATTGGCTCTGAAGGATGCTAGGTTCAAATACCACCTGAGTCACCTTGGGTAAGTCACTAACCCTCTTTGGGTATTAGTTTTCTCATCTGGGAAAGGAGGGGAGTAGGCGAGGCTTTATGACCTCTGAGGTCCTGTGTCTGCTACAATCCCAGGGTTCCCTAGCTCATGACAAAGGCCAGACTGACAGAGCATCGGCAGGGCCCAGGGCCAAGGAGCGTGAAGACGGGTGTCCCCGGGGAAGGAGGGGAGGGATCAACGATCTTTACCACATTGGGCCGCTTGACCAGGTTCTCCAGCTTCGTGTGGCTGAACTCGAGGCTGATGACATTGTATAATTTCTCCCGCTGGCTTTCAGGCATCTCATAGTAGCGCACGAACTGGGACATACTCATCTCCGTACCCTTCTGGCTGTTGACGTCCATCACGTCCACCAGTCGCCGGCTCCCTGGTGGCAGAACCCACACACAGGTACCCCAGCTGACTCAGGACCCAGAAAGCCATGGCTTCCCCAGCCCGACCACATCCATTCATCCACAGGGCTGTGAACACAGTCTGGCTTTTGCCTTTCTCTGTATGCCCAGCGCCTGGCACCTAGTCAGAGTTTGACCAATGCTTACTGACTAAGTGACCGAGCAGGGAGCCCTGCTGTCCCCCACAGACTGAGGAAGAGACGTGAGATCTGGGTTCCTAGGGATGCAGCATGACTGGGGTCAGAGGACCCAGGTTCGAATCCTGCCTTTGATGCTTACTGCCTACAGGGAGTCAGACTACACACTGGCTATGGCATCAAGGGACCCAGATTCAAATCCCACTTCTGACACTTGATAGCTATGTGACCCTGGGCAAGTCATGATCTCACTGTGCACATTTTCATCATCTGTAAAACCAGAAGGGCTAGAATAAATGGCCTCTAAGATCCCTTACACGTACTGTGACTCCACAAACCTCGCTTTGCTCATCTCAAAAATGGGAGGTAACAATACTTTTCTCACCAGAGAACGTTATAGAAATGTGACAAATATCAGCCCTCCAACCAATCACCAACCCTGACTACAGAGGACTGAAGGCAAAATATGTGTCCATCCTCTCAAGCGAGAGGTGAGGGGCTACAGGTGCAGAATGAGGCACACACTGTTAGACATGACCAATGTGGTGACTTGTCTTGCTTGACTGTACTTTGTTATAAAGGACAGGGTGGGAAGCATTGGGATGTGGCTTTAATGTAAAAAAACATTAATATTACACTTATTTATTACATTATTTACTATACTTATAATGTATTTATATAATTTATATATTATATATCATACATATGATATATAAATACATATTTATTTCTATTATATCTCAATTTCACTATTATATCTCAATTTCTATTATATCTCAATGATATATCATTAATATAACATTTATGCTATTTACTATATTTATATTTATAATATTCTTATACAATTTATATATTATATATCATATACATTAAATAATATATAAATGTATTTCTATTTCTATTACAATGTATATCTATATTTATTTACTTTGATTTAACATTTTTATATTTACATATATAAATATCCATATGTTAATATATATTTACTACATTATTATGTCATTAATATAACATTTATTTGTCATTTATCATATTTATGTTTATTTATATAATTTATATATATCATATACATTATATAACATATATTTCTATTTCTATTACAGTATATCTAAACTTTACTATATTTGTCATTAATAAAATATTTATCTATTGTGTTATTTACTATATATTTGTTGCATTTGTAGGTGATGTATATGTTATATACATCACATACATATATAATAGAAATATACTTATGATTCTATTATAATATACCTAAGTTTTATTGTATTTATATTATTTATTATATGTCATTAATATAACATTTATGTGTTATTTACTATATTTATATTTACTTATATAATATGTATCATATACATTATATAACATATATTTCTATTTCTATTACAATATATCTAAATTTCATTACATTTATTATATCATTAACAAAACATTTAATTATTATGTTATTCACTATATTTGTATTTGTTGCATTTGTATAATATGATTTATATATTATATACATCATATACACATATAATAATAGAAATATACTTATGTTTCTATTATAATATACCTAAATTTTATTACATTTATATTATTTATTATCTGTCATTAATATCACATTTATTTATGTAAAAGTTTGCAAGGTGAGTCATTAGCATGAAACCCTTTGGAATGCCAGCTGAATCTGAGGGAGCCCAGATTCCCTACACCCATCTCCGTAACTGAGAGCCCTCTCAGAAAGCAGCAGTTTAGTATCTCAGTTGGTTCCACGCTAGCTTTGGAGTAAAGAATGTCATGTCTGGCACATCAGCTGTGTGCCCTGAACCTCTCTGAGACTCAGTTTCATCTGTAAAATGGGGGTGATAAGAACCGTAGAACCTAGCTCAGAGGATTGTTACAAGGCTCGAGTGAGTCGATATGTGTAAAGCATTTTGTGACCACTGGGAATTAGCTCAAGCTTAGCCTCCATAAAGAGAGATGTCGAGAAACCTTGCCACTGTTTCTCTGCAAATGTGGGGAGCTAGGCTGCAAAACACTGGGTACACACAAGAAATTTTCAACATGTTCGTTAGTTTTGACGGACTGGCTTTTTCCTCTTTTTTTCTTCTTTATTACAAGAGATGGCTTTTTAGAAGGAGCAAGGACATCCTGAGAAATGTAGGTGATATAAAAACCAAAGATAGCAATTTTTAAAAATTCTTCATGTTATTATGGGGAAGAGAAGGTTGGACAGTCTGCCTGGTCGCCTGTTTGGTGTTTGGTTGCCTTGGGCCAAAAAAGACAAATTTCTTTTTCTTTCGGGAGAAGAAATCCAGCAGAGGGCATCACTGAACCAATGCTCAGCCTACAGATGTCCGAATCCTCATTGGAAAATTGTCCTCGAGATCCAGTCACAGCTAGCCTTTGGGGCTAACCCTGCTCTCCACCCCACCCCGTGATGTCCTCAGCACTGTCTCCCACCCCTCCCCCAGGCTCCAGCTGGACCTTCTTCTTCCACCAAGGCTAGGGCCCAAGGGCAGCCAGAATACTGCCACCAGGGGCCTTGGATTCTCTCTTCAGCCCAGTTCACTGGGCTTGCTTTCCCCCTTAACTCCTCGTATTTCGCTCCACTCTCCTGTTCTCTCTGCCTTAGTGTTTTGTTCAAGGGGCACTGGACAAAGATCCACGGCCTGGGAATCAGCAAGACAGGAGATAAGAACTGGCTTATCCACCTTACTTGTCCTGTGCCTCTGAACAAATCTTTTTCCTTCTCTTGTCCCTCATTTTCCCCATCTGTCAAATGGCCATCATAATCCCTTCCCCAGGTCACTTGCAGGATGATGGTGAAGGGATGCTGTCATAACTAGCTAAGATCCGATAAGAGCGCTACAAAGAAATTAGGGATTGAGGCAGGTGAGTAGCTCAGTGGATTAGAGCATTGGACCTGGAATCAGGAGGAGCTGAGTTCAAGTCTTTCTCAGATGTCTGTGACCCTTGCCAAGTCATGGTACCTTTGAATGCTTCCATTTCCTCATCTGTAAAATAGGTATGGTAACAGCATCTACTAGCCAGGATTGCTGTGAGGGTCAAAGTGCTTTATACAGTATCTGGCAAACAGTAGGCACTACATAAATGTTAGCTTTACAGTTTTGTTTTTCCCATTAACTGAATTTGAAAATTTTTAAATGGTCCTCACGGCTGTGGGGTTCCCTCCTGCTTCTACAGTGACAGTGACAACCGGTACTGAGAATCACATGGTTTTTAGGCCCTCCCCAATCTCCAAATTAGTGACTGGTGAATTTCCCAGTCCAATGTCCAACATACAGGTACTAGAGGAAGGGAACTAAGTCCAATGACTTTTGATGTTCTTTCTATAAAGGAAAGCTCAACAAGGATGGAAGCGTGAGCTAAACGGAAGGATGATTTACAGGTGTTTCTTGGAGAAAACTACATTAGGAGTATTATTCTGTTGTTGTTCAGTCTTGTCTGATTCTTCATGACCCCATTTGGGGTTTTCTTGGCAAAGATACTGTACTGGTTTGCCATTTCCTTCTCCAGCTCATTTTACAGATGAGGAAACTGAGGCAAACAGTGAAGTGACTTGCCCAGGGTCATACAAATAGTAAATGTCTGAGGCTTGATTTGA
The DNA here is from genome assembly GCA_028646595.1 of Phalanger gymnotis. NCBI lineage: Eukaryota > Metazoa > Chordata > Mammalia > Diprotodontia > Phalangeridae > Phalanger > Phalanger gymnotis. Next base: position 28,316,438 of record CM053622.1, read on the forward strand.
ATTCAGGTCTTCCTGACTGCAGGTCCAATGCTCTGTGTACTGTGACACCCAGAAGCCCACTATTACTCTGATGTTGACTTAAAGGGCAAGAGAGAGGCCCATGAGGGTCACCAGAGTAAAGTAGTCCCACTGAACTGCCTGCATGTTCTTAGACTAGTCACTTTGCCAAGGAGGGTTTCAGACTAGAAGACCCCTGAGATCCCTTTAAGGTCCCTGAGCGTATGCTCTGTGATCCTCTAAAGACACCTTGCACTTGAGAAATAGCACTAAAGACATCACATCATCGAGGCCTTTGGATTCAGCAATCTGACAACTGGTCAGACTCTAAAGGTGGATCAAAGACCAAAAGAAATGCCCCTCAGGCACCGAGATGTTCACAGCCCCATTTTCTGTGGTCCTTAAAGACTAGGAATGGAGTGGTTTCCCAGAATGTCTGAACAAACTGCAGCATGTGACTATAATGTCCTATTACGGCACCAAAAATTCAGAGAAACTTGGGAAGACTTATACTTACTGATGCAGAGCAAAGTAAGGGAACCAGAAGAACAATAAACCCAGTGACTCCTATTAATAAAGTCAAGCACAGCCTTGAACTCAAATAGAAACAAAGTAGCATACTGACTTAGAAAACCACAAATTAACATTATCTATGTCACACTGAATTTTTATTTTCTCAATCTTCATGCTCCTTGATCTCTCTGCAGCCACTGACGCTGCTGAAGACCCTCTCCTGCCATGGTACTATCTTCTCCCTGGGTATTTGGGACATCCCTCTCTCCTGGCTTTCCCCTTACTAATCCAAGGGATCCTCCTCCAGATCACGTCCTCTAACCAGAGGTGTCCCACGGGGCTCTGTCCTGGGTCCTCTCCTCTTCTCTCTCTATACTGCTTCACTGGATGATCTCATCAGCTCCCGTGGATGAAATGACCACCTCCATGCTGATGGCTGGAGAATCTACCTGGTCTGCCCCAACCTCTCTGCCGATGTCTAGTCTTGCATCTCCAACTGTAGACATCTCCAATGGGACGTCCAGTGGACATCTTAAACTCATGTCCAAAGCAGAACTCATAGTCTTTCCCTCTAAAACCTTCCCCTCTCTGCATCCCCCCAGCCATCCCTTTTACTACTGAAGCATCGCCATCAGCCCAGTTCCTCAGGCTCCCAACCTGGGCATCAGCCTGGTCACTTCACTAACTCTTACCTACCCGTATCCAAGCTATTGCCAAGGCCTGGCCATTCACCTCCGTGGCATCTCTCAAATACAACCCCATGTCCCCTCTTACGCTGTCCCCATGCTGGTACAGACCATCATCACCTCATGCCTGGACTATCACAACAGCCTGCTGGTAGGTCTACCTGCCCCCAGTCTCTCCCCACTCCAATCCTCCCTCCATTCAGCCAACAAAGAGATTTTGCTAAAACGCAGGTCTGACCGTGTCACCTCCCTTCTCAATAAACTCCAGTGACTCCCTATCGCCTCAAATAAGAAAATCCTGCCTGGCCTTCAAAGCCCTTTAGAACCTGGTCCCCTCCCACTTTCCTAGTCTTCTTACACGTTAGCCCCCAACACAGGACATACACGCTTTAATCCACTAACACTGGCCTCCCAGCTGTTCCACAAACGACTCTCTCTCTCTCAGCTCCAGTCACTCTCTGTGTGTCCCCCCATATCTGGAAGGCTCTCCCGCCATCACAATGACTACTGTCTTTCCTGGCTTCCCCAAAAGTCCCAACCAATATCCCCTCTTTTACAGCAAGTTTTCCCCAACCCCTCTTAATTCCAGTGACTTGTCTCTGTGGATTATTTCCTGCACATAGCTTGCTTTGTACACGCTTGTGTACGTGTTTTCTTCCCCTTTAGACCATAAGCTCCTTGAGGGCAGGGACGGTCTTTTGACTCTTTTTGTATCTCCAGCACTTAACACGGTGCCTGATACATGGTAGGCGCTTAATAAATGCTCATCGACTGATTACTTATTTTGTTAAACATTTCCCAATTACATTTAATCTGTTCCTTCTGTTGTTCAAGAGTTTGTGCGGCCTACAAGTTTTACATCTCTGAAGTCAATAATTGTTTTTGTTCGGTCCTGTCCGACTCTCCATGACCTCATTGGGGTTTTTCTTGGCAGAGATACTGGAATGGTTTGCCATTTCCTCCTCCAGATCATTTTACAGATGAGGAAATTGAGCCACCCAGGGTTAAGTGACTTACCCAGGGTGGCACAGGTAGTAAGTGTCTGAGGCTGGATTTGAACTCAAGAAGATGAGTCTTCCTGACTGCAAACCTGGTGCTCTGTGCACTACGGCACCACCTAGGTGCCCCAAATAAATGATAGTAACACTGAAAAGCCCAACTCCAAAAACTTGCAATGGCAAGGCTTAAGTCTGGAGGGCCCAAGATGAAGTCTTATCTCCCTCCTCTTGGTGAGGGGCCACAGGGATAAAATGGTACATACACTGTCTGGCACGGCTGGGTTTACTTGACTCTGTTTGTTTGCAAAGAGGGAGGGTTCACTGATGGGAGTTGTACAAAACTTGCTATAATGAAGGAAAAAAGAGGCACCAATAAAACTTTTACCCCAGAAAGAGAAAAATACCATGAAGGAAACATGTGAACGCAAAAAAAAGGTGTGAAAAGAGTGTCAAGAATAAGGACAACCTGAGAAGCGGTCAATAAGCAGCTTCCTCCATGAGGCAGAAAGGTGGGGGGCTCCAGGAGCAGGAAGGTATATACACTATCACCAATGTCATGCTGAAAGAGACATTTGAGGTCATCTAGTCCACCCCCCTTGTTTTATAGATGAAGAAAAGGAGAACCAGAGAAACAACGTGATTTGCTGAGGGCTCAAAGGTAGTAAGCATCAAAGTCAACAGGAGCGTGCTTGCTGATAAATATTCAACTACCAGCTGGGGGGGGAGGGGCACTGCACAGACTTTTAAGTTTAATATACATTATAAACATTTTCTCCATCACTTTCTTAACTCCAGACAATCTACACAACAACGTGACTAAAAACCCACTGGGTACAGTTTGTTGATTTCAGAGAAAGGTATGCTCACACTGAAAAAGTTTGCCCTGCCTCCAATAGACCCTCAGAAGTATGATTTGAACTCAGATCCTCTGACTCCAGGGTCACTGGCACTTTCCATCACACCACACTGCCTCCTTATCCCAGACGGTGACTTCGTTCATGGGTTTTCCTTCACTGTTTTTCTTTGGCAAGGTACTGCCTCTTTCTTATATGGACATTTTGGTTGCAGAAAGGAGAGGGGGAAAATTGTGCATGGAACCTTGACAAAATCCACTTGGGAAGAAACACAGCCCCTCAAATAAAAATGCTTGATGAGAGACACAGACTGTCCTAAGAAGCTGAGACAAAAAGGAACCCTCAGCTAACTACCCTACCAGGACTTCTAGGAAGGCAGAGCACTGAGGGAAGTGGAGATGTCTGGAGGGCATTGTGGTATAGGGTTCATTTGCATATGACTCTTTTCAGAGTTTTGAAGGTTATCACTAAGAAACTGTAAATCAAAGAACTATTTGGGGACTATGGGACGAGGAAACTGGAGCTGTCGAGGTCAAATCTGACAAAGAGCAGATTTTTTTTTCCATCTTAAGTTAGAGATGGGCACTCCTTAGGGAAAAAACTCTGATTTGAGACAACAGAAGAATTGAGAGGCTGCTAAATGAAGACAGAAGCAGGAGAAGCAGAGGAATTCGTGAGGAGCTAGGAACAGAATACACAAGGGTCCACCAAAAGAGATGTTCACAGAGCTGCCTGACAGTGGAGTTCTGTAGATTTTTGCTGGTATCTTCACTGTTTGGAGGGGAGGTAATGCTTTGCTGAGAGCTGATTGGATGAAGAAATACAATATTGCCCCTTAGAACTATCGACCTTCTGAGAAAAGGGAAACCTCTCAGAGATTTGCCTTTTCTGCTTATTTTGATATCTCTATCTATTGCTATTGATATCTATTGCTTCTATGATAGAGCGTTGGTGCTAGAATCAAGAAGACCTGAGTTCGAATACAGTTTTAGACACTCATTAGCTGTGTGACCCTGCCAAATTTCTTAACCTGTCTCAGTTTCCTCATCTGTTGAAAAAAATTACAATAATAACCACAACTATCTCTCAGGATGGTTATTAGGATAAAATGAGACAATGTTTGGAAAGCACTTTGTGAATCTTAAAGTGTTATAGAAATACTAGCTATTATTGCTGTTATGTTTCACACGAGAAGAAGAAATAGAGGGAGATAGTTAGACATCTGAACGGCCAACTGAAGAAAGGACGTGGCTTTGCTGAGAGCTGATTGGAGAAAACAGAATCTTCTGCTGCTATTTGATGAGTGGGTTTTAGCAAGGCAAGCTAACCCTATCCCTATTCTCAGAGGCCCAGAGATCTGAGGGACCTGGCAGTTCTCAGGCTCTATCAGATTGCTTTGTCGATAAAAGTGCACAACAATTTCACAGCCCCTTGCCAAGGGTGGCTATGTGCCAAAAAGAGCTTGACCCTGTTTTAGCAACCCAGGACTAACAGAGAAACAGCTTTTCCCAACAGATGATGCACGGTTCAGATTATTCTCTAAAGAGAGCAAGTCATCCTAAATCACAAGTCTACCCAGACACAAGGGTTTTCCCACTTGTGTGTTTCATATTGAAGGTCTCTTTAAGTGTGTGCCTACTCTCCCCCATGGACAATGCCAGTATTAGTGGGAGAGTCTGATTCACAAATGAGTTATGGTTAGACTTATATTTAATTACTCTCACCTCCTACCTAGTATATGTTATGATAAGATATTCCTGGTTTATACTCAATAGAAGATGATGTGTCATGATTATCCTTTCTCTTGTGTTCTACTAAGTAAACATTCTGGTTATCATTTTTGTGTTCATTTGGAAAATATTTCTTGTTTAAGAATCAATTTAGTTGTTGTGATTTATTTTATATAAATGGTAAACATATGCTTGGCAGTTCAAGGGCAACAGTGATAAGTAGGAGGGCATTTTTCCCCTCCTCCCATACCCAGGGTTACTCCTAGGACCTTGAGACAGTCTGAGTTGTAGCAGCATGGTTATACTACCTTTACCTGCTCACTAGGTACAGGTGGGGTGAACAGAACAGCCCTAGCTCAGGGAGACAATGAGAGGCAGAGAGTCAGAGAGAGAGAAAGAGAGACACACAAAGACAGTGACAGAAACAGAGAGACAGAAAGACAAAAAGAGACTCAGAGGCACATAGAGACAGTGACAGAGACAGAGACACAGAGATAGTGACAGAGACAGAAAGATAGAAAGAGATTCAGATGGATAGAAAGGCACACAGAGACAGTGACTGAGACAGAGACACAGAGGTAGTGACAGAGACAGAGAGAGACAGACAGAGACTCGGGCACAGAGAGGCACACAGAAACAGTAACGGAGACAGAGATACTGACAGAGACAGAGAGAGACAGAAAGAGACTCAAAAAGAGACAGAGACAGACTGGGGAGAGTTAGATATTGGTGTCATGTCTGTTTTTGGTTTGGGGTTGGGAGTAAAGATTAACATCTAAAAAGCTAAAATGAGGAAAAGGGTAAAGCTCTGAGATCTCTCTCTAGATCTATGATCCTGTGAACTAATAAAATTTACTTTTAAATAATAAAAATAGATAATATTTCTATAGCTCTTATTATGTGCCAAGCTCTGTGCCAAGCACTTTATAATGATCTCATTTGATCCTCACAACAACCCTGGAAGATAGGTGCAATCATTATCCCCATTTTACAGATAAGGAAGCTGAGGCAAACGGGTCAAGCGACTTGTCCAGGGTCCCACAGTAAGTGTCTGAGGCTGAATTTGAATTCAGGTCTTCCTGATTTCAATGTTCTATCCACTGTGCCAAAGTAAGAGAAACAAAATGAACACCTTAAATGCTCCACTGGTCCTCAAGAAATACTAAAGACCCAGGGGAGGACGTCAGGCACATTGAGGAGTTTCTCAGTGGAAGATTATGTGAAGAACCTCACAGGAGAAGTCATGGATGGGCTGGGATCTGGACCACTGGAGGAAATACTGCCCAATGATGAAGTCCTATTGTTCTGGCCTCAGGCAGGGCCCGCTCTTCCCAGACTAGCAGACTCTCCTTAAAACTCCTGCCCAATGAGTCAAAATCCACAGTCAACAGGTATTTCTCAAGCACTTATTATGGGCTAGTCAGAACACTCCACCCTTATCCCAGGCCCTCCTCACTTTAAAGATCTCTCCTCTCCCCATCCCAGCCCCCTGGCAGCTCCCCACCATTACTGGTCCTCCAAGGGAGTCACCGAGCTGGTCAGTTATGCCCCGGACCCAGACTCCACACTCCCTCTGAGTGATCTCAGAAGCTCCAGATGGGTCAATAAGCATCTCTGTGCAGATGGTGACCGAGTGTACTGAGCCAGGCCCAACCCAGCTTCCTGAAACACAAGCCCATTTTACCAACTCCTTGGAGGAGAGCTCCATGCTGCCTTCCCACCCACATCCTCATCTCAAACTCCACAATACAAAACAAATCATAGACCTTCTCCCCAAATCCACCCCTCACCTAGACTTCACCTGTTCTGTTCAGGATGACACCATCCTTCCAGTTTGCTTAGGTGGCATACTGGAAAGAATGATCGATTTGGAGTCTCAAAGACCTTGGTTGAAATCCCTCCTTAGATACTTGCTAGCTGAAAGAGTCCGGGGCAAATAATTTACCCCACAGTTACGTGGTACACAGAGTGCTAGGCCTGGAGTCAAGAAGACCTGAGTTCAAATGTGACCTCAGACACTTATTAGCTGTTGTGACCCTGGGCAAGTCACGTAACTTGTTTGCCTCAGTTTCCCAAACTGTAAAATAAAGCATCTAGCCATAGTAAGCCCTATATTTTATTGTTGTCCAGTTATATCATTTGTGTCTGACTCTTTGTGGCCCCATCTGGGGTTTTCTTGGCAGAGATACTGGAGTGGTTTGCCATTTCCTTCTCCAGCTCATTTGACAGATGAGGAAACTGAGGCAAACAGGGTGAAGTGACTTATCCAAGGTCACACAGCTACTAAGTGTCTGAGACCACATTTGAACTCAGGAAGCTGGGTCTTCCTGACACCAGGCCCTGAGCTCTATGCATTACGGCACCACCTGGCTGCCCAAGCCCTACATCAATGTTAGCTATCATTATGATTATTATTTTAAACTTTTCTCAGCTTTGATTTCTTCATCTGGAAAATGGGATAATAAAAGCACCTGCCTCCCTGCATTGTTGTGAGGGTCAAACGAGGTAACGTGTACCCTGTGCTTTACCAACCTTAAACTGATGTATAAATGAATGTTAGATATTTTTCTTCTTCCATTCACCCTGGGTCCTAACCTTAGTTAACAGCATCTTTCACTGTTCTCTCTCCATCATTCCCCCATCAAATCGGTCACCAAGTTTTGTCTCTTTCCATAACACCAACGACATCCATCTGCAGGTTTCTTCTCCTGTCACTGCCAGCCTAATTCGGTCTCTCATTTTACATTTTTAGCAAACTGAGGCCCAGTTAAGGGCCTGGATCAAACATCATATTACGTCAAGTGCATACACACCTTGGAGTGACAAATTAATTGATTACCCACGAGCCATACACATCATTCCTCATCCTAGCATCAACCCATCTGGTCCAGCCCAGTCCAGCAAGGGAAGTCCTACAGGCAAAGCTGTGATTCCCACCCATGCCTAGGGCTAGGTGTATGCTAAAGTTGGCTTCTGGGCCTCCTCCTCTGCTTGGGTACCAGATTCACTCATCACTCAGCCCAGGAAAGTGGCCTAACATCCCCACATTCCACCAGAAGCCGAGGCCTGAGCCAGAGGTGAGAAGAGGGCGTGGGAGGCAGCAGTTACTGTATTAGGAGCTAGAGGCATGCGGAGACGGTGATTTACAGGGTTGTTCTGTGCTAAGAATAGCCAGGCTGCTCAGAGCTCCAGGGCGAGATTCTGGATGGGCCACGGCTCCCCAGGTATCCTGGGAGCTGTGGCCTCACTGACTGCTGAGTGCCACGGCCAGAGGGAGCAGACCAAAATAAGTGATCTTCTGAGTCAATTAGCCACGTCTGGCACCCACTGGAAGTTGGTGGTGTCCCCCCCCCCACCTTATTGACATGGATAAACACATAACAGAGGCGGCATTTGGGTCACAGAGTGCTGGGAGACTTAAATTCAAATATGATTTATAAAGGGTATGACCCAAAGAACTCACAGAATCATCTGAGTCAATGCAGAATTACCCCCTCATCTCCTCATTTTGTTCATATCTGTCCTATCCCAAAGTTTAGCACAATGCCTGGCACACAGTAGGGGCTTAATAAATGTTTATTGATTATTTAATCCTTGTATGTATATGGACAGCAGTCGATAAGACCTGCCAGCCAGAAGTCAGGGGGACCTGAGTTCAAATCCAGCCTTGGATACTTACTAGCTGTGTGACCCTGGTCAAGTCACTTTGCCCTGTTTGCCTCAGTTTCCTCATCTGTCAAATGAGCTAGAGAAAAAAATGACCAACCACTCCAGTAATCTTTCCCAAGAAAACTCCAAAAAGAGTCATGAAGAGTTAGATAAAAATGAACAACAACATACTTATATATGCAAACACTGTCTCCACCAAGAGGAAAGTTAGTTCCACGAAGCCTATTTCATTTTTGACTCTGTATCCCCAGGAACTAGCACGAGTCCTCCCATAATCATATTTAATAATAATAATAAACCTTTAAGATTTGCAAAGCACCTTACAAATATTATCTCAACTGACCCCACAATAGCCTTGCCAAGTAGGAACCTTTATTATCCTCATTATTTTCCAGATGAAGAAGGTTAGGCAGAGAGAGATTAAGTGACTTGCCCTGGGTCACACGGTAATTAGGTAGCTGAGGCCACATTTGCACTCAGATCTTCCTGACCCCAGGCCTAAGTGCCTCGGGGTACAATATAAATGCTAAGTAACGAATGAGTTGAGACTTGGCACCAAAGAGATTGAGAAGGCACAGAGTGACAACTCCACATAATGTCAGACCTCGTCTAAAAAAGCTGCTTAGTTTTGTTAACCTGCTTTCTTTTCCCCTCCTTTCCTTGCTTTCTGACAGGGGGAGAAAGGAGAGATACACTGAGAAAGAGAGGAAATATTTTTAAAAAATCAATAAAAATTTTATTTTGAAATATAAAATACCTCCTTGTTTGTTGACTGGTGGGTTGGTCATTGATCAGTCAACAAGAATTTTTTTTTACGTGCATTTTTATTTATTACATTAAATACTTCCCAATTGCATATCAAAAACATTTTTTTTAAGATTGAGTTCCATACTTTTTCCCTCTCTCCCACCTCTCAAGAAAGCAAGCAATACATCGATTACACATGTGAAGTCATGCAAAACCTATTTCCATATTAGCATTTCTTAAGCACCTACTACGTGCTGCTACATACTAGCATGATATGTTAGGCCTCATAGCTCTCTCTCTCTCTGAGGCCAGCTCCCCAAAACCTCCCTAGACAGCCCTGAGTCTTTCATCAGTTTCCCCTTCCACAAAATGGGTATGATAGCTGGTCCTAACTTTTGAGGATGCACTAGATAGTGCAGAAGACTGCTTTGCAACAAGCCAAGTGACTTATCCCAGCTCTGCTCTGCTCTGACTCAGAGTTAGGACCCAGGGATGTTGGAAGGATAAAAATGAGATAATATCTGTGAAGTGTCTGGCACACAGTAGGTGCTTTATAAATGGTAGCTGTTATTATCGGTAGAGACATTCTCTTTTTCAATCCAGCCTCCTAAAGAGCATTCAGGAGCTCTGCCACCAACTCCAATTGTTTCCCACCCCGTCTCAAGAATATACACCGATTTCAACTCCTGGGCTGGGGGAAACAAGACAGGTATGCCCCTGACACACAGCCATATCGTTCAACAAGCTGGGGGTGGAGGGGTTAATCAGAGACGATTCCATAAGCTCTCTGCTTCTGATCAAGGTCCACGGGCTGAGTAAAGAAAGGACAGAGACCTTCCTAGAAGCAGAGATTAATTGTGCATGACTAAGTCCCTGCCCAGTGTAGACAAAAGTGACCAGCCCGCTGTACACACAGACCTCCTCTACCGCTAAAGAATTCTTTCCACTTTCAACAGTCAACACACATTTATTAAGTGCCAGGCACTGTGCTAAGTGCTGGGGATACAAAAAGAGGCAAAAACTGGTCCTGCCCTCAAGAAGCTTATGGTCTAACAGGGGAGACACCAACCAACGATGGACAAAAAGGACAGGAGATGTATATATGTATATGTACATATATATATATGTATATATATATATATTTAGAGAGAGGGAGGGAGGGAGACACACACACAGAGAGAGAGAGAGAGAGAGAGAGAGAGAGAGAGAGAGAGAGAGAGGAAGAGGGAGAGAGGAAGAAAGAAAAAGAGTGAGAGAGAGAGAGAGGGGAAGAGGGAGGGAGGGAGGGAAGATAATAGAAAACAATGAGAGGAAAGGCGCTGGAAATAAAAGCAATTGGGAAAGGCTTTCTGTAGAAGGTAAGGTTTTAGCTGTACTTAAAAGAAGCCAGGGAAGTTTGTGGTGAAACAATCACTGAATTTGGTCAGATCTATATTCAAATCCTGGTTCCAACATCTAGCAGCTGGGCGGCTGGGCAGAAGTCACTCTGAAGATGTAAAATGCAGAGTGACAGGATCTTCGGGCCATAGATTCAGAGCTAGAAGGATCTTAGAGGTTGTCCTGCCAAAGCCTTCATTTTACAGATGAGGAAACTGAGGCCCAGAGGACTAGCAGGAAGCGCTGCCTCTAGAAACAAGCCGTTCTCTCCCTTGCCAGCCTGTTCCTGACCGTCTGGACACCACAGCCATGCACTGGCTGTTGTCTGCTCCTGGAACTTGGCATAGAAGCTGGAGCCCCCTCACCCTGGAACATCCTGAAGCAGTCCACAAAGCCAACTGCCCTTCTCCCACTGGGGAGATCCTCCTGGGGCCCGCCATCTTGGGAAGATGGCCCCTGCCCGCCAGCCTTCATCCCTACCAGCCCTGCTCATGACTCTAAAGACTTCAAAACTCAAGCTGCCCATGGCCAGGACCTCCTCCTCTCCCCAGCTTTTCCACTCCCCTTGGAACAAGAAGCTCCTTGAGGCCAGGGACTGTTTTTCTTTTTGCTTGTACTTTTATCCCCAGTATTTAGCACAGTTCCTGGCACATAGTAAGTGCTTAATAAATCCTTCCTTCCTCCCTCTCTCTCCTCCTTCCTTCCGTTCTTCTCATCTTTCCTTTCTTCCTTCCACTCTTTTCTCCCTCCCTTTCTACTCTTCCTTCCATTCTTACCTTCTTCCCATCCTTCCTTCCATTCTTTCCTTCTTTTTCTTCCTTTCATTCTTCCATTCTTTCTTCCATTTCCTTCTTTTTCTTTCCTCCATTCCATCTTCCCTCCCTTCTTTTCCTCCCCTCCTTTCTTCCATTCTTTCCTTCTTCCTTTCCTTCCTTCCCTTCTTTTCTTCCATTCTTTCATTCTTCCCTCTCTTCCATTCTTCCCTTTCTCCCTTCCTTCCCTTCCTTGTTCCCTTCCCCCTTCCTTCTTCCCACTCTCCCTTTCCTCTCTCCTTTTCTTCCTTCCTCCCATCCTTTTCTCCCTCTCTTCCATTCTTCCCTTCCTCTCTCTTCTCCTTCCTTCCTTTCATTCTTCTCTCCCTTCCTTCTTTCCATCCTTCCCCTTTCCCCTCTTCTTTTCTTCCCTCCATTTTTCCATACCTCCCATTCCTCCTCCTTCTTTCTTCTTTTCCTTTCTTCCTCTCTCCTTTCCTTCCTTCCTTTTCTCCTGTACTACCAATGTATGTCAAATGGAAGAGCCCCAGTCTCCCCTACTCCCAGTCTGGTCTTCTATCTACTATACTTAACAATCTCTCCAATATGTAGATTATTAACATAATAAATTATCCGGCTGTACTCCAGACCTATGACTTCATCAGTGACGGAGCAAACTCCCTGGATCGAGCCAGTTCAGCACCTTTCGTGCACCTTAAGAGTCTACCTGAGTTCCCTACCTGAAAAGTAAAATGATTTATTCAGTGCCACACAGCCAGTAGTTATAAAAGGTAGGACCTGAACCCAGATTTTTCTGACCCCAAATCCACTTTTTCACGATATCTCCCAGAGAGAATCAATTTTAATTAAGTATTGATGTAAATAACTACAGAATTGCACAAGAATTTATCTCAGGAGTGAATGAGTCATTATGAGCACCCTCCATAGGCGTTGGTTATCTAGGCTGGAAGTTCCAATGCCCTCATCGGATTCCACTTGGGAGACAGTGTCCTGCCCTGAGCAATGGCTAGAGCCTGGGGTATGTATGACATCATCGGGTCTGGGTTCAAACCCCAGCTGTGCTCCTGCCTTCCTACCTCTCTGGGCCTCAGCCTCCTATAACAGAAAGCAGAAAAGCCTGGACAGATGGTATCTAAGGTCTCACTTAGCTCTGAAATTTCTTGGCTACTCAGTCTGTTACTTCCCCTAGGAGCTGGGAGAGTCTCCGCTCTAATCCTACTGATCTAGCCCACTTTGGGCCAGAGGCCTCCCCCCAGATTCCTGGCTGCACGTGGGCGATCCCCACCTCCATCACCCCCATTCTGCCCCCCCAATCTGGCTGTTTGACACCTTAGCTGGACCTGACAGGAATCTCAGGCCCAGGGCATCAGGAAGCTGAGTTCTTCGTGGGGGTCAGAGCATACCCCAAAGCTCTCCTTTGGGACTGCTGACTCTTGGACCCCGGGGTCCTCTAGGCCCACGGTTCTGGAATCCTAAGGCGCCGTGAAGTCTTTAAATTACAGCAGGAATTCTCCACTTGCAAGTGGAGCCTAACAGTCCTAAGTAGGCCAACAGCCTCCATGCCCCCTCGCCGTCTCTCCTTCTCCATTTGCATTCTCAGCTCACAGCCCCTGCCTCCTGCAGCATGCACATCAGACAAATTCCAAGGGGAAATTAATCCTCTGCCCGCCTACAGCTTTAAAGAATCCCTTGCCCCACCCCAACCCCCATCCCCTCCCCAGGGTCCAGCGTGTGGGGCCCAGAGCTGGCTACCCAGGCCTACAGCTGGCTTAGCACAGTCTATGTTAAAGTCCTATTGACATAAAAGCCTAGTGTCTGACCTGAGCCTGAGGGCACCCGAAGGCTTTGACTACTCCCTCCTCCAGGCACCCCTTCCCTCCCCTGGTCTCAACCAAGGACAGGCCAGGAAATGCTTGGATTTCACCCCTCCCCAGCTCCAACTCCTCAGATAATGGCCATCGCCAGCATCCCACTCAGTCACCCTCACGGCACAACCTGGAGCTGTCCGCACAGGACATCTCATTCCTGCCTTCATGCCTTGGCGTGGGCTGTATCCTGGTAGGGGCTCTTTCCCCTCTTCCAAACCTCATGAAAGCCCCCTCTCCAGTCGAGGTCAGCTCAAGCAGCGCCTGCTTCAGGAATCGTCCTGCTAGCCTCCTTCATCAGCGCCCTCTTCCCCTGCCCCAACTGCTTTTCTCTGCTCTGTTATTTTGCATTAATTGGTCTATTCACACACTGTTTGCATTCAACAGATTTGGATGAATTAGTATCATTATTAGCTGTCATCTCAATCCATCAATATTTACTAAAGACCTACTGTGTGGGCAGCTAGGTGGCACCATGGTACATAGAGCTCTGGCCTGGAGTCAGGAAGACTCCTCTTCCAGTGTTCAAAGGTGGCCTCAGACACTTCCCAGCCGTGTGACCCTGAGCAAGTCACATAATTTGGTTTGCCTCAGTTTCCTCATCTGTAAAATCAGCTCGAGAAGGAAATGGCAAACCATCCAGTATCTCCGCCAAGAAAGAGTAGGACACCAGAAACAAAAACTAAACAAAGTACCAGGCACAACAGTCCAGGTCCACCAATTTTTTCTGGCATACAGCACGTGTATAATAAATGCTCAGCAAGTTCACTTGAGTTTATTCATCACGACATAGTCAAGATAAAGACATAAGCACCCAGAGGGCAGGGCCCGATTTCTTCCTTGCCATTCTATCCTTAATGCCAAGCACAGTGCCTGGCATGGGGTGGTTACACAATAAAAATCTGCTGATTAAGTAAATCCTGAACTGGGGAGTCAAGACATCTGGGTTCTCTCTAGTCCCAGCTCCGCCTTGCTCTGTGTAGGGGGAGAAGGGAAGGAGAGAAGGAATATATGAATGAATCAATGAATTAGAAAGCATCAATGATGAGACGGGCATCTAGGTGATGCCGTGAACAAAGCACTGGGCCTGGAGTCAGAAAGACTCACCTTCTAGACTTGAAATATGGCCTAAGACACTGATTATCTGTGTGACCCCGGACAAGTCACTTAACCTTGCGCGCCTCAGTTATAAAATGACCTGGAGAAGGAAACAGCAAACCACTCCAGTATCTTTGCCAAGAAGACCCCAAATGGGGGCAGCTAGGTGGTACGGTGGATAGAGTGCTGGCCCTGGAGTCAGAAGGACTCAGGTTCAAATCCAGCCTCACTTGCTACTTGTGTGACCCTGATTGCCTCAAAAAGAAAAGAAAAAAAAACCAACTGGGGGCATGAAGAGCAGAATACAACTAAAAAACAATTTAACACAAATAGGTGATAATAACAACACTCTGTTTTTCTATAACATTCAAAGTACTTTCTTTACAATAACTCTGCCATGGATTTGAAGTCCTGGGTTCAAATCCCATCCCTGACCCTGACAAGCTATGCAAACTTTGGCAAAGAATTTAACCTCCCTGGGGCTTAGTTTTCTCCTTAGTTTTCTCTCATTATAGAATGAATGAATAGATTGGAGCAGATTTTTAAGGTCCCTTCCAGCTGGGGGGGGGCGAGACATAGAACTACTATCCCCCTTTAAGGGGCAGCACTTTGTAGGAGAAAGAATATTCCTTCCTTCAGGCAGGAAACATCGAATCCCAGCTCAGATGATTCAACTACTGGCTTCCTGACAACAGACAAAGAGTAAGATAACTTCTCTGGGCCTCTGCAAAGTTAAACCACTTGAAAAAGCACCACCGAGGCTTTTTCCTATGGTGAGAGAAGCCAGGGGTAAACCTTGGGTGGCCATTTTGGGGTATCATGGCACTGCACAGCACAGCAGGCTTTGGAAGCAGAGAAACTGTCTGACCTTGGGGAAGTTCCTTAACATCTCTGGGTCTCAGTTCTCTCTTCTGTAAAATGAGGAACCTGGACTATTTGAGCCTCTGAGATCCTGAGATCTGCAGGTTCCAGAGCCATGTGTGCAGGAAAGGAATTTAAAATCTCTGGGTTCCTCATCTGGCCTTAAATGGCCTCTGAGATGCCTTCCAGCCTGAAGTCTATGACCCAATGATCCGTGTTATATATATAAAAGTAGAGCTCAGCCAAGGGGCCTGAATAGCCTCCTTCTGAACAACTGACTAAGGCCAGAGCAGACGGATGATCTAATGAACCGTGAGACACTCACCAAGCAGTTAGGAAGCACTAATGATAGAACCAAGCACTGTGCTAAGTGCTCAGGGTACAAAGAAAGACAAAAAACCTAGCACAGTGAGAGCCCTGGCTCTAGAGTCTTGTCTGACACTGGATACCTGTGTGATCTTTCACAAGGCATTCACCTTGCTCAGGAGTCAGTCTCCTCCTCTGTAAAATGGGGTGAGGGGGCGCCTGAGGTCCTTCACCTAGTCCTCTGCCTCCAAGCCAGATCCACACCCCACTCACTGTCTCCAAGAACACTTCTAGCTTGAAAGTTGGATGGTTCCACACTACATTGGAACCTCAAGCTACATTCTAACACCCTGCTTAGTCAGGAAACACCTCCCCCTTTCCTTTCTGGGAAATGCAGACAAAATGTAAAAAGTCTGGTGTAAAATCAGTGAAATTCACTGGAAAAAAGGGTATAAGAGGTAAAAAGGGAGTGGGGGAAGGGAAAGAGAGAAATGAGAGAAGGAAAGGGAGTGAGTGAAGACGACAGGGAGGGAGGGAAGAAGGGAGGAAAGAGAAAAGGAGGGAGGAAAGAAGAAAGGGAGGGAGGGAAGAATAGAAGGAGGAAGGGAGAGAGGGAAGAAGGAAGGAGGGAGGAAGGGAAAGAAGGGAGGGAAGAAAAGGAGGGAAGGAAGGAAAAGAAGGGAAAGGAGGCTGGGAAGAAGAGGAGAGAGGGAAGAAGAGAAGAAAGGAAAGAAGGGAGGAAAGAAAGGGAGAGAAAGAAGGAAAGAAGGAGGGAGGAAGGGAAAGAATGAAGGAAAGAAGGAAGGGAGAAGGAAGAGGAAAGAAGAGAAGGAGGAAGGGAGGGAAAAAGGAAGAGAAGGAAAGAAGAAAGAGAAGGGAAAGGAGGGAGGGAAAAAGAAAAAAGGAAGGCAGGAAGCAAGGGAAGGAAGAAGGGAGGAAAGAAGAGAGGGAGGGAGGAAAGAGGAAGAGAAGAAGAGGACAGAGGGAAGGAGAGAAGGAAGGAAAGAAGGGAATGGACAGAGGGAAGAAGAAAAAGGGAAGGCAGGAAGCAAGGAAGGAAAGAAGAGAGGAAGGAAAGGAAGAAAGGAAGGAAAGAAGGAAGGAAGGAAGGAAGGAAGGAAGGAAGGAAGGAAGGAAGGAAGGAAGGAAGGAAGGAAGGAAGGAAGGAAGGAAGGAAAGAGGGAAGAAGGGAAAGGAGGGAGGGAAAAAGAAAAAAGGAAGGCAGGAAGGAAGAGAGGAAAGAAGAGAGAGAGGAAGGGAGGCGGGAAGAAGAGGAGAGAGAGAAGAGGAAGGGAAAGAAAGGAGGGAAGGAAGGAGGGAGAGAAAGAAAAGAGGGAGGGAGGGAGGGAGAATGGGAGGAAAAAGCAAGAACAGATGGGAAATTGAGAAAAAAAATCCAAACAAAAATTTCCCCAACAACTACACTAGAGGGGGATAATTCACCTTCCAGGAGACAAAGAAAAGGCTTTCCACCTTCCTGAGCTCCCCAGAAAAGCTAAGTCCGCCTGCAGCTCCAGCAAGGCAGCAGGGAGGGACAAAGGTCAAAGAGCAGGGTAGCTGACCCCACCCCCCCCTTATAGGATAGCCCCAGGAAAAGAAGAGAAAACATTTCCGAGAAGAAAGTCAATAGGGAAATCCCAACCAATTAACACCTAACTTTCTAGTTAACAGCTCCTGGAAATTCTGAGGCTCTCTGAGGGGCCCCCATCAGCCTAGTCTCCAGTGAAGAGATTTCCAGAAACCAAATACATTTCCAGCCAGTGGGTTCCTAGTCTGCAAGGGTCAGCCCCACCCTCCTCCAGGAAAGGGCAGTGATTTAGCCAGGGAAAGCCCCCCTCCCATTCTCTCCCAAATGTCCCCCATAGCTAAGTGAGATCAAGTTCTTTCAGACTCTTAACGGAATGGTAGTAGGCCAACAGAACACACTCTTTAAAATTTTATTCAAGGAGGCAGCATAGTATGGTACTGGCCAGAAAGACAAACCTGGGTTCAAATCCCACCTAAGCCACACAGTGATTGTGTGACCCTGGACAAGTCACTTAACCTCTATGGGTCCTAAGCAACTCTCTAAGACCATAAGTTACAGAGAAGGCGCTCAAGGGAAACTATCTCCTTGGACAACATTGGAAGTCAAGTTAAAAAAAAAAGTTCTTCCTCCTACTTCCCCCTTTACAGATATGGTTAACTATGGGTTTGCAAAACTAGAAACTGATGTCTCCCAACTGGAGAACTGACTCACTTTGCTCAACTGTTTTTTTTCCCTCTTTTTTTAAAAATATGTCCTACAGGGGATGGTTCCCTGGGTAGAAAAGAAAAGAGAGGCATTCTGAAATGAAGCTTCAACAAGAGACAATAAATAAAAATAGGATTAAATCTGAAAGATAATAATAAACTAGGGATGGACCACTGATTTCAATGGCAAGAGGAACTCCCAAATGAAGAAACTCCCTCAATCAAAGCAGGTCAGCCTTTTCAGAGTCATTGAGAATCTTAAGAGAGTTGCCCTGGGCACAGAGAGGTTAAGTAACTTGCCCAGGGTCACACAGCAGGACTTGAATTCAGGTCTTCCTGGCTCCAGGGAACCAAAACTAGTTCTCTTATCCACTACGCCATGCTTCTATCCTAAATCAAACATGATGCGCTTTTTAAATAAAAATAAAATTTTCATTTTTGAGTAAAAATAACATTTTCTTTTTTAAGTAAAAATAAAACTTTCTTTTTTGAATAAAAATAAAATCTTCATTTTTGAATAAAAATAAAATTTTCCTTTTTAAATAAAAAATGGACTTTTATCACGAAGGTAGGAATCAGAAAGCTCAAGCTGGAGCTGACAGTAACACAGAAAAGGCCCCAGTCTTAGCAAGAAGTAATGCTGGCCTATGTGCTTCCTTATCACTTACGGAGGGCACCACCAGCCTTCCAATCACCCAGGTTTACACCAACAGCCTCCATGTCTTCCTTGCCTCTTCACCTTCACCTACCCCACAGATCCAATCAGTTACTAAATGTTGTCAGTTCTGTTTGCACATCTTCCCCTTCTCTGCACTCACACTGTCACTACCCTAGTACATACCCTCATCCCCTCTCCCGTGGATTTTTGCTAGTTTCCTCATAGGTATCCCAGCCTCTCAAGCCTCTCCCTGTTCTAACCCATCCTCAGGGCCAAAGTGATTTTCCTAAATCACAGATCTGACCAGCTGTGGTGACCAGTCACCCTCTGCCCCTAATCAATAAACTCCAGTGGCTCCTCACCCTCCTTCTCACAGTCCAACCCCAGCAGCCTGTGCCTCACTCATGTCTATCACTCCAGATTATGGCTGGAATGCTTTCCCTCCTCACCTTCATCTCTTTGAATCTCTGGCATCTTTTATTACAGACTCAGGTGAAGTGGCAGCTGCTATAGGATGTCTTTTGGGCATCCCTCCACCATGGTTACCTTATACCTACTTACATCTGCATGTACCTTGTATACACCTCCTTGTGTGCATTATCTCTCTCGTTCCAATGTAAACTCTTTGAAAGCAAGAACTAATTTTGATTTTTCTTCGTATTCGTATTCTCAGAGCTTAGCCAAGTGCCCCCACACACTGTTAGAGCTAAATAAACACTTGATGACTGACTGATTTCAGAACTGAAAATTCATGTAACTACAAAAATACCGATAACAGCTCTTTCAGCAGTAGCCCAAAACTGGAAACACCTATGGGGGAATGGCAAAAACGAGCCTGGGATATGAGTGTGACAGAACGTTACTGTGCCTTAAATGACCAAAAAGACAGTTTCAGAGGAGACTGGGAAGATCTTGGAGATCTGATGTTGATGGAACCAGAACCAAGAAAACCATTCACACAATGACATCAATATTACAGAGAAAAACAGCTTTAAGAAACTTTAGAACGCCAATCAACGCAAGGATAAACCATGATTCTGGAAGAATGAAGTTGAAACACAATACCCACCTCCTACTGGAGAGGTGATGAATGTAAAACCCAGAACAAGACATACATTTTTAGGCATGGTCGATGTGGGAATTTGTTTTGCTACACTATGAGTATTTGGTGTAAGGGTTTTGTCATTTTTTTAAGTGTTCGATTAGGAGAGGCAGTGAGAAGGAGAGAAATATGAAAGGAAAGAAAGAAAGAAAGAAAAAAGAAAGAAAGGGAGAAAGAAAGAGAGAAAGAGAGAGAAAGAAGGAAGGAAGAAAGAAAAAAGAAAGAAGGAGGAGGAGAAGGAAGGAAGGAAGGAACCAAGGAACGAAGGAAGGAAAAAGAAAATAAAGAAAATGTTAAAAGATGATTCTATCTTAAGGTCTTCCAACTAAAGTGATTTGGTATGGGCGTGACCCTCTTTTGATGCCCTTATTCCTTTAGGAAACCCGCCCCCCTTCCCTTTTACCTTCACCTCTGAAACTGTCCCTCTCTTTTCCCTCAGTCATTCCACAAAACTCCAGTCTTTGACAAATCTCAAAAAGGCACCTCCTCCAGGTCCTCTAATTAAGCCAGCTCTGCCTGCTGCTGTCTAGCACACAAGCTCCTGAACACTTGGGAGTATTTGGAGTAGAATCTCCCATAATATGCACCCCCAGAACACTTCTGTTCTTTCATCTTCCCTCTGTTGGACCATTCACTTCTGGTTAGCCAAGGATCAGTTTTTAAGAAGCTCTGAGAGCCCCCAGGACCCAGACAAAGATCATAATTTGCCAAAGACCTCAATCCAGGTCAGTGCCCTGTTGGGAACAGCTACTGGGCCAATCCAAGGAGCAGGTGCAGTCAGGGAAATTGAGGAAAGGAGAAAGACAAGCTCCCTGAGCCTGGAAAGTGTGTAGCCTCTCCCTAGAGAAAAAAGTCTCCTTCCCAGGGACTTCAAAAACCTAACACAGATTGCACCTAAGCCCAGAGAAGACCCAAAGTGGGTGAGCTGGGACATCACAGGACAGTAGAGAAAACCTTAGGCTAGATTCCAGTCCCAGAACTGTGGTTGTTTCCTCCTTTGTAAAAAGTGTATGATTGGACAGTTCTGACATTCCCTGTTCTAAGGCCCCTCCCAGCCCCGACATTCTGTGTTCTGAGGACCTCCCAGCCCTGACTTTCCCTGTTCTAAGGCCACCATGGTTACCTTATACCTACTTACATCTGCATGTACCTTGTATCTGACCTGTTCTGAGGTCCCTCCCAGCCCTGACATCCCCTGTTCTAAGTGTCCTCCCATCTCTGACATCTCCTGTTCTAAGGTCCCTCCCAGCTGTCATCCCTTCCTCTGAGGCCCCTCTCAGCCTGACATTCCGTGTTCTGAGGCCCTCCCAGCCCTGAAATTATCCTCCCAGCTCTGATTATTCTGTAGTTTAAGATCTCTCCTACCTCTAACCCTTCCTATCCTAAGATCCCTTTGAACTCTGATACACTTGGTTCTAAGGGTCCCTCCCAGCTGACTTCCGTGTTTTCCTATTACTCTACTGGGCACTGAAGTGAAGTCTGCCAACCTCCACACTCTAGTTCTATTTCTCTTGGGGCTGCTGACAGAGTCCCCACCAAGCTGTCTTTTGGAGAAAGATGGTGGCAACACCCATAGGACCAGGGGCCGTTCCCTTCAGTCTCCTGCTCCCTCCCCACCACCTCCCAGGGTACCTCCATGCCTCCCCAAGACACCCAGGGGCTTTTATTCCAGGGCAGAACAAGGAAAAACCAAGCAACTTACCCACTAGGAGTTTGACATCTCGCACTGTAAAGTCAGGGTCAGGCATCCTGGGGGTGGCAAAAGATACCAAGTAAGGAAACGGAATAAAGAAAGCCCAGGAATCATAGAGTTTCAGAGCTAGAAGGAACCTTAGGGGCCCTGGAACTCCAGCTCATACCCTAAAAGGAATCCCCACCCAACAAGTGGCCATCCCACTTCTACCTAGAGACCTCCAACAAGGGAGAAATACATGATCTCCCAAGGCAACCCATTCATTGCGCTTGTAGACAGACAGTTTTCATTTTGGGGCAGTTTTTCCTAATGTCTACCCTAAAAGTGGCCTCGTGGCAGTTTCTACCCCTTGCTTCCAGAAATCCCTTGAGTCCTCAGGCTCTCTACTCAATAGCCCTCTATGGCATGAGATCTTACTTGATCATAGATCGAGAGCTTGAGGAGAGCTCCTAAATCATCTAATATGAGCATTCCAGAATGCCAGCAACCAGGCAAAAATGAAATTGTGAGATATTCAACAAAATAAATTTTAAAAATACGAGAGAACATAGACAGTGTTAATATGTGGTCTTCTAAGTCGATATGCATGGATTTTGATACTTATGTCCAATTAGTGACCCCATTTCTATTTGAGTTTGACACCAACAATCTATTCCAATGTCTTCAATTTTCAAATGAGGAAATGGAGACCCATGCAAGTCACGTGATTTGCCCAAAGGTCACGCAGGTAGTATCAGAGGCAGGTCATAAGATCAAAGATCAAAGCTCAAAGAGACCTCAGAGGCCATTTTGCCTAATTTCCTCATTTTACAGAAAAGGAAACAGGCCCAGACAGGTGAAGGATTTGCTCAAGGTCACACAGTTAGGAAAAGGCAGAACCATATTTCAAAACTAGGTACTGACTACAAAAACAGCACTTCCTACCCTAAGTCTTTTCTAACACACCTGTAATTCCTCCAACTTATATGCTCCATGACATAGGGCCCTTCACCATCCTGGATGCCCTCCTCTAGACACTGTCCACTTTGTCAAAGGCCTTCTTAAAGCCAGAGGGCACCCAGAACTGAACAAAACAATCCTTATGGGGTCGGACCTGGGCACAAGCACAGAGTTTGGGGAGGAAGCAATTTTCCCAAAATCTCCAGGCACTCTTAAGTGAGGACCAGTCAACGGGATGGGGAAAGGCCATGAAGGTGCCCGTCTTTAACTCAGGGGCCTATGCCACTTCCTTCTGCTACCATCCTCCACTGCTCTCTCTGACAGGCAGCCCATGCCTGGGCTGCTCTCTCCCCTCTCCCATCAACTACCCGATCTTCTATGACCAAATCCAGAAGAGAAGATGCAGACTTCCCACCCCTGCCTCACAGCTGAAAAAGGAGGGAGAAGGCAGGAATCACAGCATCACAGATCTAGGGCAGTGGTTCTCAAAATCTGGAGGTCTCGTGATGCTGCTTTACATTCTTAAACATGATTGGAAAGCTCCTGAAGAGTGTTTACATAGGTTATCTCTCCCGATATCTACCATATTAGAAATAAAAATGTTTTATTTTTATGAAAAGTCTTGACCTCAAAGACCCTTGGAAAAGTTTATTGTGTTTGTCCTCTGTTCTTGAGGAGGACCATGACATCAGGGAGATGATGACATGACTTGCAGTCGACTTTGATTTGCGTGAGGGAGAGCTGTGCAAGGCCACCAGCCTCACTTTCTCCTCCAGAGCCATCTGGGTCCGGTGGCCTGATATTCATCAGGATGACTGGAGATGGCCCAGGATGTTTATACTTTGAGGATCACTGACTTAGATTGTAGAAGGAAACTTGAAGAGGCTGATTGTTCCTCATACATCCCACCTCAGTTGTCTTTGCACCAGCGATTTCCCCTGCCTGGAACCCTCTCACCTCCACTTCTTAGAATCCTCCATTTCCTTCAAGATTCAGCTGAACTCTAATTTAGATTGTAAGTTCCCTGAGGGCAAGGGCTGTCTGGATATCCCCAGAGCTTAGCACAGTGTCAGGCACAAAGTAGGCACTTAATAAATGTTTATTGAATTGAACCATCAACTCTTTAGGAGGCCTTTCCCACTCCCCCCCTTAACCTTCTCCCAGGTAATACTGTATCAGTGTTTTATATGTGTGTGTGTGTGTGTGTGTATGTAAGTATATGTTGTCCCTCCTTAAAATGTAAGCTATGAGGACAGTCTAATTGTGTGGGTGTCTGACTTTGAGCCCAGTGCCTGGTACACAGCAAGCACTTAATAAATGCTTGTCGACCAATTCACTGACTGATGCCAAAAAGTGGTGCCTGGATCAGAGGTAGATGAAAGTGGGGAGGAGGAGGGAGCTCAAATATCTGACTTCCCTTGGGGATCCAGGGACCTCTTGTATTATATTTCTCCTCCTAGGACTTCCTCTCCTCACTCCCATCCCCTAATTCCCACCGGGCCACTTGCTGGGCCAGAGAGGTTATTGGGGGGATGTAAATCTTCAAAGGGATTTGTCATCATTAACCATAATGGCTGTGGCAGTATTAATTAGCTGGCTATAAGGGACTGGCTCTATGATTTCACTGGCACAGGGAACTCCCTCCTGAATGAGGAAGTCTGCACCATTGAGACAACTTACAGCATTAAAAAGCTGCCTCTTATTAACCAGGAATTAATAACACCACAGCTGATTTCAGTCCAGCTTCACAGAAGTAAGGATCAGAGCCCAGCACCCTTCCAATGCTGGACACGAGACCTGAGTGATGGGATTGGAGCCTCCTCCCTTTGCTCACTCCGCAAAGGCAGAAACCAGTTCTTCCAGCCTCCGCTTTCCCAGCCCAGCCATCCAGCTGCTCTCACCTCCCTCCCTCTCTCGCTTTCTGGGTTTTGACACATCTCAACGTGAAAGAATGTAAACAGGGGGGGAGAAAAAGAGGAGGCATGCCGAGGAAAGGAGATAAAAACACAAGCCCCCTAGCAAACAAGTAGAGAGAGAGAAAGGTAAATCCAGCATCCTTAGAGGAGGGGGAAGGGGGATCCAAGGGGGCAAGTACTATGAACCCAGGACCATGAGGCCCTCATCTGGAAAGTGGTCTCCTGCCAACCTCCCAGCTGGGACTCTGGATCTGTTTCTGTCCTAGGAAAGCCTTGTTCTGGGGTTACCTAAAAGGGACCACTGGGGATGAATGCAAAGTCAAACACCAGCCAGTCTAGGCCTTCCAGTAGCTCTCGGTCCATACAGGACTACAGAAAATAGATACAATGTAAGGGGGTCTAAGGGAAAGGGTGTGAGTTAAACAATAGTTAAGAAAAATGTAACTAAAGTTCGATTAGGCCAGCTACTCTTCAAAAGGACCGACTCTCTTCATTCCTTTCACCCACTGTCAGAAAACTTGGCTGTCAGGAAGATGCAGAGGGAGGGAGAAAACACGTAATGACATTGACTTACTTAATTCCTAGTCCATCAGGATTTGGGAAGACCAGAGGCACTCTGAGGGCTTCTCTCTGTACGTACTCAAAGTTGAAATCTGAACATTTGGATTAAAGCAAATCAATCAATACACAAAGGAACAAAGGAAATTCCCATTCTGCCATTTACCCCCAGTAAAACTGCAGCTGCTAGGCCTCCCTGGGCCTCAGTTTCTCTTAGTTTTGTAAAAGGAGGCAGTCAGACTAGATGGCTATCTCTAGCCAAGCTGGTCCCCATGATTAAAATGCACCCTCTGTTCACATCTGCCTCTTATAATCCCTAGATTCCTTCAAGGCAGAATTTATGTGTTACTTCCTACTGCAAACCCTTCCCAATCCCCATAATCCTTAGGGCTCTCTCCTTCCTCCTCATAATTCTCGGTTGACAGGTTACATTCCCCCTGGAGGATGCAAGTTTCTTGAGAGTAAGGATTCTTTTTCATTTTGTATTAGCAGTCCAAGGACCTACCCCAGCACTTAGTACACAACAGCCTTCAAGAAATGCAGCTAGGTGTCACAATGGCTAGATCAATGGGCCTGGAGTCAGGCAGGAAGATCCAAGTTCAAATCCCACCAGAGAAACTTTGCTCTGTGACCCTGGGCAAAGTAACTTAATCTCTGCCTCAGTTTCCTCATCTGTAAAACCTGGATAATAATTGGCATCTACCTTCCAGAGGCACTGTGAGGTTTAAATCTAAAATCTACACTCCTGAGAACCTTTAAGGTCCTTTTCAGCTCCAAGTCTATTTCCCAGTTGGATAATAAGCCAAGGCATGCCTGGCATCAGGGAGAGAGATGGTTGTTGCCTGAAGAAACAACCCCAGATAAGCAGAGCCCAGCCTGCCCCTCTTCCTACTCAGTCATTCCTAAACCCACTGGTCAGAACTTGTCAAGAAACACCCTGAGGTTTGGTTGTTTGGGGTTTTTTTGGGGAGGGGGCAGATGGAATAGGGGTGTGGAAGGAAGCCTGGATTAGGCACAACCTGGAACCTGGAGCTATGGCCAGCATCGGGGTGGAGCCCCAGACCCAGGCAGGGCTCAAAAGAGGCACCCTTCCCATCCCTTCCTGACACCTGGATAGATGGGCAGAATAGTAAAGCTTGGAGGGCTCCCATTGTAGCCACAGATCTGTGAAGGCCTTATTGTAATTGCCTGTATAGTGAAGGGGAGGGGAAGAGAGCCGTTTCCCTGGAAACTATGTATTTGGTGCCAAAATAACCAGGGAGTTTAGGTACAATACTGTTGTCTTGACAGTGACGATTCTGCTACATCAATCTTATATTTCCTTCACCTAGAGGATTAGCTAAGCTTTTGGGCGGGGAGGGAGAGCTGAGACAGTTGGGGAGATGGACAGAGAAGTCTCAATTAAGTCTTTAAAAACCCCCAGGTGGTAGCCCTGTCTCCTCATCTTGAGGCCGATCTGGGGTTTATTTTAGAGCCAGGGACTCCCCAAATGTTAGAGAACAGGGCTTTGCATTCATTTATTTTTCCTAATGAATTGTATCTAGAAAGGCTATGGAGTATTCACACAAAAATCGTCTCAACTTCTGCCTTCCTCCAAGCCCCACAGCGGACTCAGACACAATTCTGGAAGAAGTCAGGTCAGGAAGATGGGGATAAGAGACGTTACCGGAGAACCAAGAGATAGGGTGAGGATTCCACCCCCACCCTCTGACACACACTCCCATCCCCACAAGGCAAATGTCACTCCGGTCATCCCAGCTCTAGGGACGGATGAATAAGCCCTTTTCTGGTTCAGGGGCCCGAGTGCAGTGAGATGGAAGAGGTTTTAGCTAAGACTCAGGCCGAGGACAGGGCCACTCACACTCTCCCCTCCCCCAACTCTCCCAACCATACCAGGGGCACTTTCCCTGGGGGCAGGTCACCCGGAACTCCACACAAACCCACTTTCAGGAAGAGAATAAAGAAAAAACATAAAACTAGCAAAGAGTCAGGGATGGCCATTTTCAGAGCCCCTAGGGCTCAAATATGCAGGATTAAGAAGGGCAGTATAAAAGTTTAACGACTGAATGCAAAGGGTAGCAAGATCCAGCGCAAAGAGGTCAGGATTCGGAGTCAAAAGATTAAATACCCAAAGACCAGGGCCAAGTCATTGCCTCCACCAGGGCTTCCTTTTTCCAATTCGGCACCCCACCTGGAATGCCACAGCCTCCCCCTCTACTCAAGGTCATGGCTTCTGCAGGTCCAGAAAGAAATCTCCATAGATTTAAGGAAGAGATCTCAGTCGCTCCAGCTAAAGAATCCTCCCCCACCCCCAACACCTCCCCAGGAGCACAGCCCTTCTCCGTCTTCCTCAAAAAAGCTCCCAAGGTGCTAGGAGATCCTCACGAGAAAGGAGGAAGGGAAGCTCTCCTCTTTTTTTTTTCTCCTCCCCAAACTAGAGCTGGGGAGAGTAACGAACTAACGTTAAAGAGTAATGGGCAGGAAGGCTAGGAAGAAATTCCTTTCCAATCCCAAGCTTTTAGGCCCTGTCCCGTGGGCTCAGCACACAACTTCTAAACCAAAGACAAATGCAAAGTGAGGTTCTGCCTTTCCTGGGGTGGCGAGGGAGGCTGAATCGTGCATACATCCCAGCAACTAAGGTCGTATTACTTGGTTTAAAAGAGAGGAGAGCAAACCAAATGAAATCAAGAAGATCTGTATAAAATAAAAAGGCTTTTTTTTTTATAAAAACGGGGGAAAAAATCAAACCAGAAAGGAAACGCCAAGAGAATATAAATTAGGGGTGCAAAAGTAAAGATTGCCCCCTAAAATACGCGAAAGGACAGTTTGAGCTGGGCTCCCAGCGGGCTGAGGTATACCAGAACAGTGCCGGGCCAGACGGGCGGCGCACAGGGCGCCAGGCTCTAGCGCAGGGAGCTGTCCCGGCCTGGATCGGCTACCAGGCGACCAGGCTCAGGTGCGGAGGCTCGAAAGAAACCCACACAGCCAGGCTAGTCCTCTCCTACTCTTTTAGGGCTGGGGACCTACTTCCTCTAGGACCTCGGGCTGAAAAGGGGAAAAAGGCTGCGGGTGGGCAAACAGGCCGGGAGGAGGAGGAAGGGAGTGCAGGCCCGCAGAGCGCTCTGGATGGAGGGCAAAGCCAGGATTGCACCAGCCGGCCAGGGGAGCCCGCAGGAGAACCGCAGAGGAGACGGCCGAACTAAGAAGACTAGACGGCCTGGTCCCAGGCGCACATCCCCCTCCCCTCAAGCTCGGAACCAGAGCACCAGTATGAACGGGTGACAGGTATAGAACTGGCCTAGGCCCCACTGGGCTACCCACCCCTAACCCTGGCCGTCACCCTTCCCCCAGCCCACACCCTCCCCCACCCCCCCATGGCTCAGCCTCATTTCGTCACCGGATCCCCTGGAATGGGGGACAGGAGCGCGAAATACGAACCAGCCACAGCTTTCCCACGTGCGCGCACCGCAGACTGGGATGTTCTGGGCTGGCCTGCGCTGCTCAGCTCGCAGCTGGCCCGGGACCCCTGGGTGCCAAGCAAAGATGGGAAGAATAAATAGGAGAAGTGGGCAGGCTGGGCCACGCTCACCTTTCCCGTCCATGGCGCGCACGAAGTCCCCCTGGTAGTGGTGGCTGCGTAATTTCTCCTCCAGGCTGAAACCCCTGACGCTCACAATCTCCTCCACGTCCGAGGAGTCCTCGTTCTCGTCATATCCCTGACGGTTGATGGAACGCTGCGGGGACCCAAGCCAGAGACCCCGCAGGCGTTACTGCGGGGGGCATTTAGGGTGTCCATTGGGTCTGCCAGCCCGCACCAACCCGACCCACCGAGCAGGTGCAGGCGCAGGGTACCCATACAGTCGACCCCAGGCAGACCCTCGCAACCAGCGAACAGGCGAAGTCACTTTTACAATTGGGGCAGGGGTCAGGGGCTTCACCCCCCTCGTTAAGCTAGCCAGTGGGCTAGTGGGACAAGCTCGCCCACAGCTATTCCTTCCTAGTCCCAGCTGGATAATCGAAAGCGAAGGGACCCTCAGGCAGCTGGCCACACCCCTACTATTTTGGAGGTGCCCCCCTACTCTATGATATCGCCCCACCAGCGGAAGCCGCGGGCCAAAGCCCGGGTTATGTAAACTAAGAGGGAGCTGCAGGCGAGCGAAAGCCAAGCGCTTCGGCCGGACTGGGCTGGGGGGGGTGCCTCCGCGAGGGGGATTGGAGGTGAGGGGCTAGGGGCCTGGGGAAGGTAGGCTGCTAGGGAGGGGGGTGTAGGCCCCGAGAGCTTGCAAAGCCTGGCCGGGTAGCAGAGGGTGGCGGCGGCTCACTGGGCGCTGGACCCGGGTGGAAGAAAGGAAGACCTGGGTATCGGGGAAGCGAGGTGCCCCCAAGGGCCTCCAGGGGAGCCGGGCAGCTGCTGTACATTAAGCTCGCCCTGCGCCCGCTCGAAGAATGGGGGTGGGGGGAGAGCAGGGACAGGAGAAAGGTGGCCAACCGCTCACAAAGCTCCCACTGGGGACCCCAAACACACCAGCAGCTGCTTCCATCCGCTGCTCATCCCCCCCCACCACACACACACACACACACACACACACTCACGCACGCGGCGTGGAGGGATATCCCCCCACCCCTTTCCCCACATCTCCAGCTCTACAATCCTCCCACACACACCCCCCCATCACCACCACGCTGGCGAGTCCTAATCCCCAGCGATCGCCCCCCACACCCCGTTCCCACTCAGGCAGCCACCTCCCCCAGCTGCCCCCCACCCCACCTAAGTGTCTGAGCTGGGGGGCCAAGAGTAAACTGCCTGCTTCCTTTTGCATGCAATTTATTATTTCTTTTCCGGTCCTCTTCAACACACGGAAAGGAAAGAGAACGCAGGGGAGGAGAGAGGGGAGGAGGAGGAAAAATTAGAGATCTATAATATACAGACACAGATTTAAAAAAAAAAAACAGCTACACACCAATCTTCGTCCAGAGCCTTTCTCTGCCTCCATTTTTTTTGGGAGAGTTCACCAATTAATTGGCAACACTCCTGCCCCCTGCATTTTGGCCCCGAGGGGGAAGGAAGAAGGACCGAAGGAAACAAAACAAAAACAGAATCTGAAAGAAAAAGAAGCCAAAAAAAAAAAAGCCCCAGCCGAGATCTACAAAGTTTTTTGCACCAACACTTTGGGGAGATCCGTTTTGCAAAGTCCTAGGAAACCATTTTCACTGGGGAGGGGGGGGAGGAGGAGGGCGGCGACGTCATAATCCCCGGAACGTAAACATTGTTGCCGATCGCGTTCGGAGCTGGGAGGCTCGGCCGGGAAGGGCGGGGGCGGGGGCAGAGAGCGGAGGGGGCGGGGGGGGGGTGAGAATTCGGCCGGGCGGGGGCGGAGGCTGAGGCTGCAGCGGGAGAGAGAGCCCGGAATGCACCGGGCGGGCGGGCGCAGCTACTGGCTTCCCATTGCTGGGTTTGGTGGTCGGGTCACGAGTGTGCAGCAGGCAGCACGCCTGCGCCGCCGCCGAGGGCTGCGGGGACTTCTGAGGGTTCCGTTGGCCCCTGGGTTGCTGCAGCCGAGAGGGGGTGGGGGGACGGCGTGGAGGGAGGGGCAGACTACTGGAGGGAGCACCCCCACCCCAGACCTGGAGCCTCCCCTTCCCGGCTGCATCCCTCCCCGCCCCCCTACATCTGTCCCAGGATATCCCATTTCTAGTCTCCGAGCCTTTGCTTAGTCTGTCCTTCATTCCTGCCCCCCGGTTTTTAGACTCCCTAGCTTCCTTGAGACTTGGCTCACGCACCGCTTTTTGCAGGAGTCCTTCTGTGATCCTCCCAACCAAAAAGTATCTTGTATGTACCCATTGTCCCTTCTGAAAAAAAAATGCAAGTTCCTTGAGGACTGGAGCTGGTTCGTTGGGGTTTTGTTTGTTTTTTTCTTTACATCCCCTAAACCCAGCACAGCGCCTGGAACTCTGTAGGACCTTTAAAAAGTCAGTGGACATTTATTAAGTACCCACTACGTTCCAGGCTTCGTGCTAAATGCTAAATATAAAAAGATCCCTGTTTTCAAGGAGCTCGAAATCTAAAGGGGCAGTAGGCAATCTGCACAAGCTATGTACAAATACAGGGAAAATTGGAGATCATCCCCAGGGAAGACACTGGAATTAAGGAGATCAGGAAAGGCTTCTCGTAGAACTGGGAATTTTGGCTGGAACTTGAAGGAAGCCAGAAGGTGGAAATGAAGAGGAGAGCACTAGATGCATGGGGGACAGACAGAAAAAATGGCCAGAGCCGAGAGATGAAGTGTCTCATTCCGGGAATAGCAAGGAGACCCCAGTCGCTGAAGAGTACGTGGGAGGGGAGGGTGTTCAATTATACAAATACAATTAATAAGAGCTAACAATTATATAGCTAATATCTATTGTTTGATCTTCAGAGCCATCTAGTAGGGCACCATCCCCAGTTTACAGACAACAATTAATTACTGACCCCCTGGATTCCCTCAACTGCCAGCTAAAATTCCACTTTGTACAGGAAGCCTTTCCCAACTCCTTAATTCCTTCTGTTAATTATTTTTTCTTTATTCTGTGTATAGTGTGCTTTGTATATATTTGTTTGCATTAGATTATGAGCTCTTTGAGGGCAGGGACTGACCTTTGCCTCTTTTTATATCCCCACAGCTTAGCACATAGTAGGCACTTTATACATGTTTATTGAGTTAAATTGAGTTGAACTTAATCTGCTTGCCTAGAGTAGCAAAGCTAGCAAGCTAATGAGTAAGACAGGATTCAAACCCAGCTCTTCTCACCCTCTCTCCAGGGGCACCTATCTGCTTCCTTGTCTAGAAAGGAAGAAAATTCTACTAAATGAAGTGTGGGGTTGGGGTAAGAGGGTCTGGAGAGACTTTTCTAAAGAAGCAGGAGCCCCTATACACAGTAGGTACAGATAACTTATTTCCTTTTGTTTCATTTTGAATCTCTTACCCTCTAATTCAATTAACAGGAGATTCATTTTGCTGGGGCCCCGATCCAACAGCCCCTAGACATTCTCTGCTCTCAGACAGCTTCCTGTCTGAAATGGACAAACCCCAAAATGGAGACGTTTGTGTTCTGAGGTTCTGTCTCTACCACTGAAGCCCTCTGAAGTCTAATCGTCCTTTAGTATCTGGCCCACAAGGCCTGCTTTCTGCCCCTCGCCTGTGACTGTTCATCCCTTGCTTGTGGGCCTTCCATCCAGATTGGCCTGAGAACCTGGAATGCATTCCATCCCAAAATGCCTTCTTCAAAGATCAGCCTAAGCCTCACCTCCTCCACCTAGCCCACTAGACTCTACAAGGGCCCCTCCCTCCATGACTTGGTAATATAGTCTGTATATATTTAGCATCTATATACAGACTGTGTTTATATGGTTACAAATTATTTCTTATATGGTTACATGTCATTTCCATAATGGAAAGTAAACTCCCTAAGGGCAAGGACTTCCTTTTTTTGTGTATGTCTTTATATTCCCAATGTCTGAGTGCTGGACCTGGGATCAGGAAGACTAAGGTTCAAATCCTGCCTCAGAAACTTGCTAGCTGTGTGACCCTGGGCAAGTCAATTCACCTATATTTGCCTCAGCTTCATCTATAAATCGTGGGTGATACCTCCCAAATTAGTTAACCTTAATGTGCTCTAGAAATGCCTGCTATTATAAATAATAAATGTTGTTGATTGGTAGATGGACAGATGGATTGGAGATTCTCCAGAGTTATATACCAGTTTCTGGCAGGTCCCACTCAAACTGGAAAGGGTTCTAATAGAGGCCCCAGGCTGGATTATATCTTTTATTCAGGTTGGCCTTATTCGAAGAGGCTTGGATCCAGAAAATTGGCCACCAGCTGAGGAATTTAAAGGGGTTCATAGCAAGCCAAGGCCTGTTCACAAAGGCAAAGAGGGGGTTGGGCTTTGCATGGAGGACAGATTCCATGATTAAATTTGAAGATTCTCGAAGTGTTGAGGGTCTGTGTGGTATCCTGGCAAACAGCCTGGACTTGGCTGGAGACAGGAGAGATCTGGGCTTTCAGTAAGAGGATGGGGGTCCAAATCCCAATTTTGCCATCTGTGTGATCTTGGTCAAGCCACCGGTCTCAACTCCTACGCTGTGTTAGAGGCTGAAGCTTCAGAGACAATTAATACCATCCCTGCCTTCAAGGAGCTTCCACTCTGTTGGAGAGATACAAGATTTACAAAGATAGGTTCATGGTAGATGGAAGTCTAGATTTGAACCTCGGTCTTCCGGACTCCAGGTCCAGTACTCTGTCCTCCTTATTCCACCTAGCTGATGAATAGAAACATACAAAAATGATAAAACGTCCTTGCCCTCAGGGGGTTTACCCTGTATTAGGGAAATTATATGTAAGCACAGGAGTAGATACAACATGTATAGGGATTGAACAACGGGGGCTCTTGTGGCTGTAGAAGGTGATATGGGAGCCTTGAAGGAAGCAGAGATGACACAGGAGTTGATCCCAACCACCACGCCAGATGGCATCCCCTGTGAAAGGCACCAAGGGGGGAGATGGAATGTCAAGTTCAGACAACAGGCGGTTTGGCTGGAACATGGAGTGCATGAAGAGGAGTAATAAAACAAGGCTCAAAAGATAGATGGGAGCCAGAATGGGGGTGGAGTCCTAAGATGCCAGGCAGGGAATGATCTTGGCAGCTGTGTGAAAGATAAATGGGAAAAGAGGAGAGAGTGGAGACAGGGAAACTGCCTAGGAAGTGATAGATCAGAGATCAGAGCCCCAAAGGGACCCCGGGGACCAACTAGCCCAACTCCCTCATTAAAGAGGAAACCAAGGCACAAGGAAGTTAAGCAAATTAGTTTGGGTCACGCAGTGGTAGAATTAGGGTTGGAATCAGTGCCCTTCCCCCCCCACCACCAGGCTATGTTGCCTTCATTACAGTTGTCAAGGGGAAGTGGGGGGGGAGAGATGATGAATATTGAACCCTTAAACTGGAGTGGTGAGCCCTCCGATCGTGAAGGAGATTTATAGCAATAAATACTCAGGGCAGCTAGGAGGTGGCTTGGTGTGAGGAAGACCTCAGTTCAAATTCAGCTTCAGACACTTACTAGCTGGGTCACCCTGAGCAAGTCACTTAACCCTTTTTGCCTCAGTTTCTTCATCTGAAAAATGAGCCAGAGAAGGAAATGGAAATCACTCCAGTATCTCTGTCAAGAAAATGCCAAATGGGGTCACCAAGAGTCATGGGACATGACTGAACTGGAGCAATGCCTCCAGGTGAACTTGGAGAAAGATTTAGAACAATAAATATTTGTTAAAGCCAAGGATTGTAGATTTTAAGTTGGAAGTCAAACACAGAGTCCAGCCCCTTCATTTTAGAGATGAAGCAACTAATGTTGAGAGGAGTTAAATGATTCGCCCAGAGTCATACCATTAGAGTCTGAAATAGGATTAGAAACCAAGGTGATCTTGACTCCAAGGCCAGCACCCTATCCCTCAGTTTTGATTTGGCTCTGACAATTCATTTGCTTCATTTTCCCCAATCATTTAATTTTGAAATTCTAATTTATTTATTATGTATTGGGTATTACGGCTGTCTGAAGGTGCAGCCTATCCCCCATTAGATTATAAACTTCAGGAAGGCAGGGGCCTCGTCTTATCCTCAATCTCTCTCGGCCTAGCAGTCCTTAGAACATAGTAACAGTAGACCCAGACAAAGAAGGAATTAAGAATCTAGGAAGAAAGAAGATTCCTACTTTGTATCCTGTATCCTTTGGAGAGATGAGAGCTACACTCAACTCAGAAAAGTTGGATGCTTGAGCCAGCATGGTGGCAGTGGATAGATCAGAGGACATAGGTTCAAATCTTGACTTGGCTGCCTCTGAGACCTTGGACAAGCTACCCAACTTCCCTCAGTTTCTTCTTCCCCAAAATGAGGGGATAGCTTAGGAGATAGCGTGCTGGGCTCCAAGTCAAAAAGATCCGAGTTCTAATCCTGGGCCACTAGCTAGGTACCCTGGGCTCACTTAACTCCTCTAGGTTTCAGTTTCTTGATGTTTAAAAAGAGGGGCTAAATCTGAGCACCTCTAAAGTCTTCCCGTTCTAGAGTTGGCTTACTTTGACTTTGAATCTCTAAAGCCCAGTTCTGGAATCAAAAGACTTCATTCAGCTTGAACTGAATGCCTCCACTTCTTGCTACGTGGATGACTGTGGGCAAGTCTCCTTCCCTTTTGGGGGCCTCAGTTTCCTCATCTGTAAAATGAGCTGGAGAAGGAAATGGCAAAACCGCTTCAATATCTCTGCCAAGAAAACCCCAAATGGGATCAGGTAGAGTCAGAGCTGACTAACCTGCTAAACAGCTACAATGAACTGACTCATCTAGTCTGCAAATAAAAGGTGAAAGCCAATCTCTGCCCACAGTGAGTTTACATTCTAATGGCGGAAGGCAATGCATAAAAAGAAGTGGGACAGGGGGCGTAGCTGCTAGACGAAGGCATCCGGGAGAGAAAGTAAAGGAGAGTCAGGAGGTGTGGAGGAATGGGCAGCTTGGGCATTCTCCTTAAAACGGAGGTTTGGGGAGGAGCCAGAAAATCAGAGGGAGGGGCCACAGGGGCAGTGGGTACTTCCAATGTGGAAACCCCAGAGCTGAAGGGTCTTTCCACTTTAGAGGGACTTCCAGGACGTGGTAGAGGAAGACTGGGAGAAGAGTCAGGAAGGCAAACTGGAGAAGAATGAACTGCCTATATTTGTATTGCACCCCGATGTTTACAAATCACTTTAGCTCGTGTGGAGGCTCACAACCATCCTATGAGGTAGGATGCTACAAATTTTAATTTGCCAATTTTACTGATTAGGGAAGTAAGGCTCAGCGGGGAAAGCGGGTTACCCATATCCACAAAGTAATGGCTTGAGATCAGAGATTGTTGGGGAAAGGGGAGGACTACGCAGGACCTTCCTGAACTCTTCCGAAAATGCAGTCCCAGGCAGAGCCTCCTCTAGGCTGCAAAGAGGACTTTCTCCTTCTTTCATTCGCTTCGACTGCCTCTGGAAGTGCCCGGAAGTGCTTAATGAGTGAATGCTTATCGACAGGTTAATTTCTCCTGGTTTTCAACCATAGCGCTATAGATGGAAACAATCAGTCGCCCTGTCCTATGAACAATCAATGTTTACAGTGGTGGAAATAATTTTTCCCCAAGTCCAATTAGTGTAATTCAATAAACATCTATTAAAGCTGCTACTACATTTAAGACGCTGTACTTACTGAGTAATGACATAGAAGCAGCCCCTGCCCTCAGTGAGCTTATATTCCACTAAGTAACAAAGAGAAAAGATGATCTGGCCTAGGATCCAGGAGACATTTTGATGCCATAGGAAAAACCCTGGATTCTCAGAGTCAGAGAACCAGGCATAGGGGTGGGGAACCTGCAGCCTTGGGGTCATATGAACAAAACAATCTGTGATGTTTGCACTTAGTCAAGGCCACATGTGTCCTCGGCCTCCAGGCAGAAGGTTCCTCACTCATGTCTTACAGCATGTGTCTGACTGACCACATCACTTCCCTGCTCAATACACTCCTGTGGCTCCCTATTACTTCTGTTTTAAATGTAAAACTCTTCACACCCTGGCTCCATCCCGCCTTTCCAGGCTTACTATTTCTCCCCTCAAACTGGTCTATTTGCTGAAGCTCACAATAGGGTGGTGTGTCTCCTGTTTCCAGACCTTTGCACAGGTGGTACCCCATACCTGGAATGCACTCCTTCACTGCTGCCTCTCAGAAGCCCTCAGCTCCAAAGTTAGCTTAATTGCTACCTCCTACATGAGACTTTTCCTGAGCCTTCCAGCTATTGCCTCTCCAAATTTATCTGATATTTGTTTTAAACATGTGTATTCTGGTATTTATATGTGTTTTATGTTATCTCTTAATAGAATGCATGTTCTATGAGGTTAAGGATGGCTTCGTTTTTCTTTGTATCTCCTGGTCTAGCTCTATACCTTGTATGTTTTATTGTTTTGGGGTTATTTTGGAGGGAGGAAGGCAAGGCAATTGGGGTTAATTAAGTGACTTACCCAAGGTCACACAGCTAGTAAGTGTCAAATGTCTGAGGCCAGATTTGAGCTCAGGTCCTCCTGACTCCAGGGCCGGGGCTCTATTCACTGCACCACCTAGCTGCCTCTTTTTTTCTTTTCTTTTTTTAGTTGTTTTTTTCTGTTGTTGTTATTTATTTATTTTTATTTTATTTTAGACCCAAGGGCCAGAACACAAATACAGAATACAGGAAACAAAACTTATCATAAATTTAAATATTGAAATTTAAATGCGAAGAAAGAAAAAAAGTATGTCATGTTCATGTAAGAAATGGGAGGAGTTTTGTTTCCACAGAACTGAAGGTGTACCCCCACCCCCTTAGCAGAAACCAGGCCTCAAGGTCGGTCAGGTGAGAGGTCAGAGACTTGTACCATGCTCATGCTTTTTGAGAAGGCAGTCAGGGGAATTAGAGAGGCCAAACAGCTTGAACCAGTTCAAGCTTATCTAGTGTCTGGTCTTGGTCAAGAGTCTAGGCCTACTGATTTGCATAATTTGCATATGTTAAAGAGGGAAAGTAGGGGAAGTAAAAGAATGTAGTTTAATCCTAAACTAAGACAAGGAAAATCTAATTAACTTCACTTTTCCTTCTGCATCCTTATTATCCTACCTATATAAACTGTAAAACTATGTAAAAAATAAGGATTGTAAACTAACCATAACTCTAGCAGGAGTGGAGGGAATGGTTACCCCTGCTCCTGCACCCACATCAGTGTGTGGCTGTTCCAGTAGTAAACACTATACCTGCTTTTTTTAAGGAGTGTAATAAAATGCTTTCCTTTGCCTGCTCTCTTCTTTGGGTGAGAATGGGCAAATCACATGGATCTTCTTAAGGTCAAGTGAAGCAATGGGTGGCAGACACTTCATTCTGGGGTTACTTCTGGATCTTGCCTTGGGCTGTCTCGTGATCCCCAATGCAGTGTTAAGAGGGCTACCACTGTGGATTTTTTTGGGGCGCCCTGTGGTCTGCATAGCCTTCTTAAGGAGACATCCCTTGGGACTTCTGGCCCTGTCTTCAGAGTGTTGTGATCTTACTGCTGTCCTAAGGGGCCATCACTTGGGTCCTCCTTAGGATCTGACCCCTAGAAGGCCCTGTGATCCCCACAGATTAAGGGGGGCGGCTACTGCTTGGCCTTGTTCTGGGAGTCCTGTGGTCCACACAGCCTTCCTTAGGAATTAGCACAGGGTTCTTCCTCAGGACTTTGGCCCTGCCTAGGAAGTCCAGTGATCCCCAAAACCACATTTCTCACATTCATAACAGAATGTAAGAGGAGATTCAAAATATATAACAGTTTTCATTTTAAGAAAGCCTGCATGATAAATAATACATGTTGTGTTGAGAATTGTCCATCTTTTCTTTGCTTCCTTGTGAGTTTTCTTTTGTTCTCCTCTGTGCACTTTTAAACTTTTTTTTCTCTCCCCTCACCCTCAGTACCTTGTATGTTAACAAATACTTGTAAGAGTGAGCTAGGTGGCAAAGCTAGGGAATCAGGAAACCTTTGTTTGAATCCTGCCATCGACATTATCTACATGACCTGGGCAGGTCATTTAACTGCTTTCAGCCTTGGTTTTCTCATCTGTAAAATGGGCATAATACTGGCCCCTTCCTCACAGGGCTCTGGTGAGACAAATAAGATAATATATGTAAAGAGCTTTGCCAACCTTTAAAGCATAGCATAACAACTAGCTGTTATTATTGTCTGAATGTTCTGAGAGGAAAAAAAATTGGTCAGGGTCCAATTCCCTTCTAGTTCTCCAGCTATGATCTCAAGATTTGAGTTCTAGAGCTTACTAACTTAGGGTAATATTCGGTCCTTCACTTGCACTCTCAGATCTCCAGTGTTCTCTTTTTTAAAATAAGGGGACTGGAGTAAGTGAACCCTGAGGTCTGATTAACTAACCCTCTTGATTTTTGCGCTGAGTTGAAGTAGCTATTGGCCCTGCCCCCACCACCTGTCCCTTACCAGAGCCCTCCCCTCAAATATCCCTAAGGCACTTATCCTTATGTGACCTCCTTCTGAGTCCAAGGTTCCTCAAGTCAACAAGTATTTATTAAGTATCCACTAGGTGCCAGGCATTGTGCTAAGATACAAAAAAAAAAAAAGACAAAAGACAGTCCCTGCTCTCAGGGAGATCACAGTCTAATGAGGGAGACAACACGGAAACAATTATGTACGAACTGGATGTAGACCAGATAGAAATGGAGGTAATCCCTAGAGGGAAGGTACTAACTCTAAGTGGGGGGAGGAGGGAATGAGGAAAGACTTCCTGTAGAAGGTGGGATTTTATCAGGGACTTGAAGAAAGCCGGAAAGCCAGGAGGCAGAGATGAAGAGAGAGAGAGAGAGAGACACAGAGAGAGACACTCGCCCATGTATCAGGGACACCTTGTGAAAATGTCCAAAGCCCAGAAGTAGTGTGTCTTTCTCCAGGAACCTGGGCCAAGACACACCATAGGAAGCCAGTGTCACTGAATTATGGGTTTGGCGGGAGAGTACAGTGTAAGAAGACCGCAGAGAGCCAGGCAGGTTATGAAGAGTTTTGAAAGCCAAATGGGATTTTTATATTCAATCCAGGAGGTGATAGTGAGCCACTGGAGTTTATTAAATTGGGAGGAGGGGGGTATAACATGGCCAGATCTGAATTAGGAAGTTCAGTTTGAGAGCTGAGTAGCAGATGGATTGGAGCAGGGAAAAGAGCTGAGGCAGGCAGACCCACCAGCAGGCTATTGCAGCAATCTGGGGGTGAGGTGATGAGGGTCTGCCCCAGGAAGAGGAGAGAGGAGGCACATATGTACAAGAGATGTTACAAAGGTGGCATCCATAGGCCTTGGTAACAGATTGGATATGGTAGGGGAGGGGAGAAGAGGCAAGGATGATATCTTGGGAGCCTGGGGGACTGGAAGGACTATGGTGCCCTTGACCTATTAAGAAAATTCTAGAAAGGTAAGGGATGGGATGTGGGGCAAGAAAATGAGTAGGGGAAGGTCTTCTCTTTAATCTTGAATTCCCAGTAATAAATATGTGTGGGATGGATGAATAACAGACAGTGAGCAAAGGAAGAATCACTAATTTGGAACTGGAAGATTGAGAGACTGTCCTTTTGGCTTTATCATAGAGGAATAGTACTAATCCCTCACATCTGTTTTGGGGGTTTCTTTTCAATTTGATTTAAACTTAAATGCATAAAGATAAAAAAGAGAATATTTCCATGCGCACAGCCCAACATAAAAAGATTATATTCATTATAAAACCACAAATTTACATTTCACACTATTTACTTTTTTTCAAAAGACTATATATCATTTTTAAAGCTACTCTGCTTTCTTTGCTTCCTTCTAAATTTTTATACTTTTATTCTCTGCAATGTACTTTCTAAATTTTTTTCCTTTCTCCGTACCCCACCTTAGATATGGCTACCATTAGATACATATATACACATATGTATCTATACATGTGTGCATAGATGTGTGTGTGTGTGTGTGTGTGCGTGTGTGTGTAAACCATACTATACATACTTCTCTTTATCAGTTCCTTCTCTAGAGGCAAATCGACTTTTTTTTTTTGGACTACATTAAAGAGGCCATTTTTCCCCTAGTCTTAATCACTGAATGGGCTTTACCTTAGTCAAACTGAGACTTGTTAAAAACCTTAGCTTTAAAAGGCCAAGGTCTTCCACTGCATCTGGGGTCATCTCTAGTCCTCCTGATGTGTATCTCTGGCCACTGGACCCAGATGGCTCTGGAGGAGAGAGTGAGGCTGGTGACTTTACACAGCCCTGCCTCACTCCAATCCAGTTCACCTGCATATCATGGCATTACCTCCCTGATGTCATGGTCCTTTTTGAGAAACAAAGGACAAACAATAACAACAGAGGCAAATGACATCTTCCTTCGTAGGACCTTTGTAGCTGACTTGATTATCTATACTCAAAATGGGTTATTTATAATACTCAAAATGGGTTAGTTGCTCAAAGTTGTTCTTAAAACAATACGGATGTTACTGTATACAGCATTCTCTTGGTTCTGCTCATCTCACTCTTCATTATTTCATGTAAGTCTTTCCACATTTTTCTAAAATCAACCAGTTCCTCATTTCTAACAGTACAGTAGTATTCCATTACATTCATATACCACAACTTGTTCAGCCATTCCCCATTTGATGGGCATCCCCTCAATTTCCAATTCTTTGCCACCACAAAAAGAGCTACTCTAAATATTTTAGAATACATAGATTCTTTTTCTCTTTCCCTGATCATTTTGGGAAACCGACCTAATAATGATAATGCTGGGTCAAAGGGTATATATACACAGTTTTATAACTCTTTGGGCACAGTTCCAGATTGCTCTACAAAATGGTTGGATCAGCTCACAGTTCCTGCAATGGTGAATTAGTGTCTCGATTTTTCTACATCCCCTCCAACATTTGCCCTTTTCCCCTTCTATCATTGTAGCCAATCTGATAGATGTAAGATGATATCTCAAAGTTGTTTTAATGTGCATTTTTCTAATCAATAATGATTTAGAGCATTTTTATATAACTATAAATTGTTTTGATTTCTTCATCAGAAAACTGCCTGGTCCATATCCTTTGACCATTAATCAAGATCCCCTTAAATTTATAAACTAGAAAAGAGATACTGGGATCTCTTCAGTACTCTGGGCAGCCCAGAGAAGTCAGAGCAGATATTATCTGGATTTTACTAATAAGGAAACTGAGGCTTGGAGAGGAAAACACTTCACTCAGATCTGCCAAGCTCCCCCAAGATTGAGGCCCAGTGTTTTCAGGCTGACTGTCCTCATGGGACTTGGAGACATAGGGGGTCTACTTTATCATAGTATAGGAGGGATGTCCCACATCCTTACCCTAATTAATGCAGCTACCCAGATGTCCTGACAAAGGTATGGAGGAATAGACTGGGGGTAGGGGAAGTACAATCAGGCTATGGATTCATAGTTGAAAGGGTCATCTAGTCCAACCCTCTCATTTTGCAGATGAGGAAACTGAGGCCAGAGAGGAAGTGACCGTGGTCGCATAGGTAGTAAAGGGCAGAGGTGGGATTTAAACCTTCTTTCCTACATACCCCCTGCCTCTCATTCAGGCCTCCTAACAGTTCATCATGGTGGGTACTACTGGCACTATTATGTCCATTTCATAAATAAGAGTTTGAAATTCAGTGTGACTAGGTCACATAGCTAGTAAGTGCCTAAAATCTGATTTGATCCTAGGACTTTGTGGCTCCCCGCCTAGCATTTTCTATCCACTATCCCACCCAGGCTCTCTGTTCCAGCAGCCCAGAAAAAACCCACCACCCCCAAAAATGCATCTCCCAAAATGGGATAGTCACACTCTAAGAGATAGCTGGGTGAAGTGGGAGAGCGGAGGGAGAGGAGGTGCAAAGAAAAGCTGGCTGGTTAACTTCTTAGCCCGAGTCAAAATTGTGAAATTGGGCCTTGTGTTTCTCTTGGAGGCTTCTTCCCCCACAGAGGTAGCCCCTCTCCCTTTCAGCCTCTGAAAATGTCATTGCCAGAAGTCTACTGGATATTATCACCCCTGGCTGACCGGACTGTAAGTGTCTTCCTGGAAGGAGAATCTCCTAAATCTAGAATGTCCAAAAGGAACCTTAGATATCTCAGAGGAGGCCTGTTGCCTCTAAGGTAAAATA
The DNA here is from genome assembly GCA_028646595.1 of Phalanger gymnotis. Taxonomy (NCBI): domain Eukaryota; kingdom Metazoa; phylum Chordata; class Mammalia; order Diprotodontia; family Phalangeridae; genus Phalanger; species Phalanger gymnotis. Next base: position 28,358,742 of record CM053622.1, read on the forward strand.
CCAGCTTGTCTCTTTGTGTTTTGGGGCCGTTCACCACCGTCTGGCTCCCATCCGCCTTTCCAGGGGTTATTACACATAATGACCTTTCATGTACTCTTAGGTCCAGCAGCTCTGACCTCTCTCCAACAGAACATAACTTTCCTGTCCCTGCCTTGGCCCAGATTGTCTTCCGTGCCTGGATTGCACTTCCTCTTCAGTCCTGGTTAGAATACCCAAGGATCCTTCTAAGGTCAGTTGAAATGCCATCTCCTATATGAGCCTCTTCTTACCCAACCAGGGCTAGTCTCTCTTTGAAAATTACCTTACTTCTTTTACTCTGTGTGTGTGTATATGTGTGTGTAGATAGACAGACATAGATATGAACCTATATATTTATTTATTTTATTTTCTCACATAGAATGTAAGGTTCTTTAGGGCTGGCTGGCTTTATTTGTGTCTTCTATCCTTGTGTACCCAGGGCCTAGTCCAGGGTTAAGGAACCTGTGGCCTCAAGGCTATGTGTGGTGCTCTCAGTCCTCAAGTGTGGCCTGTCAAAGTTTGAAGTCAGAAGGCCACACTTGAGGACCTAGAGGACTACTTGTGGTCTCCAGGTCGCAGGTTCCCCACCCCCTGGACTAGTCCCTCTTCAGGTATTTGAACTATTGATTTCGAGGGCTCCTTCTATGTTATATACCCCTTATCAAAATCATGCTAGGTAGCCCATTGGATAGATTGTTTGGTCTGGAGTCAGGAAATTCAAATCTAGCTTCAGATATGTATTAGCTGTGTGACCCTGGGCAAGTCACTTTACCTCTGTGTGCCTCAATTTTTTCATCTGTAAAATGGGGATAACAATAGCGCCTACCTCCTAGGGTTGGTATGAGGATCATGGTAATTGTCAGTTGCTTAGCACAGTGCCTGGCATGTAGTAAGAGCTACATAAATATTAGTTTCTGTTATTATGTTGTTAAATGTATAAAACAAAATACATAGGATTATAAAAGAAATCAATTATCATGAAATAGTTATGACAATATTAAAAAAAATCAGGAACCTCCTTGTCATCTATCCGTTAAGATTAAGACCTCTTAGGAGCAGCGAGGTGGTGAAGTGAGTAGAGCACCAGCCCTGGAGTCAGGAGGACCTGAGTTCAAATTCGGCCCCAGACACTTGACACACTTACTAGCTATGTGACCTTGGGCAAGTCACTTAACCTCAATTGCCCTGCCATCCCCCCTGCAAAAAAAAAAAAAAGATTAGACCTCTGGTCTAGGGAAAGGATAGACTCGTTAGATTTCACACATACACACACACACACACACACACACACACACACACACACACACACACACCCAAGGCAGAACTAGGGACGGTGGGGACAAGTAAGAAAATTTTGACTATATAAGGAAAAGCTTCCTAATCATGAGACCTGTCCAGAAGTGGAAGGAGCTACCTTGGAAAGTAATGGGGTTTCCCATCCATGCTGGTTTTCATACTGGATGGCCACTAGAAGGAATGAATGAATGAATGAATGAATGAATAGAAAACATAGCTTACATCCCACCTTCCTCAGAAGACCCAACCCTCCCCAGTGCCTGAGGTCCCAGAGTAACTTCCACTTACTCTATATACAACTTTTATGCATCTAGTTATTTCACCGTCATCCAGTAGAACTTAAACCCCTCTTTGCACCCCCACCCCCACCCCAGTACCTAGCCCAAGGCTTATAAATGCTTTCTGACTCTGTGCCAGGCTCCTTGCTAAAAATCTGGGGATTCAATTACAGGATACAGACAGTTCTTGCCCTCCAGGAGCATGCTTTCGAAACAGGGGGAGACAAAAGCCGTATTTGTTGGGGGCATTGGACAGGGGCCCCTGGTTCTGGTAGGATTTGGACTATGGAGACTGTGCGTTTCTTTCAGTTCAGGATTCTGTGACCCTCTTTTTATCTGGGTGGAATCTGAAGACCCGAGAGGGAGAGAGAGTGACAGTACCTTGCCCTGAGGAGGTTTAATAGTTGTGTGTTGTATTCAATCTTCTTACCCAAACAAAGTCCCACTAAGAATCTTACTCTTCTTTGTAACTGGGGGTGGATGGGGCCTGGGGGTTCTCCAAGGGAAGGTATTCAGTAAATATTTGTCGATTGATGGATTTGCTCTCTGTGGGCTATTTGCATTTTAAGCTTTATCTCTAATTGGGAAATGAAAGGCTTTGTTGCACTGCTGGAAGAATTTCAGACTCCGGGAAGAGGGTAGGAAGGGGGTGGAGGAGGGGACTGAGAAGAACCCTTTGAAATCCTTCCGGTCAATTCTCTTTAACCTTACCGGACACCCCCACCCCCACCTCCAGTGGAATCGTGGCAGAAAATGTGCCAGATTAAAAGTCCCTGGGCCCATCATTCTTGGAACATAGTATGTGCTTAATAAATGTTTTTTCCATTCATTCGTCCACCCACCCACCCACCTGTCCATCGAGCCCTCTGTCTGTCTGCTCATCCATCCATCCATGTCCATCCATCCATCCATTCATTCACAGATTTAAGCTGGAAGCAATCTTACAGGATTTCCCATTCCACACTCCATCTCTGGTCCGAAGACTTTGCACTGGTTCTTCCCCCTGCCTGAGATAAATTCCCTCCCCCCTCGGCCTCTTGGAATCTCTGGTTTCTTTCAAAACGGAGCTCAAGTGACAAAAGCCTGGGGCCTTTGCTGGTTCCCCAGCCACTAATGCTTTTGCCCATCCGGTTGCCTTTCATCTGTTTGGTATACATCTATATGTGTGTACTTCGTCTCCCCCATAGAGGGAGAGCTCATTGAGGGCAGGCACTGTTTCTGTGTCCCCAGCAGCTGGCCTGGCACCTCCAACAAAGTTGCCACTTAATAAATGTTTATTGAAGGATTGGTGAGTTTAGTCCAACAAAGTCTTCTTACAATTAAAGAAACCGAGGCCAAAGAAGGCAGGTAGCACCCACTCAGGTAGATTTGGATGAAGGTCCTCTGGCTCCAATCAAGTGACCTTCCCAAGGCACTGGGCTGCCTTGGATTTCAGGCTTGGATTGTTCTTATCACCCCTCGTGCCTACCCCTGCTTTTCCAATCTTATTTCAAATTACCCCTCTTCATGCACCTTGTTAAGGTCAGCTGGGCCTACTAGTATCAGTGGAATTCCATCACCTCTGTCCATGCCTTTGAACATCCCTCCCATCTGGAGTGCTTTCCTTTCAATATCCACTTTTTAGAATCCTCAGCCTCCTTCATAGAGGCAGCTAGCTAGGTGACACAGTAGATAGAGTGCTGGGCCTAGAGTCTGGGAGACCTGAGTTCAAATCCTGCCTCAGACGCTTACTAGCTATGTGACCCTGGGTAAGTCATTTAACCTTGTTTGCCTCAGTTTCCTCATCAGTAAAATGAGCTGGAGAAGGGAAAGTCAAACCACTCCAATATGTTTGCCGAGAAAATCCCACATGGCATCATGAAGAGTCAGACATAACTGAAACAACTTAACACCAAGAAGCCCCAGCTGTTGCCTCCACCACCAGGCTGCCCTCATCAGATTGTGAGCTTTTGCCTTTCTTTGGTATTCCCAGCACTCAGCCCAGTGCCTCCCACAGAGTAGCTGCTTAATTAATATTTATTAACTGCCTGATCCCACCAGCTTTTAGAGCTCCCAATTTCTTGGAATTGCTTTGTATAATTTCTATCTTTGTATTTACTCATATGTATAATCAATCACTAAGAACTTATTAAATGCTTACTGTATGCCAGGTACTGTGCTGGGCATAGAAAAAGGTAAAGGGGTACAAAAGATAAAAATTAAATAGCTCTGGCCTTCAAGGAGTTTCCATTTTACTGGGGAGGTAGTATGTATATATACACACACATACACATATCTAGGTATATACACATACATGTTTATATAGGCACACATAGGTATATATATATGTATATATATGTATATACCCATATACATATACACAAATATACATGTTTGGATATACACGCATGTATGGATATAGGTATATACTCATGTATACACACATACATATGCTTATAAATGTGCTCATAGGTATATATACACACATATATGTGTGTTTATATACACACATATATGGGAATATACCCATATACATATACACAAATATACATGTTTAGATATACATATATAGGTATATACACATGTATACACACATATGCTTATAAATGCATACATAGGTATACACACACATATATATATATGGGAATATACCCACATACATATACACAAATAAACATGTTTAGATACACACACATATATAGGTATATACTCATGTACACACACATACATATACTTATAAATGCACACATAGGTATACACACATATGTGTTTATATACACACATATATGGGCATATACTCATATACATATTCACAAATACATGTTTAGATATACACACATATACATATATAGGTATATACTCATATATACACACATACATATGCTTATAAATGCACACATAGGTGTGTATATACACATACATATATGTGTGTTTATATACACAAATGCAAATATACATGTTTAGATACATACACATATACATATATAAGTATATATATATTTATATTTATGTATGTACACAAATACAGAGTAACCAGTAAAGGTTCCTTGAGTTCCACTCACCTCTAAGTCTTCTGATCTGTATTTGGCCCAGCCCCAGCTGGGTTAGGTGGGCAGTTCCTAGAAGGGAGAGTGAGCTGATAGGTCCAGAGGGGAAGGCTGGGTAGAAAAGAGGCTTTTGAAGGGAGCATGGGAAGCCGATGATTTTAATTTTGCCGAAAGCTCTAATTTAGGCACTGTGGTAAGGCTTCTAAGCTCCCTGGAATACAAGGTGTGTCAGGGGAAAAAAATACTGTAATCACAATAATAATAACTTCCACAGTAACACCTTCTGCTCACTCACCTGAAAAACAGCCTGAAGCAGGAATGTGTGTGGCCCTATTCACACAACCTAATACTTAGGAAGACCATACAATGTGCCCAGCCCTGAGCTCCGAAATCTAGGCCATCATAGGAGCATAGGGTCATAGATGGAGAGCTGGAAGGGGTCTCTGAAGTCATCAATCCACTCCTTGCATGGTTTGAAAAGTACCTAGAGAGAGGCAAAGGGGACCGACTGACTGCGTTGGAATTCTGGCTCTCTTATTTAGAAGCTTTGTGACCTTAGACCAGTCATTCTCTATCTAAGATGGAGCTTCAGTTTGAGTATATGTAAAATATAGGTGTCGAATGAAAGGATCTTAAAATTTCCTCCCAATTCTAAATTTTATAATCTGATGAAAGAAACAGAGAAATATAGATCGTGTATTTATATATGGAAGCAGCAGTATGCTGGTAAATGGTTAACATCTGACTGGGGGGAAGGGAAATTTTCTGTGCTTGACACACTTTCAAGTTTAATCTGCGTTATAACATTTTCTCCTTTGCTTTCTTAGGCCTAGAGACAATCAACAAAACAATAAATCATGTCCTTATTTGTAGCGTTTCCTGATTTCTGAGCATTCTGCAATTACTTATAACTGTTTTCAGGAGCTCCAGCACACTGCAGGCTGGAAGAAAGGCCAGCTAGTTCAATGCACCTATTTTATATATTACCTTGAAAAACTCTAAGGCTACTGATAACCAACTGCTGCTTGGCACTGATGAGAGTTCTCTACAGAGTAAGGCTAGCAACATGTCACCCTAAGAATTCTAATGAAGCCCCTTGCGGGGCTGTGGGTTTCTTCTAATGCTGTGGGCTAAAGTCCACTCATCACAGTCTCTCTCTTCTGCCTTGGAGTGATTAGGACGCTAGTGTCATTCAATTAACTAGTTAATATTGGTTGATCATTTAAATAATCTTTAAAATGATTGATCATTTAATTAATTAGTTGATATTGATTGCCTTCAATATTTGCTGAGGTTTGCTGATCTTTGTTAAATCTTGGTTACAAGTGATTGCTTGCTGGGAAGGGGAGGAAGAGGGACATATTCAAAAAGAAAGCTGAAGTAAAAATAAAAGATGTCGGCAATCTAATAGGAGGGACCACATGCAGACAAACGTATATGAAGCAAGCTGTTAGAGGGCAAATAGGAAATAATGAACAGAGGGAAGGCCCTGGAATTAAAAAGGTTGGGGGAAGGCTTCCTATAGATTGTGGAATTTTAGTCGGGACTTAAGGAAGCCAGGAAGGTCAGTAGTAGAAGTGGAAGAGGGAGAGCGTTGCCAGCATGCCTCGAGGGACAGCCAGAGAGAATGGCCAGAGTAGAGAGATGGAGCGTTGGGCTTCTGACAGCCACCAGAAGGAAGTGTCAGGGGGTGGAATTTGAACTGAGCTCTTCTTATTCTAAAGTCAGTGCTCTTTCCACAGTCCTACCAAGAGAACAATATATAAAGACTTAGATAATGTAAAAGATTTTCTGGTCAAGACTTTGGTCAAGAGGATGCTATTCATTGACCCCCTAAGAAGTTGCTGGGGCTCCAGAGGTTTAGTTGCTAGCTTGTGACCACACAGCTTATAGAATCAGAGATTTAGAGCTGGAAAGGACCCCAGAGGCCATGTAGTACCAGCTCCCCATCTTACAAACGAAGAAACCAAAGGTTGGGTCAAAAATTATGTGAGTGTTACCCAAGGGAAGATTTGGTTCCAGACTTCAGTGGTCAGCCCTCTCTCCACAACTCCTCAAAGCAGGGGAATTGTAGCAACAAACACTTAAAAGCATAGGCTAGAATTTTCATTCCAGATAACTGAAAAGGTAACATATCTGCTCATCTCAGTGGAGAGGTAGGGGACCATGGATGTATAACGGTGTACATACTGTCAGTCACAGGGTTTTAGCAGATTCTGATTAGTTGTTTTTCTTTTTAAACCTGAAAAGACTTACATGAATTGGTGCAAAGTGAAACAAGCAGAACCAGGAGAACACTGTATACAGTAACAGCAACACTGCTCAATGATCAACTGTGATTGACTTAGCTCTCCTCAGCAATACCACGATCCAAGACAAGTCCAAAAGACTCATGATGGAAAATGCTATCCATATCTAGTGAAAGAAGTAATAGAATCTGAATACAGATCAGGGCATTCTATTTTCATTTCATTTTTTGTAGTTTTTTCCCCTTTTGTTCTGTTTTTTCCTTCACAACATAACCGATATGGAAATATGTTTTACATGATTGCACATATATAACTTATATCAAATTGCTTACTATCTTGGGGGGAGGGAGGAGTAGAAGGGAAGGAGAAAATTAGGAATTTAAAATTCTATTTTAAAAAAATAAATGTTAATCATAAGAAAAAGGTTTTCTATTTTATATGGAAGAGTTCCATGGATGAGAGTAAGGGTAAGATGGAAATGATGGAAATGATTGTGGTGGTGTTTAAAAAAAAAAAAGATAGGGCAGCTAGGTGGCACAGTGAGTAGAGCACCGGCCCTGGAGTCAGGAGGACCTGAGTTCAAATTTGGCCTCAGACACTTGACACATGTATTAGTTGTGTAACTTCGGGCAAGTCACTTAACCCCAATTGCCCTGCCCCCCCAAAAGACAATAGAACTTTTTTTTTTTAAGAAATAGAATGGCTCCTAAAACAAGCCTTCTAAATCTTTTATTTTTATCATGGATCCACTTGAAAGTGATGAAACCTAAAGACTCCTCAGAATTATAGTTTCAAATAAATAAAATAAAATATATAAGATTACAAAAGAAATCGAAGTATAGATAACAAAATATTTTTAAAAGTTCAGAAAATTTGAAACTCAAAATCTTATAAAAGTTAATGTTGAAAACTAAAAATAAATAATTTTTTTTTTAATTCAGAGACCTCAGGTTTAGAACTGCTGCCTTAAAATTGAATGGGAGAAGTAGAGTATCCACCTTGAACCTACTTACTTTTTCCCTGACTGTAATTCCTCCAATCCCCTAAACTCCGCAGCATTTTATATCACAATTTTTCAGGTCTATGTTTTAGGATTGTATCTTATTCATCTTTGTAACCCAAAGGACCACAAAGGAATGCAACAAAGAGAAGAAAGAGAGATTTTTCCATCTCATTTCTTGGTACAGAGATTGCTAGAATCAATTTATCAGCCAGACAGCTTTTTTATGTTATTATAGTTTACAAACTGAGAGTCAAGAAGAGAAAGAGAGCTGACCTAGGACTGCATGTCCTACCTGTCATCTTAGTGCACTCATGTGGCCCCTCTAGCAAGGCTTCTTTTAAAAAAAATTTATTTTTAGTTTTCAACATTCATTTCCATAAATTTTAAATTTTCTCCACCTCTCTCCCCAAGACAGCTTGAAATCTGATATAGGTCTACATATACATTCTTATTAAACATATTTTCACATTAGTCATATTGTATAGAAGAATTAGGACTAATGGGAGGAACCATGGGTGACAAAAAAGCGAGCAAATAGTCTGCTTCGATCTGCATTCAAATTCCATATTTCTTTTTCTGGATATGGATTGGCATTTTCCATCATGAGTCTTTTGGAATTGTTTTAGGTCTTTGCACTGCTAAGAAGAGCTAAGTCTGTCAAAGTCAGTCATTACACACTGTGGTTGTTACTGTGTACGATGTTCTCAATGTTCTCGTGGTTCTGCTCACTTCACTCTGCATCAGTTCATATATGTCTTTCCAGGTTTTTCTGAAGTCTGCCTGCTCATCATTTTTTACAGCACAATAATATTCCATTACATTCATATACCACAGCTTGTTCAGCCATTCCTCAGTTGATGGGCAGCCCTTCAACTTCCAGTTCTTGGCTACCACAAAAAGAGTTGCTATGAATATTTTTGTACATGTGGGTCCCTTTCCCACTTGTGTGATCTCTTTGAGATACAGCCCCAGAAGTTTATTCCTGGGTCAAGGGGTATACACATTTTCATAGCCCTTTGGGCCTAGTTCCAAATTAGCAAGACTTCTTAACCTGCAGTTCACAAACTTATTTTTTAAATATATTTTGATAACTGTTGAATGCGATGGATAATTGTGAAGACTTCACAGAGTATGTCTAATGGAGAGGTTTTGGGATTTGGCCTTGTAATTTTGGAAGGCATGCCCTTCCCTCTCTCTCTCAGATGTTAGAAGACAATGAATTTCCTGTGAGCTATTTGTTCTTTGCTCTAGGAAGGTCTCTCCTTCCCCTAGACTTTCAGATGCCACCCAGGCAGTTGAGTTCTGATAGGGAAAAACCTGAATGGACCAGATCAACCTTGGTCCTCTGTGTAGTTTTCTCGCCTAGACTGTAAGCCCACCTCCCAGCCAATGGTGAGAAGGGATAAAGATGGGTGGGAATCTTTTTCATTTAGAGTATAAATTAGGACAGGTTCCCTTTTACCTTGCCTCCTCCATTATGGAGGTGTGCCCAAATCTTGCAAGGTTTGTGAAATAAATTTACTTTGTTCCTCCTAAGGATGTCTCTCCTATTATTTAAAAGTTCTGTCCCATACACTGTCTTTACATACAATTAATTTCCTTTATAATCCTCTGTATTTTATTTTATGAATTTTCCCCAGATTTTTAACATTGTTATTTAAAAATTTGAATTTCAAATTCTGTCCTCTCCTTTCCCTCCTCCCTGCTTCCTGAGACAGTAAGCAATTCAGATATAGGTTATATGTGTACAATTATGGTGGATTGCCCCAGGCTTGGGCAATCCTGCAGGCCTTTGCTGTGAGGCTGGCTGCTGCTGCTACTAGTGGACCTCAGTCCCCTGATACCCCAGCGAGATAGCCCTTTCCTGCCTGCCTATAAGCTGCTTCCTTGCTCCTAGATCAAATTCTGGTTGTTTGGAGGGGAATTTGGGAGGGCTTCAGGGGGCCATTCCTCATTCTGCCATCTTGGCACTGGAAGTTTATTTTATAGGAAAGGGTTTATGTTGTTTTTCAGTCATTTTACCATCATGTCTGACTCTTTGTGACCCCATTTGGGATAGTCTTGGCAGAGATGCTGTAGTGGTTTGCCATTTCCTTCTCCAGCTCATTTTACAGATGAGGAAACTAAAGCAAACAGTGAAGTGACTTGTCCAGGGTCACACAGCTAGTAAGTGTCTGAGGCCAGATTTAAACTTGGATCTTCTTGACTCCAGGTCCAGCTGGGCCTATTCACTGGGCATCACCAAACTACCAAAGGGAGTGCCTGCTCTAAAGACTGTAATTGGAGAGCATATAGTGATTTTTAACTTGCATAGCTAAAGGAACTTTCCTGACAAGAGTGGCCCTTATATCAATGAAATCACTAGTCCAGTTAAAAAAGGTACTCATCACTGACCACAAACACAAACAGTGCATCACATAGAAGCATTTATAGCATCACAGATTTAAAGGTAGCAGGGACCTCAGAGACTATGCAGTCCAAGCCCCTCATTTTCATTTTTAAAGATTTTTTTAAATTATGAACCGAACAATCAAGAATATTTCAGCATACAAAGAGCCGAAAAAGAATTTCATAGGGAACAGTGAATCTCTTTTATTCAGTTAAAACTTAAAAAAAAAAAACCTTAAAAGTTTCCATTAGGGGCAGCTAGGTGGCGCAGTGAGTAGAACACTGGCCCTGGAGTCAGAAGGACCTGAGTTCAAATGCGACCTCAGAAACTTGACACAATTACTAACTGTGTGACCTTGGGCAAGTCACTTAACCCCAATTGCCCTCCCTTCCTCCCTCCAAAAAACCATAAAAAAAATAAAATGAAATAAAAAATAAAAACAAAATATAAGTTTCCATTAAATTTAAACACTATACAGAGTGTCAACACTGCCCAAGTTGACCATGGCCCCTTCTTCATGGCTTTCTACTCTGTTCTGTGTATTGTTTATTTCATTAAGGCTCTTTTTCTTCCTTCCTTCTTTCTTCCTTCCTTTCTCTTTTCTTCCTTTCCTTTTTTTTTTTTAACAAAAAAATGAATGAAAAGCATTATTAAGCAATTTATTGTCTGCCAAGTAGAGTGAAGGTGACACATGGTTTCAGGGAGTTCAGAGATTACCCAACCACCTCCACTCACAACACTCCCTGAACGATATAGAAGCTCTCCTTTTTAATAAATAAGAGTGGTCAAGCAAAATATATTGACAGTTTGGCTGTGTCTGAAAATGTATATTTCCTTCTGCACCTTTAATCTGCTATCTCTCCACCAAGACATGGTTCATCATTGGTTTATGGAATTTTGATTGGTCATTGTATTCTTTTTTTTTTTTTGGAGGGGGGAAGGCAGGGCAATTGGGGTTAAGTAACTTGCCCAAGGTCACACAGCTAGTAAATATGGCAAGTGTCTAAGGCTGGACTTGAACTTAGGTCCTTCTTACTCCAGGGCCAGTGCTCTACTCACTACACCACCTAGCTGCCCCTTGGTCATTGTCTTGATCTGAGTTAAATCTTTGAAAGGTACAGGGTTTCCTTTACATTGTGTTAGTCATTGTATAAATTGTTCTCCAGGTACTTCTCACTTTACTCTGTATCAGGTCCTACAAGTCTTCTAAAGTGTCTCCAAATCTGTTCCTTTTGCCAATTCTAACACTACAATAATATTTTATTGCATTAATACGCAAGTTTGTTTAGTCGTTACTCCAACTGATGGATAACTTTCTTTCTAGTTCTTTTTTTATGACAAAAAGTGCTGCACATATGGGTACTTTCCTCCATCTTTGATCTCTTTCAGGTAAATGCCCAGAAGTGATAATGCTGGGTCAAAGGGAATACACTCTTTAGGGGCTTTTTGGGTATAATTCCAGATTGCTTTCTAATATGGTTGTACCAATTCATAGATCCTCCTAAAAGGGCCCATTAGTGTGCCTATCTTCCCCTAGCCCCTCCAATAATTGTCATTTTCCTTCTTTCATTCATTTCTTTCTTTTCCTTCCTTCCTTCCTTCGTTCCTTCTTTTCTTTCTTTCTTTCTTTCTTTCTTGCTTGCTTTCTTGCTTGCTTTCTTGCTTTCTTTCTTCCTTCCTTTCTTTCTTCCTTCCTTCCTTCCTGTTTGCCAATCTGATGGGTGTGAGGTAGAACCTCAGGGTTGTTTTAATTTACATTTCTGAAATAATTAATGGTTTTTCAAGATTTCTCTTATTTGTTAATGAATGGTTGTTAATCAGCTCCTTTCACAGAGGAAGAAACAGAGGCCCAAGGAAGTTGAATCAGAGGATTTGCCTCAGGTCATCCCGGTAGCTAATTAGGATCAGAGGTAAAATTTGAACCTAGCTCTTCTGACACTCCAGCTAATGTATTTCACACTGAACCACATTAAGCCTTGCATAGCCAAGATCTCATTTGCCCCCAGACACCAACCATTTTAGGCAGTCAGGGCTGACATTATTCGCTCCCATTTTTTTTTTTTACAGATGAGGAAACTGAGTCCACAGAAGAGAAAATAACTTGCCCATGGTTACACAGGTAGGAAGAGTTAGGACTAGAACTTAAGTTTCATGAACCCTGTTCTTTGCAGAAAGTCCAAGTATGATTAGCTTTAGTTATGAAATGCTTCTTAAAAGAAAGGCCCCAGTATGTAGACATCTTCCTTTTTTCATAGGAGCATGTGGATTGAGAGCTGGAAAGGACCTGAGAAGTCATCTAGTCCAACCCTCTCATTTTACAGATTAGGAAAATGAGGTCTAGACAGGAGAAAGTGATTTACCCAAGGTCACACAGCTAGTTAATAATAGAGCTGATCTCGAACCCAGACTCTAAATCCAGATCTTAATTCTTCTGTATTAGACTACTTCCCAGGTTTTACAAAAGAAGAAACTTTAATGTTGGTCTCTTAAACTTAATAATGTACATTATCTTTGCTCAGAGTATTAGCAGTTGAGAAATATGTGATTTTAAACTTAATTCCATTTTTGCAATGAACAAAGATTTATTTTGTCTCTATTCCACCTTCCCATGGGAAAAGAAAAAGAAATTCCTTGTAACAAATATACATAGTTAGGCAAAGCAAATTCTCACATTGGCCATATTAAAAAATGCATATCTCGTTCAGCACCCTGAGTCCATGTGTCCATCTGCAACCTGAGTAATCTGTGAGGACATGGATAGTGTGCTATCTAATGTTAAATAGTTAAACGGAACTGGTATGCTAAAAATAAGGACAGCACCACTGATGGGGGCTCAAGCTGATAGCAGAGAAAAGAGATACCCACAAATTCTTTAGGATACCCCTCAAACCTAAGGAGAAATATAGCCCACCTTACCATGAGAGAAGGGGCCAAAATGATCCATGTTCCATAAGAATGCATTAAAAAATACTTTAAAAAATAATCCATCACCTGGAATACTATCGTCCTATACGAAATAATGAGCAGCATGATTTCAGAAAAACCTGGGAAGATTTATATGAATTGATGCAAAGTGAAGTGAGCAGAACCAGGAGAACATTGTACACAATACCAGCAATGTTGTAAGGATGATCAACTGTGAAAGATGGCTACTCTGATCAAGACAATGATCCAAGACAATTCCAAAGAACTTGTGATGAAAAATGCTATCCACTTCCAGAGAAAGAACTGATGAACTCTGAGATTGAAACATACCTTTTTTTTTTTACTTTTTTTGTTTTGTGTGTGTATGTGTTTTCTTTTGCACGTCTTTTGCAATGTGGCCAATATGAGAATATGTTTTGTATAACTTCACATGTATAATTGGTATCATATTGCTTGCCTTCTCAAGAGGTGGGAGAGAGCTGAGAGGGAGAGAATTCAGAACTCAAAAATTTTAAAAAAATGACTGTTAAAAAATGTACACACAATTGGGGAATATTTAATTAAATAAAAATATATTTTTAAGAAATAATCCATCACCATTGATACTCTCTGTGAAAGGCAAAGTTTCTTTGTGGGACTGCTGGAACTAAATTTCACTTTCACCTCAAGCCTGTACTGTCTTGAGTGACTCATGAGATTCAGATTTTCTGGACAACTAGGGTGTGGCTTGAGTTTTCTCAGTCCTTTCAGCCGTGGCATCCTCCTCGCAGAAATGCTTCTTCTCTTCTTCCAAGAAATGGTCTAGCTTAAAAGAATTGGAAATTGAGGAGATGCCCATCAATTGGAGAATGGCTCAACAAGCTGTGGTATATGAATATAATGGAATACTATTGTGCTATAAAAAATGATGAGCAGGCAGATTTCAGAAAAACCTGGAAAGACTTACATGAACTGATGCTGAGTGAAGTAAGCAGAACCAGGAGAACATTGTACACAGTAACAGCAGCATTGTGCGATAATCAACTTAGCTCTTCTCAGCAATGTAATAATCTAAGATAATTCCAGATGACTCGTGATGGAAAATGCTATCTACATCCAGAGAAAGAACTATGGAGTCTGAATGCAGATTGAAATATACTATTTTCACTTGTTTTGTTTTTTGTGGCTTTTCCCTTTTGTTCTGTTTCTTCTTTCACAACATGACTAATGTGGAAATATGTTTACACGATTGCACATGTACAACCTATATCAGATTGTTTGCCACCTTGGGGAGGGGAGATGGGAGGGAAGGAGAAAAAATTGGAAACTCAAAATCTTATTAAAAATTAATGTTGAAAACTATCTTTACATGTAATTGGAAGAAGGTACTATTTACCAAAAAAAGGAAGGAAAGAAGGAAGGAAGGAAGGAAGAAGGAAGGAAGGAAGGAAGAGAAAGGAAAGAAAGAAAAGAAAAGAAAGTATTTACAGGAAGTGTCTTTTTCCGGGCAGCTGGCATTAATCCAGGAACATAGGACTTCTCAAATTTGACAAGTAGTAGCCAAGGCTGGAAATTCCCATGTCTCTCAGAATTACTGTTCAAAGAAATGCGCTCAGGCATTCGAGTCTGCTTTGCTGCTGCACCCTAAAAACCACAGGATCTTTCCATCTGACTAGCAGCTGAAACCTTCCATATGTGTTGTTTTCCCCATTAGAATGAGCTCTTTGGGAACAGGGACTTTTCTATGTGTATCTCTGGTACTTAGCACAGTTCTTTATAGACAGTAAGTGTTTAATAAATGCTTTACTTATGAATTATTCATCAAAATACATAAGGCAGGCCCTGACCTCTCGGAACCTATGATCTTGGGATTCAAAGATGGAGCTCATTGTTGAGGGAGGAAGAAGACTAGGAGACTCGTTGTGCTTCTCAGAGCAAAGAAGAGCAACCTTCAGTCTCCTGTATCTGTCCCTTGAAGGAAGAGGAAGAGGCGAGTCAGTAGGGGTTGGAATTTCCATCTCCTGCCTAATCCCCAGCCTCTGGAGGGAAGATGAGGAGTGAAATGGGGCCTCCCACCTGACTATGTGCCTTCCATCTCATACCTCGAATGTCTCCTGCCTGATTTCCAGTCTCCTCTGGGAACAGGAATTGTATTTCTCACTGAATGACTAACGTGTTCCTGTCTGGTCATACCCTACACACCCCATTGATTCTGAACCCCTGTAGGTCATCACCCAAACCCCATTTGCACCCTCATTACCGGATCCCTAATTCTCATCTTTCTCAAACTTCGTACCCCAAAGAACCAAACACTACCCTCCCCTTCTACTGTGCTCTCTGGAATGCCTGTTCCATAGACGATTAACTTGCCTTTATCTTAAATCTTTTCCCCTCCTTCTTCTGTCTTCCAGCCATCATTAACCTGGCTCCCCAATGTTGACAAAGCTTCCCTAGATACCGTTTTCAGTACTGGCTGTACCTTCACTCATGCCCCTCAGCTTACTGGTTGAGATAAGGGAGTTGGGCGATTTGCCCCCTTCTCTCCTTCAGAACTAAAACCACTTTTTTTACAAGCCTCCTCACCTCATGGTTGGAGTATTATAATAGCTGCTGGTGGGTCTGCCTGCCAAAAGTCCCTCTTCTCTCCAATCCATCTCCAGCCACCAGAATAATTTTCCTAAAGCTCAGGTCTGACCATGTTACCTTCCATACCCAATAAACTCGAGTGACTCCCTGTCACCTCCAAGATCAAATACAAATTTTCTGTTTAGCCTTTTAAAGCCCTTCATAACCTAGATCCCCTGCTCCAACCTTTCCAGTGTTCTTATACCTTAATCCCTACCACCTACTCTTTGATCTAGTGGTACTGGTCTCCTAGCTTTTCCTCAAACAAGGCTGTCATATTTTGTGTCCTTTCCTTCTTGGCCTCCATCTCTCATATTTCGTGTCTTTTCCTTCTTGGCCTCCATCTTTCATATTTTGTGTCCTTTCCTTCTTGGCCTCCATCTGTCATATTTCGTGTCCTTTCCTTCTTGGCTCTGGGCATTTACCCTGGCTCTTCTCCATGCCTGGAATACATTTCCTCTTCATCTCTACCTCCTGGCTTTCCTGGCTTCTTTCAAGACCCACTTAAAATCCCACCTTCTACAAGGAGCCTTCCCCAACCTCTCTTCATTCTAGTGCCTTCCCTCTGTTAATTATTTCCTGTGTAATTTATTTGTATGTGTCGTTGGCTTGTTTTCTCCCCCATTAAATTGAGAGTTCCTTGGAGGCAAGAACTGGGGTTTTTTTTGCCTCTTCTTGTATCTCTGGTGTTTAGCACAGTGTCTGACATATAACAGTCATTTAATAAATGCTTATTGGCTCACTGACTGGTAGCCAAAGTATCTCAGATGCATTTTAAAAATCTTTTATTTATGATTTTAGAGGTGAAGGTAAATCTAGATGGAAACATCTGCTTAAACCTAGAGCAAAATTACTCTTAGTACCTCTCTTCAGCATCTCTACAATTAGGCTTTGTGACCTGCAAATTGTTTCTGCTTTTCAGGGGTAGGTCAGGGTGTTCTTAATTAAAACAAGGCGTTTCCTAAGCAACCAGATAACAAAGGAGGGGATGGGCTGTTGTTAGTCACTGACCAAACTGAAGTTCCTCAGTCAGTCCTATGGCACATTATATGATGTAATCCATAGGAAGGAACCCAGGAAACTCCATGTGATTGGCAGGCTGGGAATCAGCCATATGCCTTGCAGCCCATAAAAACCAATAGGCCCAGCTCTGTAGTGCATTTCAGCTTGTGAGGACCTCACCTTTTCCTTTGTGCATCTTTAGAGTGCAGGAGGGGAGGATTTCCCCATCTCAACCAGAATAAGCAGTGGTAGCTACCTGCAGAAGCACATGGCTGTAGGAGACATCTGCTTTCTTAGAAGAGGGGTGATTCTGAATTCCCTAGACAGCATGACCCCAGAATCTAGTCTTCTAGCAGAGAAAGGAGATCTCTTGGTTAGCAACAACTTATAAGGCTGCTTCAGGGTTTGGGAGTTCCAGACATTGGATCTTCTTGGAAGAAGAATTTAGGGATGCATTCTCTTATATTGAGAAGGGAAAAGATAGTTCAGATCCTTCTGGGACGACATCTGGCAGTGTCCAGCTGAGCGACACAGGGCACACATGTTCCCTACATTTGTACCTTTCAAATCATGACATCTGTAGGCATCCACTTTAGCCACTAATGGCACAAGAGTATACACCACGGGTCTGTGGGGGAGGTGTTCTGTCACTATTTTTCCTTCAATTTTATTTCAGTAAATGCCTTTTCTTTGAGCTAATTATGTCCTCAGGTTGACTATTCTAAGAGTAAGGTGATTGACATATTCAACCCCTCTTGAAGTCGGTGATGAAATGACCATTCGATCTCATAGACCTTAGATGAAGCATAGGAAAGTCCTTTGAACTACAGTAACATGACTCAAGAATCATATTCAAATAGGTGGAGGATATTTGGTCATGCCCCAAAGGTCTCAGGCTAGGGACCCAGTCAGTGGATAAGTTGGAGCAAGTGTAGTGTTCCAGTACACCCCCAGGACTGAGCTACAGCAGAGGAGGGCCATTGGCTCTGTAGGGATATTAGAGCTGAAGATTCAGGCTAAGAGAAGTCCCAAGAAAAGGTCAACCCTTTCCCCAGCTTCCCTTCCCAGTGGCTGTGTACCCACAGAAATGATACTATAATATAATCCGCTCTTTAATTATTTAAAATTTTTCAATAAACTGAAATTTTCCTCATCCGTGAAAAGACCAAGGATTAACTAGAGGTATAAATAGAAGTGGGCAGAGAGCCCGACTGCTATGTTAATAGCAGGAATTTTCCTAACTGGAGGCTGCAAATAATTGTAATTGAATTCATAATTTTTCATCTCAGAAGCTTTCTAAAACCGAAAAGGAGAGAATTACTTGTACCTTAGAGAAGGAAACAAACATTTATCAAGAACTTACTACATTCCAGGCACTGCGCTCAGTGCTTTATAAATATGATCTCGTTTGATCCTCACAACAGCCCTGGGAGGTAGGTACAAATATCACAACCCCTTTTGCAGTTGAGGAAACTGAGGCAAACAGTCATCACATGACTAATAAGTGTCTGAGGCTGGATTTGAACTCAGATCTCCAAACCTCCAGACCTAACACTATCTACTGCACCACTAAGCTGTCTTAGGCCACCATTATATTGGCTCTAGGCTTAAACAAGTTAATCAGTATAACAGGGTGCCGCACTATTAAAATGTAGACACATCAATAAAGCCTACTGGATTACAGTTTTAGAGGTGTGGACCTGCAGAATACCTTGAACCTTGTGAAAGGCACTAAGCTGTAGCATGGGGAAACAGGACTAGATGGTCTTGTTTCTTTCCCGAGCTGACATTCGCGGCTCCATGGGCCCTCCCAGGCCTGACCTGTTTCAGAACCTGTCCCTGTCCCTGTTCTGGCAGTCTGGATTTTGTGTCTCGTCCTACTTTACATTTTCACAATTTTAACCGATAAAATGAAAGTGCTGAGCGCTACTTCTCTGTACACTCTTCTCATCAATTCATTGCCCCTGAGGGGCTGGGCTGTTGTGCCTGGAGTTTAAACCTATGATAAAATACACATTTGTTTTATTGTACTTGACAAAAGATACGAGATGACCTGGCACAGAGTTGTGTAACCGGCGTTAGATTTGGAAAGAACTGTGTGACCTGAGTCTGAATCAGTCTCTGCCTTTTAATAATTGTGTGACCTTGCCCCTGTCATTTCCTTCACCTCTGGGCATCAGTTAGCCCACCTTTAAAATGGGAATAATAATTCCTCCTCTCTCAACCCGCAAGATTGGTATGGAGAATGCTTTAATGATGTATGATTTCTTCACTTTGAGAACTCCTGTTGTTTAATCTGTATCTGACCCTTTTGGGGGTCTTCTTAGCAGAGATCCTGAAGTGCTTTGCCATTCTCTTCTCCAGCTCATTTTACAGATGAGGAAACTGTGGTGAACAGGGTTAAATGACCTCTCCAGGGTCACACAGTTAGTGTCTGAGGATTTGAACTCAGATCTCCCTGACTCCAGGCCCACTGTTCTATCCACTGAGCCACCAGCTGCCTCTTGGGAACTCCTAGCCCTCTATAACTAATATGGCTAGGTCCTGATTAGTGTGACTAATGAATCCCAGCACATGATCACATCGATTCAATTAGCACTGAATATTTCTTTGGGATGGAATGGATTACCATATTTTACATAATGATAATTTCAAATATTTGGATTTCTGAGGCTGCTCATAAGGATTCATTATTCACATTGGGGCTTAGGTGTTATTTGTATTCACTGGGATCTAGTTCAGTTGTATTTGACTCTCCGTGACTGTTTGGGGTTTTCTTGGCAGAGATACTGGAGTGGTTTGACATTTCCTTCTCCAGCCCATTTTATAGATTAAGAAACTGAGGCAAACAGGGTTAAGTGACTTATCCAGAGTCATGCAGTTAGGAAGTATCTGAGGCTACATTTGAACTCAGGTCCTCCTGACTCCAGAGCCAGTGCTCAGTCCACTGTATCACCTAGCTGCCCCTTATTGAGACCTAGTCTTAGTCTTAAAGAGCTGCCTAAGGCTCAGAGAGGGTCCCCAGGTCATAGAGCTAGGAAGGGGCAGAGAGCAGATTGAAACATTAGGCTCTCCCTGATTCCAGGTTCAGGTCAGCATTTGATCTTCTATGCTACCTTGGGAAGCCTAGTCGAAATAAGTTTTCACTATACTTTGGACTGAGAAAATTTCCCCTTTCTATCTCAGCTCTCTAGATGGAACCTCATCTATGAGATTTTAAGCTTCAAGAAAATACTGGAGGGACAGCTAAGCAATACTGTGGGTAGAGCGCTGGCCCTGAAGTCAGAAGGACCTGAATTCAAATCCAGCCTCAGATGCTTACTAGTTGTGTGACCCTGGGCAAGTCACTTACCCCCATTGCCTCAAAAAAAAAAAAAAAACTGTGTTCAGGAAAAATATTGAGCTGCTTAAAAACTGGAAGGGAGGGAGGCAGGGAGGAACAGGCAGCTCTGTTGAGGGAAGGAAGAGAGCGTTTGTTCTGTCTCTGTTATAGGTGTGTCTAAGCCAGAGTGTTAAGCAGATGTATTCCTCCCGGAAAGGAATCAAGTTGTATTTCCTGCCCGCAGATCTGGTCCATTGATAAGGACCTTTGCAGCATTGTGTCTTGCCTAAGTCAATGCCCTGTCACGCTTTATTTCTGTATCACAAAGCCTTTATTCTAATATAGAATCATATGTGTTTGAGGGGAAATTGGCTATTTGGGTTCTTACAGAAAGAACATTCAGTTAAATTAAGAGACCTGGATACAAATCCCAGTCCTGTAGTTAAATAGCTATATGACCTTGGGCAAGTCACTTAACTGCCTGTGCCTTAGTTTCCTCATCTGAAAAATGACAGGGTTTGGGTGTATTATCAGCAAGGTCCCTCCTAGCTCTGAAAACTATGTCCTAGGGCATGTCTGACATTCTGTTTTCTGAAGTCCTTCCCCACTCTGATATTTAATGTTAGAAAAGACTTCTTTCAGATCTGGTAATTCTATATTCTAAAGGCCCTCTCAGAGCTGACATCCTAGGTTCTAAGGTCTTTCCCTAGTCTGACGTTTTCTCTTCCAAGTTCCCTTTCGGCTCTGTTGTTTTCTATTCTAAGGTTCATCTCAGCTCTGAGATTCAGTAAGAATGCCATTGCGGCACCTTGGCATATGTATCCTAGAACATAGGGGTAGAGTGTGTTGGTAAGGCAAAATGGGCTCCTTAGAATGGGCTCCTTAGCACTTTAGGAGTTTGACTTTTGTTTACTTTGAGTGAAAGTACTTTCAGCTGTTAAGTGCTAAGCCCCAGGCCCAAAGCCCTATCAGGTGTGAAACCTGTGTGGGTGTAGATTAATGACTTAAGAGGGGCCAACTAGGGAACCAATGGTCTCTGGTCGTTGAGGCGGGGCTTGAGAACACCAGAGGCTCGGCTTCGAGGAAAGGCTCCCAAGAGACGACTACGGCGGAAGCCGAAGCCGAAGCAAGAAGCTGGGGAAGCAGAGCTGACCCATGTGTAGACCCAGGAGTGCGAACAAGGACTTGAGGCCAGTAAATATGATTTGGCTAAATACTATCTTGTTTTTCTGTGGCCTCCTGGTTACTCTTGTGAGGCGCGCTTTCTGGGCCTGGAGTCTTTTTGTCAAGATGTCGGAATGGGGAGGCTGGTTCATGGATCTGCTGTGGTGGGGCCTAAATAAATGTTTTGTTGCTTTCTAGAGAGTCTCTCATACCTTGCTATTTCGAACCATTCAAACATATACATGATTATATTTGAGATTATAAATTCGGCCTTCCTGCTACAGCATAGTATAGTCTAAACTAAAATCATTCTGGACTTGGAGGTGAGAGAATGGATTTCAACACCAGCTGGGTCATAATGGGGATATTTGTCGCCAAATCCTGTCATTTCTTTTTAAATTTTTTTTGAGGAGGGAAGGCAAGGCAGTTGGGGTTAAGTGACTTGACCAAGGTCACATAGCTAGTAAGTGCATCAAGTGTCTGAAGTTGGATTTGCACTCTGGTCCTCCTGACTCCAGGGCCAGTGCTCTACTCACTGAGCCACCTAGCTGCCCCTTGTCATTTCTTTCTCCCCCAAATCTCACCTTCTACAAGAAGCCTTTCTCAGTCTTCTTTAACCTTAGCACCTTCCTTTTGAGATTGCCCCCAGTTATCCTGCCTAGATCTTGTTTGTGCACAGCTGTTGGCATGTTGTCTCAGCCTAATGGCTGTGAGTTTCCTTGACAGCCTGTTTTGTATTTTTAGCCTTTAGCAAAATCCCAACCACATGTTGTTCATCTGTATCCAACTTTTCATGATCCCCTTTGGGGTTTTCTGGGCAAAGATCCTAGAGTGGTTTGCCATTTCCTTTTCCAGCAAATAAGGAAACTGAGGCAAACAGAGTTAGGTGACTTGCCCAGGGTCACACAGCTAGGAAGTGTCCAAGGCCGGATTTGAACTCAGAAAGTTGAGTCTTCCTGACTCCAGGCCGGACATTCTGTGCACTGTGGCGCCACCTTGCTACCCTATAGACCCAGCTGGTCTATGGCTATAGCCTTCTAATTGGTCCCCTGCCTCTAGTCTCTCTCCACTCTAATTCATCTTCCACTCAACTGCCCAAGCAATCTTTCTTTTTTTAAAAAAATATTATTTATTTTATACTTAAATACTAAAACTTAAATACACAATAAGAAAAGAAAAACACATAAACTTGAATACTAAAACTTAAATATGAAATAAGAAAAAAAAAGCATTGCCATGTGCACGGATAAACATAAGAGAGGATTCGAAATATACAGCAGTAAGTTTCCATTTCAAGAAAGGCTGTATAATAAATACTCGTGATCAGAGCTGTTTATCTTTTCTTTGCTTCCCTGTAAGTTTTCTTTTGTTCTCTGCTGGGCACTTTTTACTTTGTTCGTTTTCCCCCCTTCCTCTCCCCACTCCTCCAAGAAGGCTACAATTAAGCGCAGATATATTCACGTACATATATATGTATACATACATATATACACATGTACACATACATATATACACATGTACACATACATATATGTATATATACACACATGCACACATATACACGCATACATATGTATATATTGATCTTTCTAAAGTACAGATCTGATGTCCCTCCCCTACTCGGCACACTCCAGGAGCTCCCTCTCCATTACCTCCAGGATCAAATATAACGTGCTGTGTTTGGCATTCAAAGCCCTTCCCAACCTGGGCCCTTCCTACCTCCCTGCAATTCTTGGAGAGAATACCCACGCATGCCCAAATGTGATCTCAGTGGAATGGGGACAAAGAAAGGGTCCAGACAAAATATTCTGAGAACATTTCAGGAGAGTGATGGTATTCTCAGCTGGTCAGGGGAGAAGAAGAGGTGGGAGATCACTAAAGATTTCATGGAGGAATTGGGACAGTAGCTGAGTCTTGAAGGAAGAAAAAGATTTCAGGTTACTTGCCTTATTTTACAAATGGGGAATTAGGCTCTGAGTGTGACTTACCCGCAGCAAGCTAGGTAATGAAAAGCCTCAGTGGTTAGAGCTCTGGGTCTGGAGTCAGGAAGACCTGAGTTCAAATCTTCCTTTAGATTCTCACTAGCTGTGTGACCCTGTGCAAGTCATTTAACCTGTTGCTGAGTTTCCTCCTCTGTAAAATAGGTGCTTTAAGGTTTGCAAAGTACTTTATAAATATTATTTCATTTTATCCTCACGACAACCCCAGGAGGTAGGTTCGATTACTGCCCCCAGTTTACAGATAAAAATGAGGCTGAGAAATATTAAGCAACTTGCCGTAAGTCTTTGAGGCTGGATTTGAACTCCAGACTCCAACCCAGTGCACTCTCTCACTGTAGCATGTAGCACTTTCCAGGCCTGGGAGATACCTTATTGGACTATATCATTATTAAGGTCCTGAGAGGACCAGCTCTCAAATCCTGCAATTCACTTATTAAGTATTTACTATGTGTCAGGTACCAACAAAAAGATAAAAATAGTCCGTGTCCTTAAGGGGCTTACATTCAACCAGTGGAGTATAACGTGCAAACAGAGAAGTAAAGAGGTTGTCCCAAAAGTCTTGGTGCAGTTGGAAACATAACAAAACTACATTAAGAATTTTAGAACGCCCTAGAACCTTAGAATTCCTTAGAACCTAAAACACCTTAGAACACATAATTGGAGGAGGATGGAGACAGCAGTGGAAACCAAAGGTCATCAGAAAAGGTATGAAAGCAGTGGAATTCAAAGCCATTGAAGGAACAGGGTAGTGTATTGCATGGAGCTTTGGCTCTGTGGATTCAGAGGACTTGGTTTCAGACCTCAACTGTGTGATCTGGAGTAAGCCTCCGTTTCCTCATTTCTGAAATAAGAGGGTTGGACTAGATGACCTCTAAGGACCCTTAGCTCTAAATCTGTGAGAGAACAGAAGTTAAATTTGATAGGAATACAGAGTGCCTGAAGATGGTATTGTGGAATAAGGCTGGGAAGGTGTGTCAGAGCCTGGCCAAGGAAGATCTTCAAGCACCAGGATAAGATATTGATAAGAGACAATCAGCCCCAGCCCCCTATTCCTTTTCTGTTTCTTTCAGGTCACAGAGAGAATGAGAAAAGGGACCCTATCCCCCCTCCTGGGATCAAATGACTAATGCTTTCAATCCATCAATGAATCAGTAATTAAGTGCTTGCTATGTACTGAGAATTGGGGATAGATACAAAGATAGAACTGAAATTGGCCCTGCCTTCAGGGAGCTTAAACTCTTTTTCAAAATATATTTCTGTTGGTATTTTTCTTTCTACATCACCTGGCTTCCACTCCCATCCCAGTATTTCTCCCCCCTTCCCCACCCCTGCTAGAGAACTGCCTTTATAATGAAAAAGTTTTAAGAGTAATTAGAGAAAAAAAATTAACTAAGCCAATCAATTCTTTTCATTGAAAAAAACCTGAAATAAATGTAGTGTTCCATGGCCTTGGATCCCCCATCTATGCAAAAGAGTGAGATGTCTTCTCATATTTTTTTCTGTGGGGCTTGTTCTTTGTCATTTTGGGAGATTTGTTTTTTATTCCTTTGTGGTAGTGCTTCTTTCTACTTCTGTTAATTGTTATCGTTTTCCTAGTTCTACTTACTTCATTTTGCACCAGTTCATAGAAGTCTTCCGATGCTTTTCTGTCTTCTTCATAGTCATTGTTTTTTATGGTCCAGTCGTATTTTGTTATATTTGTGTACCACAGTTTGGTTAGCCATTCTGTTTCCAGATCTTTGTTACTACTAAAAGTGCTGCTGTAAAAATCTTGGTACATATCTTGATATTGGCTTTTCTCTTTGTCAATGACCCAAGAGTTTTCATTCTAACCTGCTCACAGTGATCCGAAATGAAGTTTCTAGCTCCTTCTTTGAACCACTGGTGACAAAGACCAAGGTCTAGACAATATAGACATCTTGCCATCTGCCCTGCTTCTGTCCTTGCTTCTCACTACTGGGAACAGAGACCTGTCTCTACCTCCACCCCAAGAGAGACAATCAATTTGATTATAGAGCTGGCCTGGGATGTACAACTCAAATTTTTATCCTGAGCCAGGCCCCATACTCTAGTCTCCAGCCTGGCCACTGACCACCAAGAACAATGTCTCCACTGTTCAGCCACACCCTGAATTTGAACACCTGGACGGGTGTGGGCGAGGGGGGCTGTCCTAAGAAGAAGGACCCTGAACTCTTGTATCTGGACTGCATAAAAAGACTTGGATTATTTTATGTCCCTTGGCAGCTAGACAATGCAGTGGATAGAGAGTTGGACTTGGCAGGAAGACCTAGTTCAAATTCCTCCTCCAGCATTTCCTAACTGTGTAACTGACTCAGTTTCCTCATCTGTAGAATGGAAGTAATAGTGGCACCTACCCCTAGGGTTGTCTTGAGGATAAAATGAGATAATATTTGTAATGCATTTTGTAGACCTTAAAGTGCTATATTAATGCTAGGTGATAATGTCGTTGATGACGATGATGATGATGATAAATAACTACAAATTCAATAGTAGAATTTGGCAATATCATCCAGTAGAAAAGGGAATTGCCATCTGAATTCCTATTGCAATTGGACAATAACTTATCCAGACTAGAAGCAAAAGGGGTTGATACCCCCTGAAGATGTAAATATGACCAGAATGATACAAGAAGTCAATGGCTATGAGGATGGCTCAATTTAAAGATATGCCTAAGAAATGTTGTAGCTTTGAAAAAGTCTTTGAACTTTGTGATGACTCAATAGATCACGTGGCATGATTCAAGCATTGTGACAGGAATCTACAAGTTAGCCATTGTCAAAGACTCAACCCCAACCACCACAAGGCCATTTTCTCATTTGTAGTCTGAGGAAGGATCATCCCAAGAAACTCACAGAAATTCTAGAGAGAAGCAGATTCACAAGCAAACCCATTCCATCTGGAAAAGCAATAGGACAAAGAAATGGAAATTGTGACAGATTGATGCAAAACCAACAGGAGTAAAGCAGAGAGTCAGAAATTCCTTCTGTAACAATCATAGAAAAGATGGCCATCTCCAATGCAAATACACTTAGTTTTTGTTTGTTTTTTAATTTAATTTAGTTTTCAGTTCTAAATCATTTCCCTCCCTCCTCCCTGTCTTCCACCCATTGAGAAAGCAAAGAAAAACAAAACTGTTACAAATGTGTATAAAGAAAATATGCCTCAATCCATACTCTGAGTCTCCACCATCCGATAGGAGGTGAGTTCTAAATTTCATCATGAGCCCTTGGGAGTTAGAATTGTGGCTGGTCTTTGTGTCGATTAAAGTTCATAAAGTCTTTCAAAATTGGTTGTCATTACAGTATTGTTGTTATTGTATAAACTGTTCTCCTACTTCTGCTCCCTTCACTTTGTATCACTTCATACAAGTCTTCCCAGGTTTTTCTGAAATTACCTTCATCATTATTTCTTGCAACAAAGTAATATCCTATCACCTTCATGTGGTATAACTTGTTCAGCAATTCCTCAGTCATTCCTCTCAGTTTCCAGCCTTTGACACCATATAAAGAGCTGCTCTAATTATTTTTGTATGTAGGGGGTTCTCTCTCTCTCTCTCTCTCTCTCTCTCTCTCTCTCTCTCTCTCTCTCTCTCTGTCTCCCCAGAATATTGAAAATAGAAAGCTAGGACCAACCAGAATCTTAAAATTAGACTGTCTTTTTCTCACTTGTCTCCTTTCTTCCTCCACTTCCTTTTCTTACATCTCTTTCACCTCTCTGTCTATCTCCCCACTTGCCATCCCCTTTAACTGTGCCAGGCTGGCAGAGTCTAGGGCTGATTCCAGCAGCCTTATTAACCTAGCCTAAAGTCTTTTTTTTTTTAAAACCAAATGGCTATGCAAATAAGCAGATTCTCAGCTCAACTTCCATGGGTTTATTTATTTATTTGGGGAGAAAGAAAAGGTCTGTCTTCCCTGGTAGGTGTCCCAAAGGTGTTTGTTGGCATTTCTTTTATACTTAACAGGTTCTCCGTTGTACGGTTACATTTTTTCTAGGTTTTTTGTTTTTGTTTTTGTTTTTTGGTGAGTCAGCAGCCTCCACCACGAGAAGGGTGGCTCCATGAAGATTGTAGGAAAATAGAATTACTGACCTAGAGATTGAGGCAGAGGAGAAATTAAAAGCCATCCAGACCAAGCCCCTTACTTTACATGAAGCTCTTCTTCACGTCTCTAAAGGAAAGACCTTTTAATATAATTCCTGGGTAAGTCTAGGGATATTTTATCCTTCTCCACTGGGTGGTCCACTTCTTTATTGCAAACACTGTCTCAGAATATAAGGAAAAATGAACTTATCCTTATCTGGAGACAAAACCCATTATAAAAGTACAGACAGTAAATAAACAAAATTTAAAAAGATCAGGAAACTCTGGAGGGTAACTGATGCCAGCTTGCTTGGCTAAATGGATGGGGCATGAAGGGAGGGGAAAGCAGAGAAGGGCTAAATTCACCAACCGCTGTCAGTGGCAGTAAATGACAGTCATAGAAATAGCAAAGTTCTATCCAGGAAGACCATTCTCTAGTTGGGTCAGTGAGCCAGACTGGCTGTAGTCTCTCAGAGTTATGTGTTTTGGTAAGGGTAGCAGTGACCTTCATCTGCAGTTGGCTAACCTCTGGTTCTGGTACATACGGCCAGGCCTTTCGCCTCTCCGAGGAGTTCCAAAGTTCCCTAGATTTTCCTTCCTTCCAATACCTCTGCCTCCCATAATCCTTCAGTTCCTCCTCCCCACTTGAAACAATCACACACTTCCCATAAGCCCCTTTGCTGATAAGAGGCTACTTGTAGATCAAGAAAGTGAACAGCAGAGAGATGAAAAGACTCATAAGATCATAGATTTAAAACTGGAAGGAAACTCTCAGGATTCTAGTCAAAACTCTTCATTTTATAATAGGGAAGGTAAGCCATCTGCCCAACATTCCACAGGTCACATGTCAGAAATAGACTTTGAACCCAGGTTTTGCTGACTCCAGGGGTAGCTAGGTGACTCAGTGGATAGAGCACCAAGCCTGCAGGCAAGAAGACTTATCTTCATGAGTTCAAATTTGGCCTCAGACACTTACTACTGTGTGACCCTGGGCAAGTCACTTCAACCTGTCTGCCTCAGTTTCCTCATCTATCAAATGAGCTGGAGAAGGAAATGGCAAACCATTCTAGCATGTCTGCCAAGAAAACCCCTAATGGGGAGACAGAGAGTCAGACATTACTGAAAAACAACTTAGTAATAGCAAAATTGACTGACTCCAGGTCCAGCACTGTGGTGTAGTGGTTACACCATAACTTAATTTTAATTATCACTCTTAGTGTGAGCCCAGGGCATAGTAGGTGCCTAATAAATGTGTGCTGAATTAGAGGCACATGTCATCTTATCCACTGGCAGAGCTGGCTCAGGTTGCAACTTCTGGGTCGCACTTCTCACCTCTGCCATAACTGTCATCCTTTGATCTCAAACCTTCCCACCCTCCTTGGACCCTGGACCTTTTCTGCTTTAACAGAATGTTATCGCACCTACCTCAGCAGGTGCCCAGCTTTTCCTGAGTTAATGGTGTTCCCTCCCCACCCCACCAAGTCCTGAATAATCAAAGGGAAACCCTGATCCTTCATTGTGGCATACAGCACCACATACTCAGGAGCCCTGGAAGAATTTAGGGGCTATCAGGGATCTTAAGATGTTTGGGAAGATTGTTCTTGGCTTAGAGTGTGCATTCTCATCTGAGCTTGGGGAATACATTCTACTCCATTCTCCAGCTCCCAGATATATTTTCCATTTAGCAAGTTGGATTTTGCTGATAGGATTCAAAGTGGGGCAGCTGGGTGGCACAGTGGATAGAGCACTGGGTTTGGAATCAGGAAGATTCATCTTCCTGAGTTCAAATCTAGCCTCAGGCACTTCCTAGCTATGTGACCTTGGGCAAGTCACTTTGCCCTGTTTGCCTCCGTTTCCACATCTGTCAAATGAGCTGGAGAAGGAAATGGCAAACCACTTCAGTATCTCTGCCAAGAAAACTCCAAAATGGGGTCACCAAGAGTCAGACAGGACAGAAACGACTCAACGACAAATTCAGAGGAGGGGGCAACATAGTTCAGTGGAAAACATGATAGCTTCCCTCTCTTCTTATGTGGGTAACCTTGGGGAAATCATATAATCTCTCTGGGTGTCAGTTTCTTCATCTGCAAAATGAGGAAATTGAGTCAGAAGGCTTCTGAGGTCCTTTCCAGCCCTACACCTATGAATCTGAGCTTAGAGAAGCTTAGTCCAACCTTATTATTTTATAGATAGGGAAACTGAGGCAAAGAGGCTAAGTTCATGATATGTGGTTGGACAGAGAGTTCTATTTGGAGTCAGAAGATCTAGGTTGGAGTCTGGCTGCCTATATTTATAAGCTGTGTCAAGTCACTTTCTCTGGCCATCAGTTTCCTCATCTATAAAATGACAATAACATCTTCTTTACAGGGTCATTGGTAGAAAGTGATGAAAGCAAGAGTTGTTTTAATAAAAGTTCCTTACAGGTAACAAGTAGCAGAGTTAGGATTTGAACCCAAGTCCCCCCTACTTGACCACTGGCCACTACACCATCATTCCCAATCTTCACCTTGTCTTGGAGAGTGTTTAGTGCTCTTCCATGATCTCTGAGTCCTAAGTGGAGAAGGAGTTATCCCCATGGGACAGTTTTACAGTAGTGGCATTCCTCTGCAGAAGTAGTCGCATCAGTATCCCACTCCTGGGGTCTTTGGGTGGTTTCTGATGCCCTCCACAAATTCTACGTGGATTCCTTGATCCTCTGGACTCAGAGGAGGAAAAGGGAGCTCCTGGTACCATCTGGGGTTCTGGCCCCCATCATCTTTCATCCTGGACAGACCAGCGACTCCAGGCAGTCTCTTCCCTCAGAAATTCATTTTTCTAAAGCCCAAGTCTGGCTAGGTTCTTTTCCTGCTACAGAACCCTGAGAGGCATCCCAGTTCCCCTTTGGGATAAAATACCAACCCTTTGTTTGGCAGTTGAGGTCCTTCACAATATGGCACCTCACCACCTTCCCAGCCTCTACATAGCTAGCCATCAGTTCTGATCTCCCTTCCCAGCCTCTACATAGTTAGCCATCAGTTCTGATTTCCCTTCCAGCCCCTACATAGCTGTGTCTATCATTTCTGATCTCCCTTCCCAGCCCCTACATAGTTACCATCATTTCTGATCTCCCTGGCTGTATACAGGCTGCCCCCTGCCTCTCACCTCCACCTCAGCCAATCCTTAGCTTGCTTCAAGGCTCAGCTCACAAGCCTCATATTCTGTGAACCCTTTCCTGATGCCTCCAGCTGCTATCACAACCTACCCCCTCTACATGATCTCTCCTGACTTTGAATCTATTTGTGTAAGTTTATTTGTATGTTTGTTATTTCTCCTGAGAGAATGTAACCTCCGCAAGGGAAGGGACTTTCATTTTTGTACCCTCAGAGCCCTGCACAGATCCTGATGTGTGATAAGCACCTAATAAATGCTTGAGTGATTTGAACAAATGAATGGGCTAGTCACATCCCTAATGCCAGATCAAAACTGGCATATGGCCCTGAACTCCACTGGAATTCTCATGATGTCAGATTAATAATAATAGCTAACATTTATTCAATGCTTAAAGATTTGCAAAATGCTTTACGAACAATCTCATCTTATGCTGTTACCATCCCCATTTTACAGGGGGGAACTGAGGCAGAGAAAAGCTAAATATATGTATATCTTCTCCCTGGATAGAATATAAGACTCTTGAAGCCAAGTGTCCCAGAACCATCGTCTCAAAAATGCTTCCACTCTGCTTGGCCTTGGGACTGAGCTAGAAGGGCCAGTGAATGAACAGACTCACTAAAAGGTCCACACCATTGATGTCAAATTCATATAGGAACCTGGGCCACTAAATTATACACAAGGCTGCATATTGACTTAGAAAACCACACATTAATTATGATCTATTGTGTTGTTTTTTGTCAGCCTATTTCCTAATTACATTTTAAACTGGTTGGGGTCCACTCTGGAGTATGTCCAGCCACACGTTTGACATCTCTGGTCTACACAATTTTTAACTGACCTTGTTTGATGTCCTTCCAGCCTAGGCATCTAGGGATCTGCCCATCCCCAACTCCTGTTATTTAGGGAAGATGAGGCAAACAGACTGAGGCTCCCATTGCTTCTAGAGAAGGCAGGTGAAACTTGGAGAACAGAGTTCTCACTTTATGGAAGTGAAGCACTCTACTAGAAAGCAATTTTAATGAAATGTGAATTTGCTCACGGACCTGGGGAAGGGAGGGAGAGTGGCAGGAAGGAGTCCAGCACAGGGTTCAAGGACATGTGGAGACAGGAGGAGGAACACTTTGGGGGTGGGGCTGGAACCGAGAGAAAGGAACTGAGAGGCAGACGCATGGAGGCTGGACATGCTCACAGACAGGAGAGGATGGGTGACTTGTAGAGTCCAGGACAGGCACACAGAGGTCCAGACACTCGGGCAGGTGGACAGAAAGGGGTAAAGGTCTGTTTTTTGGAAGCCCCAAGCCCCAGCTTGTCCATTCTTCTGCTTTGACTCAGAGAGGGTATTTGGAGTGTTTTTTGGTTTGTTTGTTTTGGGAGGTGGAGGGTGTGTGGGAGGAGGGGCAGGAGCAGAGAGCGTGAGAGAGCACAGTACTGTATGGTAAAGTTAATGTAGGGGCTTTTTGGAATGGGGATTTCTTTCAGAATTCTTTACCTAAAGCCATAAGTTGAATTTACATAAAGTGATAACTGTCCACATAATGGATAGGGTCCTGCACTTGGGGCGAGGAAGATCTATATTTGTATCCAGTCCTGGATACTCACTGACTGGGTATTCCTGGGAAAATCACGTAACTTCTCTGCTTCAGCTTTCTCAGCTGTCAAAAGAAGGTGGCTGGATTTGAGGACCTCAAAGGTCCCTCCAAACTTGAAATCAATGAACCTGTGATAAAAGACTGCTCCTCAGCTACCCTGGCCCTTTCAGTGACTTCTTCCTGTCCTGGACCCTACCTCCATTCACTTCACGTGTTGTCTGCCTTTTTCAAGTGCAAGCTCTTAGAAGGCAAAGTCTGTCTCACTTTTGCCTAAGGTAGTGTTTGGCACATCGTCAGAGCTTAGCAAATGCTTTTTCACTCCATCTATCCATCCATCCATCCATCCATCTTTTTTGGGACTGGCCCTCAATTCTCTAGCTTGGAGATGTGTAGGGGGGAAGGAAGAAATCTTGGACCACACCATTCTCCAGAGGGGGGGGGGAGAAGAGGTAATATTAGCATTTGACTAAGGCAGTAGGGGAGGGGTTGGGGGGGATTAATCACTTTCCAAACAGGCCTCCCTAGGGCTTTGAAGACAGATTGTTCCCCACAGAGATGGCCTGGGGGCCGGGGAGGGAGTGGAGTGAGGACGGGGGGAAAGGCCTGCTGTGGGGGCAGGGCAGGGGCCTGATTGGCCCACAGAAGAGAGAACAATGGAACTTTTTTCCAGAGGAAATGGAGGGGGTTGTTTTGGGGCGTGGAAGATGATCTTTCCATCCAGCAGGAGCCCCTCCCCCAACCCAGAGAGAGTTTTCCTTCCTTTCTTTCCCCTCTGACAGACTCCACGGCCCCCCAATCCTTTGACACTTAAGGTGAGAGGACTTTACAGTTAGAAGCGAATTTAGGGCAAAGGATGTTGGGGCCAAAAGGGACAATTAAAGGACTTCAAGAGATCGTGGGTCAGTCAATCCATCAACAAGCATTTATTAGGCATCTGCTATGTGACGGGCACTTGCAATATAAAAGCAAAAACTAATTGTCCTTACCCTCATCGAGCTTATGTTCTAGATGCATTCTTGATGCACCTTGTATTATAGAGGGGTGAGGGCGGGGAGAGACTCTTTAGAACCCCTTATTTTATAGATGAGGGTAATAAGGCCTAGTGACTTGTCTAAGATGACACAGCCAGCCCTGGCCTCCCTCCCTCATTGTCAGTTTCCCCAAAGCTGCCTGAGGCTTAATCACAGAATCTCAGAGACGGAGAAAACCTGGGAGGCCATTTAGGCCTGTACCTGACCAGGACTCCAGTCTACAACATAGCAGAGAGATCTCATCTGGCCTTTGCTCAAAGCCCTCCGGTAGCAGGGAGGCTTGGGGCAGCTCCAATGGATCAAACCGAAATTGTTCCCTTCATAGCTTCCTCCGGCTAACCCCAGTTCTGCCATCGGCAGGTTCCTTCTGCCATGTGACAACCCTTCAGATCTTTGAACAAAGCTATCATGTCTCTTCTGGGTCTTTCTCTCTCCAAGTTAAACCTGCCCAGGTCCTAATCAGCTCCCATGCCCAGCTCCTGATCCTCATACAGGCATGATCCCCAGGACCCTTGTCGGCCTTCCCCTGAATGATCTACCCCTGGCACTTGGAACTGAACACAAGATCCCAGAGAAGGTCTCACCAGGGCAAAAGACAATGGGGCATTCGAAGTGCCTTGTTCTGGGCATTCAGCTTCTCCAAAAGCAGCCTATGGTCCCTTTGCAAAGTTGGCATCGGAAGTCAAAGGTTCACACTGCAGATAGACCTAAACTCACAATGAAACTCTTCCGATTAGTCAGGCACTATTCCAGCTACTGGACTGACAGGGAGAAAGCAAACTTTCAGAGGATTCAGCTCTGTGGCTAGAAAGTACCCTGAGGCCATCCAATCCAACCCCCCCCCCCTGCAGCCTCATTTTATAGAGGAAACTGAGCCAGAAAAGTTGTGTGATGCACCCAGGGTTATGTAGCTGGTAAGTAAGGGAGGCAGGATTCCAACCTCGGTCTTCTTGACCCAGGTTATAAGTCCAGAATGCTACCCAATGTGACATACTGCTATGACTCCCACATGGATAGGGGGTGTGTGCATATGTGTGTGTGTGTGTGTGTGTGTGTGTGTGTGTGTGTGTGTGTGTGTGTGTGTGAAGGCACAGAGTATGGAGATGGGGTGTCAAGTGTGAGCCTGGAAAGGTGGGAAGAGTCCAAGTAAATGAGGACTTTAAGAGCCAAACAGAGGGTTTTATATTTGATTCTGGAGGAAATAAGGAACCACCAGAGTTTATTGAGTAGGGAGGATAACATGATACCTGTGTGAAGGATGGATTGGGGTGGGAGAGACTTGAGGAGGGAACATTGATTATAAGATGATGGGGGAAGTCAGGTAGTACAGTGGATAGAGTTCCAGATTTGGACTCAGGAAGACCTGGGTTCAGATTCAGACACTAGCTGTGTGACCTTGGGCAAGCCACTTAACCTCAGTTTCTTCCTCTATAAAGTATAGATAATGATAGCACCTACCTTTCAGGGCTGTTGTAAGGATCAAACGAGATAACATTTCCAAAGTGCTTAGCACAGTGCCTGGCACATAGTGGGCACTCTAGAGAAATACTAGCTATTATTATCATTAAGAGCAGCTAGATGGTGCAGGCCTGGAGTTGAGAAGACTCAACTTTGTTAGTTCAAATCTGGTCTCAGACGATATAATAGCTGTGTGACCCTGAGCAAGTCACTTTACCCTGTTTGCCTCAGTTTCCAAATCTGTAAAATGAGCTGGAGAAGGAAATGGCAAACCACTCTAGTATCTCTTCCAAGAAAACCCCAAATGGGATCACAAAGAGTCTGACACGACTGAAACAACTCAACAAGTCACTTTACCTTGTTTGCCTCAGTTTCCAAATCTGTAAAATGAACTGGAGAAGGAAATGGCAAACCACTCCAGTATCTTTGCCAACAAAACCCCAAATGGGGTCACGAGGAATTGGACGTGACTGAAACGAGAGTTATTATTATTGTTGGTCAGAGTCAGGAAGACCTACATTCACATTCCCCAGAGATCATTATTCCCTATAATCTTGGGAAGTCACTTTACCAATCTGGGCCTCAGCCTTTTCAAATGTAAAATGAGAGTACTGGACTTCGTGGCCCCTAAATTCCTGTCCAGCTTTAAATAGATGATCCTATGAAGTCGCAGTAACACCTAGTTATCAAGAATAATTCATTCAAACGGGGAGCCGCTGCTGGTGGCCTGCTCTCGCAGAGGAAAGGGGGGGTGAGCAACCTTCAGGGTATTGGTCTTAGTCTCCCCTCATGTGCTGCTAGCCAGCCCTCCACCTTCATTAGAGGGGGCTTTTCTGGCTACTTGCCCTCCGTAGGTTTAGGATGCTTTCTAACGAGCGTGAATCCCCATTTATGGCTCTGATCCCTAGAAAGTCGGCTCAGTAGCCAATGGGAGCACAGTCAGTTTAAGGAAGCTGAGATATGGGGCATATGGTTCCTTTTCCCCTTTGAGACCACAACAGGAAGTGCTCTGTCCAGCTCTAGGCACTGAATTTCTTCAGAAAGACATTGATAAGCTAGGGTGTTCAGACGGGGAAGACTGAGGTTATGAAGCTCCTTGAGTCTGTGGTTAAAGGGAATGGACAGGTTTAGACTTGAGAGGAGAAACACAGGAAGCTGTCTTCCAACATTTGAAGGGTTGTCACGGGGAAAAGAGATTAGCCTTGATTGGCTCCGCCTCAAAGGGTAGCACCAAGAATGATAGGGGGAAGTTGTAAATTAGGCATGACATCAGAGAAAACTTCCTAAGGATTAGAGGCAGCACCACAGTGCAATGGGCCTTCTTCAGGATCAGAGATTTAGAAACTGGAAGACAGCGTCCAGAGCTTACAGCTTACTGAGTCTTCAAATTTATTTTTTTTAATTAAGTAAAATGGATTTTCTCTCCATTGGGAAAAAAGAAAAAAATCTTGTAGCTCTTGGGGGCAGAGCCAAGATGGCGGCTGGAAAGCAGGGACTAGTGTGAGCTTCCCTCCAAGTCCCTCCAAAAACCTATAAAAAATGGCTCTGAACCAATTCTAGAACTGCAGAACCCACAAAATAGCAGAGGGAAGCAGGGCTCCAGCCCAGGACAGCCTAGATGGTCTCTGGGTAAGGTCTATCCCACACGGAGCTGGGAGCAAAGCAGAGCAGAGCCCAGCGTGGGCTGCGAGGACCAACCAGACCAGGAGCTGGGTGGAGTATGCCCTAGCACCCTGAATCAGTGAGCTGTGGCAGTTACTAGACTTCTCAACCCACAAACACCAAAGACAACAGAGAAGGTTAGTGGGAAAAGCTGCTGGGGACAGGGAGTTTGCAGTTCAGCCACCACCCCAGGGGCAGTGGAGGTGGGGCAGCTACAGAACTACAGCTGCAGTTGCTTCTGGCCCCAGGCCCACCTGGTGGGAGGAATTAAGTGGTGGATCAGAGCAGGAGTGCAGAGCCTGCTGAAGGTCTAAGTCCAGTCCAGGTTGGGGGTTCTTGGGGAAGGAGGAGTCCTGGTGTGGCAGAGCTGGCGCATCCCCCA
>CM053622.1:28395888-28412790 GCA_028646595.1 Phalanger gymnotis
GAGTGGGGTGACAGAAGGGAGGGCAGACTGGGGAACAGGGCAACCAGAATATACGCCATCTTGGAGTGGGGGGGAGGGTAAAAATGGGGAGAAAATTTGTAATTCAAACTCTTGTGAAAATCAATTCTGAAAACTAAATATATTAAATTTAAAAAAAGAAACTGAAAAAAATCTTGTAACAATTTGCATTTTGTTGTTCTTTGTTTCAATCGTGTCCAATTCTTTGTGACCCTATGGGAGATTTTCTTGACAGAGATACTGGAGTGGTTTCCTTCTCCAGCTCATTTTACAGATGAGGAAACTGAAGCCAACAGGGTTAGTAAAGTGACTTGCCCAGGATCACCGAGCTTGTAAGTGTCTGAAACTGGATTTGAACTCAGGTCTTCCTGACTCCCGACTCAGCACTTTGTCCACTGCACTCGGTAAGGTGAGAGGAAGTGGAATATAGTGGGAAAGATGCCTAACATTGACCCAGAAGACCTGGGTTTGAATCTACACTCCTGTTAGCTGTGTGACCTTAGGTAAGTCATAGTCTCTCAGAACTTCATTTTCCTCATTGGCAAGATGATTATTTTTTAATATGATTCTACTAGCATTTATTTTCAATGAGCAATTATTAAGTGCCTACTGTTTAATGTACTAGGTGCTAGGGATACAAAGATGAAAAAGTGAAGGCAGTCTCTACCCATGAGGAACCTACAAGAGATAGGAAGACCTAGGTCTTAGCAGCTCTGTGACCTTGGGCAAGCCATTTGACATCTATTTGCCTCAGTTTCCTCATCTGTAAAATGAGATGGTTTGTCTAGATGTCCCTAAGGTTCCTTCCAGTTCTAAACTATGATCTCTCATGATTTATTATACCATCAGTCAATTAATAAACATTCATTAAATACTTACTTTGTGCCAGGCACTCTAAGTACAGGCATTACAAAGAGAAAGGAAAGACAGTCCCTGTTCTCAAGGAGGTCACAATCTAATGGGGGAGATAAGCAAACAAATATATACACAAAAAGTATGTACAAGATAAAGAAGAGAGGGAAGGCACGAGAATTTAGAGGGGTTGGGAAAGGCTTCCTGTAGAAGACAGAAGGGGGCAGTAAATAACATATAGACAGATTAGTAAATATAAAATATATATGTTTGTGTATTTGTATATGTACACGTATATGTGTGTATATAAATGGATATAATACAATATAATAGGGGCAACTATTTGACACAGTCAGGAGGCTCTAAGTTCAAATCCAGCCTCAGATGCTTGACACTTACTAGCTATGTGACGTTGAGCAAGTCACTTAACCCCAATTGCCTTGGCTTCCCCCTCCAAAACAAAAAATACAATATAATATATGATATCTACATAAATGCTTCTGTATTTGGCAGGGATAGGGATGGGAAATTGCTAACCATGGAGAAGAATGGATTTAAGAGTGAAGGCAGAAGATGACATTGGGACCCAAGTTAGCAGCCGACAACACCCAATGCTGCCATGCTCTTGGGCACTTTCCCTGAGCACTTGTGCCCAGAGAACTTGCTCTAGCTGTAAAGAGACAGAGTTCTGCTGGAAAGTGCCAAGGAAATCTTTGAACCCCTTGGCACATCCACTGCTTAGAGCTCCCAGTCGGCGACTCTGGGTCTTGGCCCTTGATGGAATCTGGGCATGGGAGTTTCTGACCTGGTACGGAGACTAGACTTCAGTCAGCTTAGGAGGATATCGGAGGTGAGATGGACCTTAGAGGTCATCTAGGCCAGGCCTACCGCACCCTCTCAGATTTACAAAGGGAGAAACTGAGGCCCAGAGAGATGGAGTCATGAATTTAGAGCTGAAAGAGACCTCAGAGGTCACGTAGTCTAATCCCTACATATGCAGCAACTCTGGCCCAGACAGAGGAAATCACTTGCCCAAGGTCACAAAGGTAGGATTTGAACCCAGGTCTTCAGACTCCAAAGTCAGTGTTCTTTCTGTTGTACATCTAGTGTCTCTGCCTTCCCTGCGGGCCCTCAAGGATTGCTTGATGTGCACTCGAGGCCTGTGGGGAGTTATTATTACTCTCAGGCTAAAATTGTTCTCCTGGAAAGGAATGACCCCAGTCTAAAAGGCTTTCTGGGGCCAGGCTTGGGGATTAATAGCAGCAGGGCTGGGGCCCTAGGTCAAGAGACAGTCCCTCTTGGAGCCTTTTCATCTAAACCTTTAAAAGCTTCCATTACTTACTCACAAGGCTTGCAGTGTCACTTTAAATACATGTTGGGCAACATCAGCTGTTCTATTTTTCTTTATAATTATACAAAGTGAGATTTGAGAACAGCTCAGTGCCTGGAAAGGGGGTGGCAGGAGCGGGAGCGGGGAGGATACCGCCTGGCAGAGGTTTCTGGCAACAGGCTAAAGTGGCAATTAAGACCTACTTGCTGCCTTTAATGGGGCCCCGAAAGGAGACAATCCCGCCCCGTCCCCCAGCTTTACCAAAGTCAGAAAGGATCACCAGGACCTGGGAGTTCAGTGTCAGGAAGGGTTCTCCATCTGAGAGAGGGTCAGCCCTGACTCAGCATGTCTAAAAGGGGGCAGGAGGAGTCACCAGCCCAGAATGGAGCATTTGGTCAAACGGGTAGGGCACGGCGATAAAAATACCCCCAATACCAGGGCAGCTACCCACACCTTAAATCCATCAGAATCTCTTCCGTCTGCTGTGACAAAAAGCTGCTCGAGACCTCAGCAGCTTTGGGGGATAATTAGAGTATAGCACCTACTCCCAAGGAGTTAACAGCCTAATCATTTCCCACCTTTGGGCCTTTGCTCAGGTCATGCCCTGTACCCTGTAATGCTCTCCTTGGTCACCTCTATCCTCTTGAATTCTGAGCTTCTTTGAAAGCCTGGTTTATGTCCCATCTCAGGATCCTGCAGTAGAGAGAGTCCTGGACCCTGGGTAAGAAGTTGTTGTTCAGTCCTGTCCGACTCTTCCTGACCCCATTTGGGATTTTCTTGGCAAAGATGCTGAAATGTTTTGCCATTTTCTTCTCCAACTTATTTTATAGATGAGGAAACTGAGGCAAACAGAGTTAAGTGACTTAGCCAGTGTCGCCCAGCTAGTAAGTGTCTGAGGCTGGATTTGAACTCAGTTCTTACTGACTCCAGACCCAGCACTCTATCTGAAGCAACACCTAGCTGCCCTTAGAATCAGGAAGACCTGACTTCAAATCCTGCTTTGGGAGACCCTGGGCAAGTCATTTAAAATTTTTTCAGCCTCAGTTTCTTCATTGGTAAAAAGAAGTTGTTGGACATGGTGGCCTTCCAGCTCTATCATCTAGATTATTTTGTATGTATGGTTCATTGACTTATCTGTGTGCATGCTGTTTCTCTCCAGTAGAATGTAAGATTGTTGAGGGCAAGAACTGTTTCCTTTTGGCCTGTATCTCTGTCTCTCTTAGTATAGTGCCTGATAGGTATATAGTAGGTGCATAATAAGTGCCTATTGAATGATTGAATAGTAATCACTCACATTCAACCCTATGAGGTAGCTAGTGAAAGTGAAATTATTTCCATTTTATAGATGAAGAAACTGAGATTCAAAGAGTAGAAAGTGGCTTGCCCATGTTAATATTAAAGTAGCATAATATTAAAGTCGCTCTCTTTCTCAGAGCAAGGCAGGCTACAGCTACTCCTTAGTGTTTGTCCCAGGGATACCCTCAGAGGTTGACAGATTGTCTCTCTTCTCAACTGTCAACAACTCCGGCCAGGTCTGGCAGCTCTCCCAACTTCAAGGTGCCAACAACTAATGCCTCAGTTCTATTTAACCACTTAATGTTGGTTGTTGATTAGCTTTTACTGTGGGATAAGCCAATTTGCCTCAGTTTCCTCATCTGCCAAATGAGCTAAAGAAGGAAATGGCAAACCACTTCAGTATCATATTTGCCAAGAAAACCCCAAATGGGATCACAAAGAGTTGGAAATGATGGAAACAGCAACAAAGATTTACTTCGAAGATACAGCAAGAATGAAATACATTTTCCCTCAAATATTTGGGGGGCATACTCCTGTCTATACTGGCTAGGTCTCTAGGAGGGCCCAGTTTAGCTTAGTTCCTGTACAGCACTGGTCCTACCAAGTTCATGTTCTGAGTCAGTCAGGCAATTAGCATTTATTAAGCACTTCCTGTATGCCAGGCTCTGGACTAAGCACATATACTGAGCATATGGGGATTCAAAGAAAGACAAAAGACAGTCTCTGCTCTCCTGGAGCTCACAGTCTAATGGAGACACATGTGCAAAAGACTTTGTACAAACAAGCTGGGTCTAGGATAAATAAATAGTAATCAACAGAGAGAAGGTGCTAGAATTAAGAGGGATTGGGAAAGGCCTCTTGTACAAGGGACTTCAGCTTGACGTCAAGGGAGGCACTGATCTTTTCCCCCTAAAATGGAAAAGAGTGAGTGCAAAGGCCAGGGACTAAAGCCCGTTCTTGGGGCTCTGTCCTTATGGAATTCTCTCTCTTGGGAGTGGAGTAAAAGCGATGGAGCAGAAGAACAGAAAGAATAGAGGCAGGAGACACGGCAGAAGCCGATGGAATGTATCCACCTCCAATCAGAGTGTCCTATTCACCAGGTGGTCAGTTGGTCAGAACCAGTTCCACAATGTCTGTGCGTACCCCCTAAGGGTTTCTCCAAGAGACTTCCCTTGCATGGCATCATAATTGTCCTCTGAGAAGCTGCTTCTCCATATGGGGAGACTCATTCCAGGCATCTGCATGTGAGCCAGACCCCCATTATAGTAACAATTGACATGTGTGTAGTGATTTAAGCTTTCATAGAGAGCTTCATTTAATGCTCATGTAACCCCATGACGTAGGTGTTATGGACAAAATTATGCCCATTTTACAGGTGAGGAAACTGAGACTAAGAGCATTAAGAGTGGCTTGCCTAGGGGCAGCTAGGTGCTACAGTGGATAGAACACCAGCCCTGGAGTCAGGAAGACCTGAGCTCAAAGTTGGTCTCAGACACTTGACACTTACTAGCTGTGTGACCCTGGGCAAGTGACTTAACCCCAATTGCCTTGCCAAAAAAAAAACCCAAACCCCCAAAAAAAACCAAAACGAAAACTCACAAACAAACAAACAAACAAAAGAATGGCTCGCCCAGGGTCACATAGTTAGTATATACCCACGGTCGGATTTGAACCCAGGTCCAGTATCTACTATACAAAGATACACATCACTGGTACATGCGACTAATGTGGAAATATGTTTAACATGATTGTACATGTATAACCCATATCAGATTGTTTGCTGTCTTGGGGAAAGAAGATGGGAGGGAGGGAGAAAAATTTGGAACTCAAAATCTTATAAAAACAAATGTTGAAAACTATCGTTACATGTAATCGGGGGAAAAATAAAATACTATGAAGTGGAGGAAAAAAACCACTCCATAGGAAACTCTAAAAAAAAAAGAATCAGCTATTACAAGGTGAGAGGACATAGGTGAAGTGGTGTTTAGAGTTTTAGATTTGGATCAAGAAGTCCTGAGATCAACTTCAGCTGCGGATACTTACTAGCTATGTGGCCCTGCGAAAATGACTTAATGCCTCTTTGCCTCATGTGTCAATTTGGCACAATCATAATATGTCCTTCCCAGGGTTGATGTGAGGAGAAAATGAGATGATATTTGTAAAGCACTTTGCAAACCTTAAAGGGATATATAAATGCTAGCTAGTATTAAATGCAAAGGAAAGATCCAGGAAACATACTAGGAGATATTTGAGCAGAGAGATTCCTAGGAAGACCCTTTGGAGGACAGGCTGCCAGAGTTGAGCCTTTAAGAAGGTAGGGATTTCAATTGCTGGAGAAAGTGGGAGAATCCATTTGAGACCTGAGGGACAGTGGGATAAAGGGGATGTAGCAGAGGAGAGAGACTGAGATGGAGGGCAGAAAGCAGTCTCATTGGAACACACGAAATGGAGGAAACCAGTCTGTGGAAGGCCTTGAATGGCAGAGTCAGGAGTCTATGCTTTATTCAGTGGGAAACTGGGAGCCTGTTTTTGAGTATGAGAATGATGTGATCACAACTGTCAGCTTCAGGGATGAAATGGAAGGATTAGAACTAGGACAGGCAGGGAAAATTTCCAACCACTTTTTTTTTTTTTTGGTGGGAGGAAGAGGCAGTGGGGATTAA
This sequence comes from Phalanger gymnotis, assembly GCA_028646595.1. Classification (NCBI taxonomy): domain Eukaryota; kingdom Metazoa; phylum Chordata; class Mammalia; order Diprotodontia; family Phalangeridae; genus Phalanger; species Phalanger gymnotis. The sequence goes on from CM053622.1 coordinate 28,402,048, forward strand.
GTGACTTGCCCAGGGTCACACAGCTAGTAAGCTTCTGAATTTGAATTTGAACTCAGGTCCTTCTGACTCCAGGCCTGGCTCTCTATCCAGTATGATGCCACCTAGCCAACACTTCTCATATTTCCTTTTCACCTCCAACAAGTGCCAGACACATGATGGGATCTCAAGAATACTGAAGTTGGCTTTGAGTACTGACTTCCCCTAATTTGCTAACTACTGTGTGACCTTGGACAAGTCACTTCTCCATGAGATTTGGTTTTCTCCTTTTAATGTAGCAGTTGGTACTACTCCTTCACTCATGAGTCCCCCAGAAAGGCATTCCCATGTCCTTTGTGGGCCTATCCACTCGCAAGGAATAGTCTAGACCTCACTAATATCTTTATTCTTACTCTTCAGCTAGAAGACACGATAATCACCCCCCCAAGAAAGGACATTTAATTAAAAAGCGTATTAAGAAAAGTGGCAAGAAAACATTTTGTATCTGGGCCACCCTTTCCTGTGATTTCACTTCAGTGGGAAGATATGAAAGGCAATTTATAGAGGCACACCCCCTTGGAGGGCCCAAGCCCCTGGCTAGAGTCTGCATAGATACACAGTATTATGGAAAACCTTTGAGATACTGATTCAAGGCTGGGAGGCCTTGCCCCTGGGAAAATCTAGACTCTCACTAGGGGAAACAGAGGACCTGGCCTATGTAGCTAATCAACAGAAAGAAGCCCAGACTCAGGAGGGACTTCAAACTTGACATAGCCCAACCCATTCCTGAACAGAAATTAATCTACAATTGGTGGTCATCCAGAATTCAGCTCCACCCAAAACCAATCTTAGCTCCATTACTTTGTTTTTGTTTTTTGGGAAGCCATTGAGGTTAAGTGACTTGCTTAGGGTCGCACGGCTACTAAGCATGTGAGGCTATGTTTGAACTCAGGTTCTCCTGACTCCAGAGACAGTGCTCAATCCATTGTGCCACCTAGCTGCCCAATCCCCCATTGTTTTAAATCGTTGAATCCTTTCTGATTCTTTGTGACACCAGTTGGGGGGGGGGCGAAGATATTGGAGTGGTTTGCCATTTCTTTCTCCAGCACATTTGACAATGAGGAAACTGAGGCAAACAGGGTTAAGTGACTTGCCTTGCTCGGATCACCCAGCCAGGAAGTGTCTGAGGCCAGATTTGAACTCACAAAGATGAGTCTTCCTAATTCCAGGCCTGGCACTCTATCCACTATGGCGCCACCTAGTGACCCCTACTTTAAACTACAGAGGAATAGGGAAGCTAGAAAACGATTCTTTGGAGGAATTGAAAAGTAGCCCCAACAGGGCATAACTTCCTACTTTTCAGAATAAGAACTCAAGGATGAGAGTGCATCTCTCTTCAAAGAAGTGGGGGACTATGGGAGTAAAACATTGCATGTACTAAATGTTGGTTAGTTTCTTTGAACTTTTTTTCCTCTCTTTTTATTCTTTGTTACAAGGGATAGCTCTCTGGGTTGGGAAGGGATATACTGAGAAATATATAGAAGATATCAATAAAAAACTTCAAAGTACAACTTGGACAGACTTGGAGAGAAAACAGGGGAAAGAAAGGCACAGCGTGCTATGGTCTACGGGGTTCTGAAGAATCGGATACGACCGAACAACAAAAAGTTGTTTTATTTGACAAAATCTTTTCCTTCCAACATAGCTTGTGAAATCCATTTTAGAGATGAGGAAGCTGAGGCCCTCAGAAAGAAGGACCTGGCTGCTGTCGTAAATACTGTAAATAAAGAGTTCAGTCAAATGCCAGTAGAGTGTTAACGTTCATGGATTCCACAGGCTGGTCTCAACATGTCCAACCTGAACCCTTCCCCCTCCTGGTAGATCTCCTCATCCTGGAAATCTGCTCTTCCTCCTCCTCCTCACTTCTCTGTTTCTGTGGCTGGTACTGCCATCATCAATTTGCCTATGGTCACCCAGCTAGTACAGTTTAGAGTTGGGATTTGAACTCAGTTCTGATTGATTCCAAGTCAAGCCCTTTTCCCCATGTACTGTGCTTCGTAATTAAGACATTTTAAATGTAAAGTGTAGATAGGAACTATAACTCGTTCACAAATCACAGTATTTCAAATCAGAATAGAATTTTAATGAGAAGAGACCTCATAAGTCATCTAATTCAGCCAATGCTTAAGCATGTGGTCATGTAGCCTCTGCCTGAAAGACATCTAGTAAGGGGCCCATTTCGCTTTGGGACCACCCTAATTTTTAGGAAAGGTTTTCTGATTTCAAGCCCATGAAATGTCCATCCACCGCTTCTAGTTTTGTCCTCTGGAGCCAAGAGTTGGTGACCCCATTTGAGGTTTTCTTGGCCAGGATACTGGAGTGGTTTGCCATTTCCTTCTCCAGCTCATTTTACAGATGAGGAAACTGAGGCAAACAGGGTGAAGTGACTTGCCCAGGGTCACATAGCTAGGAAGTATCTGAGGCCAGATTTGATCTCAAGTCCTCCTGACTCTAGGGCTGGTGCTCTATCTACTGCGCCACCTACCTGCCCCTAGATATCGAATAGTTGAAGACAAATGTCATATTCCTCCCCTTCCTTCCAAATCTTTTCAGAGCAAAACATTCCCAATTCTCTAACTGATCTGTGAAAGGCTGATTTACCAGTTACCTCCCCAAGCTGCCCACTGGCTAGAACGCAATCAGCTTGTCAATATCCCTCTGAACTTGAGGATCATAAACTTGAAAAAAAAATACTTTGAGAACTACATTTCAATAGGTGTGGTTTTCTTTGGAACCCTATGTCTTGTGCAGCTAGGTGGCACAGTGGATGGAGCATGAGTCCTGGAGTCAGGAGGACCTCAGTTCAAATGTGACCTCAGATACTTATTATCTATGTGACCTTGGACAAGTCATTTAACCCTGATTGCCTCAACCGTCCCCCCTAAAAACACACAAAAACTCCAACAAACTGTTCTCTTTTATGCATTTAAAAACATGAGCCTGAAATTGGTCCATAGCCTTTATCGGACCCCCCCTTGGGGGTCCAGGACACAAAAAGTTTCTGAGCCCCTGCTCTAAAACATAGTGCCCAGACCTGAGCATAATACTCTAGATATGGTTTGGGGAGGGCACACTGCAACAGAACTAACATTTTCTTCTTTCTAAACCATATATGTCTAGGGGAGGCAGTGTGGGCCCTGAAGTCCGGGGGCTTGAGTACCAATCTCATCTCTGATGCTCACGCCTTTCTGACTTCAGATAAATCACTTTATCACTGAGATATCTGGGTGGTGGGGAAGTGGATAGAGCTCTAGGCCTGGAGTCAAGAACACCTGAGTCCGGGTGTGTGACCCTGGGCAAGTCACTGAATCTCTCTTTGACTCAGTTTCCTTTATTATATGTAACTGTAGTACCAAAGCCCATTGGTATGGGGCTTTCTTCGTTGGCGGAGATGAGCGCCGGGGACAGGGCAGAATCTGGGAGTTCCTTTGATTCTCCTGGTATCTCTAAGTTTTCTTCAAGCTCTGTAGTTCACACAGGCGCTTCTGGCTTCCAGCTTCCTGAGGGGAGAAGGAAGAGGCCAACCATAGTTCAGGTTGGTCAAGGAAAAAGATCTTTTATAAATGTGTGTAAAAGGAGCTGCCAGTCTCTCTCTCTCTCTCTCTCTCTCTCTCTCTCTCTCTCTCTCTCTCTCTCTCTCTCTCTCTCTCTCTCCCCTTTCTCTCTCTCTTTCTCTCTCTCCTTTCTCTTTCTCTCTCCTTTCTCTCTCTCTCTCTCTCTCTCCTTCTCTCTCTCATTCTCCTATGTAAACCTTCTCTGATCTGATTTCTGTTTTGCTGCCGATTTGGATAAATGGATTTTTCCTGGCTAAGTGCTATATAAGTTCATTATGGAACTGGTATGGGAAAGGGGAAAGGGGTCAAGCCTTGGATATAAAATTTGGGGGCCCCCTTTGCCCCATTAATGAAAGAAGTCATCAGAGTTAGTTTGAACCTGATCACATCCCCTAGGCTAACAATATTTAAGGGAGCAGAGAGCTATGCTTCCAGCCTGGGATCCCCTGTCTCTAAAGTAAACAGAGAAGCCTCTGGCCTCAACTTCCTGCTTCCCTTCCTGGCAGGAAGTAAAGTCTACCTTGCCAAAAAGGGGCGGGGGAGGCTAGAGATGGCTAGTTGGCCTCCTTTCAAGCCACACTATGACACCTCTTGCTATGTGTGGGAGGCAGACCTCTCCACATGTAGGTGGGGATAATAGCAGCAACTGCCTCACGAGGTTGTTATTAGGATAAAAAGGAGATAATTTGTAAAGCTCTTAGCACAGTGTCAAGCACATAGTAGGCACTTTATAAATGCTTGTTCTCTTCCCTTCCCACTTTACTAACTTACATTTTAGGGGGAAGGCAATCCGAGTTAAGTGACTGGCCCAGGGTTACAGCTAGTGTATGAGGCTGTTTTTGAACTGAGGTCCTCCTGACTCCAGGGCCAGTGCTCTATCCACTGCACCACCTAGCTGGCCCCCACTTTACTTCCTTAGACTTCAGTTTCCTCATCTGTAAAATGAGGGGGCTAGACCTAAGGTCTGACTGCGTGGTTCTTCTGGCCACAATACATGGTTGACTCATATCCCTAAGAAGCCCAGGTCTTTTTCACATCGGTTTCTGAAGGTCTTTTTCAGCTGAATTACTTCATAGTAATTAACCACATCTCCTCCATCCTGTACTTTCTGTGGACTTCTCAAACCACAGTGGAGGATTTTCTGTTTCTTCCTCTTAGAACGTAAATAAACATAAAAGCTCTTTGCAAATATCTGTCTTCCCCACGCGCGCTACCTTTTGTTGGGTTATTATAAAAGCTGCTAACTGCTTTCCCTCCCTCTAGTGTCTCTCCTCCCTGATTCACCATAGCTACACATGCTGCCAGACTAGTAGTATTCCTAGAGCATGCCTCTGATTCTGTCATTCCCCAGCACCAAGGGAAATTTATTTATTTATTTTTAAGCAGTATTTTATTTTTCCCAGTTACACGTAAAGATTTTAAACATTCATTTTAAAAAGGTTTTGAGTTCTAAATTTTCTCCCTCCTCTCCTTCTCTAAAAAGGTAATATATGTGCAATGATATAAAACATATTTCCATATTAGTCATGTTGTGAAAGAAGAAACAGACCAAAAGGGAAAAAAAAACACAAAAAAAGATAAAGAAAGTGAAAATAGTCTGCTTGGATCTGCATTCAGATTCCATCAGTTCTTTTTCTGGATGTGAATAGTGTTTTCCATCAGAAGTCCTTTGGAATTGTCTTGGATCACTGTATTGCTGAGAAGAGCTAAGTTATTAATAGTTGATTATCACACGATGTTGCTGTTGCTGTATACAATGTTCTCCTGGTTCTTCTCACTTTATTTTGTATCAGTTCATGTAAGTCAGTTTCATGTAATTTTTTCTGAAATCTGCCTGCTTGTCACTTCTTATAGCACAATAATATTCCATCGCAATCACATAGTGCAACTTGTTCAGCCTGTCCCCAACTAATGGGCACCCCCTTAATTTCCAATTCTTTGCCACATCAAAAAGAGCTGCTATAAGTATTTTTTGTACATGTGGGTTCTTTTCCCTTTTTTATTATGATCTCTTTGGGTTACGGACCTAGGAGTGGTCTTGTTGGATCAAAGGGTATGCAGTTTGATTGCTATTTGGGCATACTTCCAAAGCAAGGCAAATTTATTAACTGTATTTATGCTGGATTTATTTTTATATGTCCCTCCATTGAAATGTAACCTCCTTCCAAGCAGGGATTGTTTCATTCTTTGTACTTATATGCCCTGTGCCTGGCACAGTGCTTGGCACATAGTGAGAGGTCAATGGATACTTGCTGATTTATTGATTCTATATTTCCAGGGCTTGGCAATGCCCAGATGCCTGTGGTGACACATCTCTTCCACCAGAGGGAGTCATGAGGGCAGTCAACGGCTGTACCATTGGGTGCTGACGGGGCATTGAGAGCTAAGGCGTGTAAGACAATTCACTAAGTTTCTACTATGTGGTAGGCACTGTGCTAGGGAACAGAATGGTCCCTGCCCTCAAAAAGTGTTTGTTTTACTGAGAAAGACAGTACAACTTGTGAACAGATTAGAAAATACAAAGTAATTTGAGGAGGGAGAATGTATTGATAAACAGGAAATGAAGAAAAGGTTTCATGGAAAATGTGACTACTGAACTGAACCTTTTGGGAAGGTAAAGATTCTGGGAGGCAGAGATGAGAGGGATCAGCTAGCATTCCAGAAATGGACACAGCCTATGCAAAGACTTAGAGGCAGGAAATGGTATGCGGAGTTTGCAGAACAGGAAGAAGGTCATTTTGGATGGAACCTAGAATGTCTGAAGGGGAGTGAGATGAAATGTCTGGAAGCAGGAACAAGATTATGGAAGGCTTAATGTAGAAGGTTAAGGAATTTGTAATACCTAGTTGTTGCAAGCCACTGTCATCTTCCCAGAAAACTCTTACATTTGAAAAAGATCTGGGGGGTTAAGTGGTCACTATGAGCCAAAAGTTCAAAATGGCAGCCAAGAAATGAAGAGTCGGGGTGTTCAGGAGTGAATTGTTTAGGTAATGTTCCCTTCTTTACTTATCTGGGAATCTGTACCCATTTTTAATATGGGCGTTGAGAGTGATTCCGTTGCTTGGTTTTCCCCTTTGCTATTGACCTTGTTTTGTGTTAAATAAAATGCTTTGCTCTTGGATTTATGTAAAGAAACAGAGAGACAGAGATAGAGACAGAGTATATAGGGCTAGGGAGGTGAATGACCCAATGTACTCTGTGTTCTGTGCCTTCTTTCTGGGTATTGAAAGGCTAACCTTGGATCTGATGATCTCTGGAGATGGGATTAATTTTAATAACAACAGGTTTCCATAGAGCATAAAGCATTCTTTCCTCACAAGAGCCTTACTTTGTGGGAGTAGTCTTGTCCTCACCATTGAGAGATTAAGTGACTTGTTTTGTCACTTTCTCCTGATGTCACTTTCTCTTGACTCTCCAGAGCCATCAACCCTCTTCTTCCAGGAGCAGAGATGTTGTGGAGTAGAGCAGCAAAGGGCAGCTAGGTGGCGCCATAAGTGCACAGAGCACTGGACCTGGAGTCAGGAAGACTCTTCTCCCTGAGTTCAAATCCAGCCTCAGACATTTACTTGCTGTGTGACCCTGGGTAATTCACTTAATCCTATTTGCAGAAATGGCAAACCACTCCAGTATCTCTGCCAAGAAAACCCCAAATGTGGCCACAAAGAGTATGACAGGACTGGAATCATGACTGAACAGAGTAGCAAAGGAATAAATGAGTAGCAGGAGCAGAGTAGAATCATCTTCCCTGGGTTCATATCTTGGCTCTGGAGACAGCACAGAGAACACGAGATTTGGAGTAAAGGACCTAGATTCAAATGAAAATGGTTCAATTGCCTGTGTGACTGGGCAAGTCACTTAACCTTGTTGGTCAGTTTCCTCATCTGTAAAACAGGAAGGGGGTTTGGACACTAGATCTCTTCTAATCCTAAGATCCCAGGATCCTATGTACTTGGACTCTCCAGTGACTTCGGTCCAAGTCACCCCCCTGCCTTGGGTCTCAACTTTCCCGTTAGTAAAATAAGGAAATTTGGATTAGATGATGTGTTTCTAAAAATCGCTCCCATCTTAGAATCCTATGATTTCAATTTCATTATATTGTGGGCTTCCTATCTGTACTTCTTGCTGTCTGCTTGACTCGGGGTTGCTTTTCATAGGGGTGCGTGTGTGTGATGTTGGTCATGGTGACTTACAATGAGCAAACTCCCTCCACCCTTGCAGATGAGTACATGCTCTCACCAATATGCCGGGGAATTCTAATCTGGGCCCTACACATTTCCCAAGAAGTGCTTCGATGAAAGTCCATAAAGGCACAAAAAAGATAGGTTGGAGAGGAGGGAAGAAGATAAGGACCAGAGGATCCCGGAGAAAGTCCTGCTAAGGATGCTTCAGAATGGAGTACTGCGCTGACCCGCCTCCAAGGATCCTGTGAGGGTCTGCTGTTTTATTCTATTGTTTGACCTAAGCCAGTTTGGGAAGGTAGTTCCAGGGCCTCCAGCCTGCCCATCCTTTTCTCTGATCTCCCCAGGAGGCTTCCTCCCGGCCCCAAGCTCGCTCCCATTTCTGCTCTCCGCTGCTAACCTTCGCCCCCTGCTGGGGAGAGAGCTCTCGGCAGGCACTTGGTTTTCTCAAAGCCATCGATGCTCCATAAAATATTTGGGACACGAAAGGTGAATAGGGCCGCCAGATCTTTTTTTTTTTTAATTATATTTTAAAAAATGTTCAATTATTTATTTTTTGTCCCTCCCAAGTCACTCCATCAAAAAGAAAAGGAAAAACACAACCGTTGTGGAAAATATGCATAGTCAAGCAAAAAGAAATTCTCCTATGGAGGGCTGGCCATAGATAGGATCCCCTTAAAACTTTAAGAGATCTTGTTCAGTTGTGTCTGACTCTGACTTTGTAGATTATATAGTATGCCACTACTGTCCGTGGGGTTTTCATAGTAAATGTACTGGAGTGGTTTGCCATCTCCTTCGATACATGAGGAAACTGAGGCAAACAGGGTGAAGTGACTTGCCTAGGGTCACCCAGCCAGGAAGTGTCTGAGGTCGAATTTGAACTCATGTCTCCCTTACTCCAGGCCTGGCGCTCTACCCACTGTGCCACCTTTTTGCTGTTGAAGAGCAGCTAACATTGATGTAGTGCTTACAGTATGCCAGGCACTATGCTAAGGGCTTTATCATTATTATCTCATTTGAGCTTCACAACAACCGTGGGAGGCAGCTGCTATTACCCTCGTTTTACAGAGGAGGAAACTGAGGCAGACTGAGGTGAAGTGCCTTGTCCAGGGTCCCACAGCTAGGAAGTCGACCCGACTGCAGGACCAGCCAGCAGCGGCAGCGTGCATGCGATGACCTCATTCCTATGACAATTTCCTAAGTCTGGCGTCCACCACCCCAAGAGCCTGAGCGTGTGAGAAGCTGTCAAAGGAAGTGGCTGAGGGGGCGGGTTGGGGTGAGCAGCCAGCCGGAGGTGGGCGCACTGCCGGGCCGGGGGTGCAGCTAGGGCTGGTGGAAACTGGCAGGGGGGCTGTTGGACACAGAGCAGGGAAGGAGGGGGTGGGCTGTGGGAGGAGCCGGGTCACACGTTCGCTAAGCCCCTCCTACTCCTTCCTCCTCCCCCTCCTCCCCGGGGGGCTCCGAGGGGAGGGGGTGCGGAGTGTGGGCGGAGCCGTCGGGGCTCATGCAAATGAGGCTGGCGGTCCCGGGCCAATCGGCGGGCGCGCCGGGGGTCCGGGCGGCTGGCGGCGGCGGCCTGGGCTCTGCTCGCCAGTGCGGTCCCTGATCGTCCGCCGCTCGGGCTGCTCGGGCTGCGCTGCGCGGCGGAGGCGAGGCCGAGGCGCGGGGAGCGCCGTGCCGCGCGGGCCCCTCCCGTTCGCCAGCCGTCGCCCGGGCGGGCCTTCGCAGCGTGCTCCATGCATCCGGAGCCCGCCCCGCCCCCGCCCAGCAGCAGCAGCCCGGAGCTTCCCCTCGCCAGCGGCGGCCGCGGCAGCTCCCCCCCGACCAGCGGCAGCCGCCGGAGCCGCCGCCGCAGCGGGGACGCCGCCGAGCCGCCCGGAGCCGCCCCGCCGCCGCCGCCGCCGCCGCCGCCGCCGCCGCTGCTGCCCGGGGCCGCCGTCTCATACCCGGAGTGGGTGGGCCACAGCTACCAGGAGGTGATGAGCCTCAACGAGCACTCCATGCAGGCGCTGTCCTGGCGCAAGCTGTACCTGAGCCGGGCCAAACTCAAAGCCTCCAGCCGGACGTCGGCGCTGCTCTCGGGCTTCGCCATGGTGAGCCTTCCCGCCCCGGCCCGGCCTTCCGAGTCCGCACCCGAGGGGATAGAGAACCGGCGTGCCGGGCTGGGGTGGGGGGAAGATCGGGGTGGGGGGGCACCAGCTGAGCCCTGGTGGGGGGAGATCGGGGTAGGAAGCCACCAGCTGTGCCCTGGGAAGAGATGGGGGGGGCACCAGCTGTGCCCTGGGGGGGGAGTCTGCAGGGCGTCACCAACTCTGCCCTAGAGGGTAGACCAAGGGGCTACTAGCTGTTGGGGGGGAACCACCACTTGTGCCGGGGGCGAGGGAGAGGAGGGGAGACCAGGGGCCAGCAGCTGTGCGGTAGGCGGGAGTCTGCAGGGGGCCACCAGCTGTGCCCTAGAGGGTAGACCAAGGGGCTACCAACTGTTGGGGGAGAGTCTGCAGGGGGCCACCACTTGTGCGGGGGTGGGGGGGAAAGGGAGACCCGGGGGCCAGCAGCCGTGCCTCCCCCTGCGGGGTGGTGGTAGACCACGGCCAACTGTACTGGCTAGAGTTAGATGGAGGTGGGGTGCCGGTCCGGAGTAGACGCGGGTTAGGGACAAAGGGGGAATGGGCCAGATGTACTCGGCCGGTGTAGACACAAACAAGCAGTTAGTGTTTGTGCCAGAGTGGAGAGGAGTGGGATAGATGAGTGGTCTGGATAGTTATGGTTGGTGGAGATGTGGGCCCTGGATTTTTGATGGAGGAGTAGGGCTAGACAGGTGGTTTGAATGTCTGCGGCTGGCTGGGCTGTAAGAGTCCACAAGTGGTCTCTCAGGATGTGTCCTGGGAGAGGTTATGGAGTGGACATCTAGGGGCCGTTTCTGTCCTACTTTTCTGCAACCCCCCCCCCCCCCCCCCCCCCCCCCCCCCCCCCCC
>CM053622.1:28412890-28445972 GCA_028646595.1 Phalanger gymnotis
CATTCCCCACTCTCTCTTATCCTCGTGCTGAAAGCTCAGCCCCAAGCCCCAGGCCAGCCAGTGGGCCAGCCAGCTGGAGAGTGGGAAGTGGGCCCAGTGCTGAATCTTGAACAAGTGAGATAGTCAGATGAAGACGTGCCTGCTGTCCGACAGAACTCTCTGCTTGGTGAGGGCGGGGGAGGTGAGGTGGGATGAATCAGAGGCCCGGTCAGCCTCCCCAGGGGTACACTTGGTAGATTTCAGCTTGGATCTCCAGCCTTTTCCTTTGCAGCAAGTGAGAGAGAGGGGAGGAGGTTAAGCTTACTCATTTCATCAGTCGGATTAAAAAAAAAAAACAACCCACAAAAACACTTTCCAGGCAATGACATCTTCTAAGATAACTTGTGAAGAGGCCTGAACAGAAAACACTGAGTTTGGAACCAGATGGTTATTTCTCTAAAGCAGAGCTCTTTGGGCAAGAGCCTCAGTCTCCCTAAGTAGGGATAGGAATCTGTGCCCTTCCTACTTTGTAGGGTAACAGTGAGAATAGAGTGACCTCTATTGGACCTTTCACAACTGCCTTGCACAGTTAGGCCTTTAATAAATGGTTGTTGGACAAACCTGTTATTTCATTCTGCAGGAAACTTCTGGTATGGAAACTGCCTTCCACTGACGCAAATACATAACTTCATAATCTTAGAGAACTGCCTTGACCACTAAGAGGCTAAGTGAGGAGCCCGTGGTCATACAGCTAGTATGTGTCAGAGGAGGGCTTGAACCAAGGTCTTCCTGACCGCGACCTTCTAGGGTCTTTTCCCTAATAATTATTTATTGGGTTGAATCGAAATTAAAGAACAGATGGGATAGCAGGCAATACTTAGCAGAATTGTTGCTCCCTTATCCCCAGCAGATAACCCGGAGGTAGGGGGCTTCCTATGGGCCTTTGTGTCCTCTGGTCAGTGATGTTGCTGCGATGATCCTTCTCTAGCTCTCAGACCCCTTCCCCCACCCCCACCCTGATACATCCCTGGTGGAGAGCAGAGATTTGGATGCCAGGGCAACAGATCTGAATTCTGGGCTCTGGGATTTACTAGCTATGCGACCTTGGCCAGGTCACTCAATCTCTGGGAGTTACTTGGCTCATTAAATGAGATAGGGTTGCCATAGATGATTAGGGAGGCAGTGTGGTGTAGTAGGAAGTTTACTGAACTTGGAATCCAAAGACTTTGTGGTATCATTACTTTGGAGTAGGAGGAATTTGAGAGTTCATATCTGGCTTCTAAAATAGACTCCCTGTGACCTTTGCAAATCATTTAATCTCCATGGGCCTCACTTTCAGCTCTGAAGTGGGGGAGGGTTGGTGCTGAACTCAATGGCCTTAGAGAGTCTAGATCTCCCATCCAGTGACCTGAGTTCAAATTCTGACTGGGCCACTTTCTAACTGCATGGCCTTCATCTTTCCTTCTCTTGTAAAATGAGAGGGTTTGACCTGACAAATTCCAAGGTCCCTTCCAGCCCTTAATCTACACCTGGTCCACTGAGGAGGGGCTCTCAGAACTGAGCTGCTACTTGGAGTTGGAAGGGGGTGGTAAGCCCTGGAGGAGCCCTGGAAAAGGGGGATTCCTCCCCAGCCTTTTCTCCTTAGGGGGTGGGGGTGGGGAATGCACACTTGGTGAATTTCAGCCTGGATATCCAGCCTTTTCCTTTCCAGCTAATGAGAGAGAGGGGAGGAGGTTAAGCTTGCTCATTTCATCAGTTTGATTAAAAAAAAACCCAACCCACAAAAAACTTTGCAGACAGTGACATCTTATAAGTAACTGAACTGGAGGAATGAGAGATTAGGGGATGGGGTTGGGGGGGGGGAGGAAGAATTGGGAACTCTGGGCCCAAGGCAAGAGGGGACCTAAACAGGGGTCAGCCTTGGGGCAGTTGGAGCCTGTCTCCTTCCTGCTCTCTCTCTCTGGGGCTCCTGGTTCCTGCTTCAGGATGGGGGTGGGGGGACTCCCCACATCCTGTCCTTGCCCTGTTATTGAAATTGTTTCCCTTCATACTTAGAGACCCACTTGCTTTGCTGCCAGGTTGTTAGGATAACATTAAAAGGAAGAAAAGCTTATTCACCCTGCTTGGTATGAGGAGGGTTTTTTTGTTTCGTTTTGCCTTTTGGCCTCCCATATTAGCACAATTAATTGAAAATAATTTGTGAAACCCTTTACCATCCTTGATCTCATTGGGCCTTCTCCTCTGCCCTATGGGTTAGGCAGGACAGGAATGATCCCCATTTTACAGGTCAGGAGACTGAGGCCCAAGGCAATAAGACTGGCCATAGATCACTTAAATTCCACAAGCATTGAAAATTTTAAAAATAAGTTTCTATTGGTACCTTTTTTTAAAAAAAAATCACCTATTTAATATATCCTCATCTGGCTGTACTCAGTGGTTAAATGAATGTTACTCCCCTCTGGATTAGAACAAGACTCAGCCTCATCTAGCTTCAATTTCCTCATGTGCAAAATGGAGCTAATTCCCCTAGTATTACCCTTGCCACCCTGGCCTGCTTAGCATCCCCATGTGGGACAGTCCATCTCCTGCCTCCCAAGCCTCTGCTCAGGCTGCTTGCCATACCTGGAAGGCTCTTCCTCTTCGTCGCCTTCTCTGGGAACCCCGAATTCACTTCAAGCCTCAGCTGTGTGCTTCAGGAGGCTTCTCCTGATTTCCCCAATTAGTGCTGCCACTCACCTCCTCACTGTTCTCCCTTCCTTCTCTTCCTTCTTTCCTCCTTCTCTCTCTCCCTCTTGTATTGCATTCTTTCTCCTTAGTTGAATGTAAACTGGGCCTCACTTTCCTCATCTGTAAAATGGGGTCATGATCTCTCTGGTTACTTCCAACTCAAGAGCTCCTTAAGGTCCAGGACGGGCTTACCTAGTGCCTGACACCTGGGGGGGTGCTCAGTCCAGCTTTGTTGGTTGACACTCGAGTGACCTCAGGAGACTATATATATGATACAATGTGTAAACATTATATTATATAAAATTGTATAGTATGCAATATACTTTATCTTTAAAAAGTATAGTATTTTTGTTTATAAGTAAATCGCTTCTCTAACTTTAAGGTCAATACAGTGGTTGTCATTATTAGCATTGAAAAGCATAATTGAAAAGGGCCAGGGTATCTACTACCTAAACACGGTTAGGTTATCTGCTCATTTGAAAACAGTGGTTTTTCTTTGGATCCCCAGCACTTCCTTAGCACGGTGCCTGCCGTAAGTAAGGGCTACATAAATGCTTGCTTGCTTATGATGAAGGGGGGGTCAAGGTCAGAGTTAGGCAATGGGCATTGCCCCATTCATCTTCTCAGCCCACACATCCCAAGAGTGGATCATGATGCAGTACTAGCTGGCTTTTCTGTCTGCCCTACCTACTCAGATCCTTTATTTCCACCAGTGAGATGCTGGGGCAGGATCTGGGGGACATGGAGAAAGTCCTCTCCTTACCCTCTCTTATTCGATCAGATGAATGTCATCTACCCCTTCCTCTGGCTAAAAACAGCAGGCAGGGAGCAGGGGCCCCCGAAGAGTGACAGGCAGCTGTTCCGGTCTCTGCTGCCCCAGTGTGACAGACAAACAGATGGTCTGTCACCAGGGGAAGTTCTCCCTTTTGGACTCTGCTCCCCGCTCAGGGTGGGGAAGGTTTCCTTGCTTCAGTAGTACTGGCTGTGTTGTAGAAAGGATTTAGGTTTAGGGGCATGGTTTGAATTAGATGGGGCCAGACCAGTTAACGGGACTGGAAATGTTTTAGCTTAGGTAAGAGAAGATTCAGGTGGAGGGGGGGGAGGCAGAATAGCCCCGTTCAGCTTCTCAGCACCTGGGTACCTTAGCATTTCATGCACTGGATTTGGGGTAAGAAGAACTGAATTTGAACCCTGCCTGAGGTACTCCCTGTGTGACCCTGGGCAAATCTAACCTCTCAGCCTCAGGTTCTGCACCTGTAAACTGAGGGTGATGATAATGTCTCGATAGTGTGATGATGATCCCTAGTGATATTTGTAAAGTGCCTTGTAGACCTTAAGGGTTTTTAAAATGTGAGTTATTATTTGAAGCACTGTCATGTTGGAGAGAGATCAGCTTTGTTGTTCAGATCTAGGGGCAGTAAGAGAAGGTTTAAAAGAGACTCGATATCAGGAAAAACTTCCTAACAATTAGAGTAATCCCTAGATGCCATGGTCAGCTAGAGTTCATTGTCTGCCTGAAGCAGAGGCCAGGATGGAGAAGGGATGCCTGTTGAAGTATGTGCTTGGGTCAGATGGTCCCTGAGGGTCTTTCTGACTCTGATATTCTGTGATTCTGTCTCCTCTATCTCTGAGATTCTGTGACTTTATAATGGAATGAAACTCCTGGGTTAGAGGAGGAAAGGGTGTGTGTGTGTGTGTGTGTGTGTGTGTGTGTGTGTGTGTGTGAGAGAGAGAGAGAGAGAGAGAGAGAGAGAGAGAGAGAGAGAGATGATAATGATGATGACGATGGGGTAAAACTTTGCTGACTTCATGTGTCTAGGGAGAACAGTAATGAAAGGGAGTGTCTGAAGGTAGATGTTATGATGGGAGGAGGTGTGGTGCTGCTCACCTTGCCCAAATTCAACCCGACTTCCTTGTGGTTAAAATCCCTCTTAAGACGAGGACTGTGGTGGGGGCCAGGGATGGTGTGCTTTGGCCCAGCTTGAGATCACCATAGTAACAAGTACTAGCTAGTCAGTTTCCAGGGCCAATCTCCTCTTGCCCATCCGTGAGTCAGCAGAGCTGACTTCCCTGAAGGGACTTCTTCCTAACTCCCCACTTTTTGCAGGCCGTGAAGATGGCCTTTGATCTGGGGGGAAAAGAGGAGGAAAGTAGGTCACATGAGCAACCCCACCCTACCCCCAAAACCCAAATGCTCCTTAGCCATAGGATTTGGAAAGAGCCTTTAGAGATCATTGAATTAAATGAGATAATAATTGTAAGGTACTTAGCACAGTGCCAGGCACAAAGTAGGCTCTATATAAATGTGAGCTATTATTAATCCAAACCCCTCATTTTATAGGTACACAGTTGTCACTCCCCCGCTCAAGAAGTTCAGTGGCTCCCATTTATTTGCCTCTAGGATAAAATCCAGACACCATAACCTGGCATCTAAAACCCTTCACGATCCAGCTCGAGGCTGCCTTTTCTAGACTCATTCCTTATTACTGTCCTTCACAAACTCAATCTTCCAGCCCACGTGGCCTGCGGGCCATTCCCCATGTAGAACATCTCACCTCCATGCCTTTGCTTGGGTTCCTCACCTCTGTCTCCCTCCTTCACTTCCTAGGATCCTTCACTTCCTTCAGGGATCAGCTTGAGTACTAGAAGAGGCTTTTTTCTGGTGTCTTTAGTTGTCTGAGTCTTCCTTTCTCCAGTTAGCTTTACAAGCTAATCTTTCTCTCTTCCCTCCACACCAGTAGAATATAAGCTCCCTGAGGGCAGGAGTCATTGAATCATTGTCATTGGATCCCTTTCAGTCCTGTCTGACTCCCCTGACCCCATTTGGGGTTTTCTTGGCAAAGATACTGAGGCAGTTTGCCGTTGCCTTCTCCAGCTCCTTTGACAGATGAGGAAACTGAGGCCAATGGGGTTGAGTGACTTGCCCAGGGTCACACAGCCAGTAAATGTCTGAGGTCACATTTGAACTTGGGTCTTCCCAACTCCAGGGCTGTTGCTCTATCCCCTTTGCCACTTAGCTTACCCTAACACAAAGTAGGTGCGTAATAAGTGCGTGTTGGGTAAATGAATGTTCAGAGTGACTTGTCCTAGGTCCTACATATGACTTTTCTCATTTCTGCCTTTTGAAATCCTTCAAGGCCTTGCTCAGGTGCCACCTCCTCCCTAAAGCTTTGCCCAGGCTCGCCAACTAAAAAATGTCCACACTTCAGAGCTGGAAGGGATTTAGGTGATCACCTAGTCCAGTGGTGGGAAACCCGTGTATAGCCCTCTAAATCCTCAAGTGCAGCCTTTGGACTGAATTTAAACTTCACAGAAAGTCTGGATTCAAAGGGCTGCACTTGAGGACCTAGAGGGCCACATCTTGCCTCGAGGCCACGGGTTCCCCATCCCTGCTCTAGACCATAGCTCCTCTGATCTTCAGCTTCCCCTTCCATAAAATGGGTATAGTGTTTACAACTTGCACGTTACTCCGTTTGTTAGGTCTGTATGAGGGCTCCTTTCCTCCCCAGACTTGGGGGATGCTTGATAGGATTGAAGGTTTGGGGGTTTCTGTCGAGAAGACAGAGTCAGCCTCCACAGGGGAAGTGTTAATGGCGTGGTGTTTCTCTGGTCTGCCATGTGCCCTTTGGCCGGCCCCTCTTTAGTTTCTGCTTTCTGTCCAGGATGGGCTGGTCATTAGACAGAATTCTTGTTCTGTGCAGGGCCTGGGGGAATGAGCTACTCAGGTCCTGCCTTTGGGAGTGAAGGGTCAAGATGTCCTGGCAAGGCCTCTGGCATCCTGCCCCCAATGGAGGGCCTCAGAATCAGCACAAATGAAAACCTGGAAGGCAGCCAGAGACCAAACCTTTGCCCAGGCCCTGAGCTTTGGCTTCCTTCTGCTCACTATGTGGCACAAATGGGTAGCTGGGAGAAGGACATCCTTGATATATGGGAAACCCGCCACCACTGCCCCACCGACAGTATGGGTTGGCAGCTACTCCTAGCGTTAGAAATAGGGGAAGGGGCTTACCCAGCATCATAGCCAGGGTGGGTCAGAGACTGGCCTGTCCCCAGGTCTATCTACCTCAGAGGTCACGCTCAGTCAATCAAAGCCATTGAGTGCCTTTCAAGCACTTAATATGTACCTGGCACTGTGCTAAAGGCTGGCACAAGAGTGTTAGGCAGGATGAGCTAGGGGTTAGGGTGCTGAACTTGGAATCAGGAGAGCCTGGGTTCGAATCCTGCCCTTAGACACTTCCTAGCTGCCTGCCTCTGGGCAGGTCTCTCAACCTCGGTTTCTCGTCTGTAAAATGGGCACCGAATGGCCTTTTTGAATCTGTGAGCCTGTGAAAGTCCCCCCTCTGCCTGTGATCCCGAGGCAAGCCAGAACCTCTCTGTCTCATCCTTAAAATTAGGGCGATAAGACTGGTATTATTTCCCTCCCAGGCTTGTTGTGAGGATCAAATGAGATCATGTCTGTAAAGTGCTTTGCAAACTTGGAAGAGGTTCAGGTCCTGCCCCTGATGATCACAGCCTGTGCGAGCTTCATCTCCCAGGCCTCGGTTTCTCATCTATAAAATGAGAAGGTCAGTGACCAGGTCACTCATTGTTGGTCAGTCTGCCCCCCTCCCCGAGGCATCCTTGCCTCTTAAGGTACCAGAGGTGCCGCTCACAGGGTTCATCTGGGACAGTCATAAGAGCATCAGCTCTGGGGTTAGAGGCCCTGGGTTTGAATTCTAGCCCTGGGACACTCTTCCTCTGGAGGCCTCGGTTTCTGTCTGAGAAATGAGAGGGTTGAACTAGATCCCATCCGAGGCCTCTTCCAGCTCTTAGTCTTCAAGCTTACGTTACAATGATGGAAACAGTCCAGTGTTTGGCTAAGGTTGGAGGGTTAGCTCGGGTTGGGGGTTGAGTCTTTATGTCCCTGCATTTTCTTCTTTCTCCCCTCACTCCCTTTGGAAGAAAACCCTTCAGGGGTCCAGACCCTGTGGATTACAGAGCAGTCTCCATCCACTGACTCCAGCCTGTGGCCCCTCTTCACTCTGGACCTCCATTTACCCAACTATAAAATGGGGGGGACAATTCCCCCTCCCCTGTCCCCACCTCCTGGTGAGGGCAGATTTGCCCTACAGCCACCCGGCAGTGAGTGGGTGAGGACCAAGGCAGCGTAAAGGTAGCCTAAGCCGAACAAAATTAGGAAGTGAAGTGCGCACATTCCAAACCCCAAACATAAATTACTTTTGGATTATTCTCTCCCTCCCCCCATGGCCTCTGCTCATTCCCAGGGCCAGGTGGGAAGTTGCCTAGAAGAGCTTTGAAAAAAAATTTAAAAGGGAAAAAACCCTGCAGTAAACATAAGATGGGGGCAGAATGCTAAATGTGGGAGGCTCGGGATCCTGGTTCAAATCTTGACCTTGCCATTTATTACCCATGTGACCTGGATAAAGTCACTCAACTCAAGGCCTCAGTTTCTTCATCTGTAAAATGGAGGGGGGAGGGAGGGATTAGCTTAAGATCATAGATCTGATGACCAAAGAGCCTTTCTAGCTCTTGATCTGTGGTCCTATGATGGAGCGGGGAGAGGAAGCTAATTAGGTCACACGCCATTCTCTTTACGTGGGTGAGCACAGGCCTACCGAGTATTTAGAATGAGATGAGCTAGTCTGCTGTATAGCCTGAACAAGCAGTCCCCCCCCCCCCCAGCACCCTCAGCAGGGGGTCAGTCATCCAAGCTGGCCTTCAGTGAAGAGGCCCCTGCCTGTTCCCCTTGGGGCCAGCCAGCAGGCAGGACCAGGTTTCTTCTCACAAGGTGCAGAAGTCTGCCCCTCGACATCTTCCACCATCGCTCCGTGTTCTGTTTTCTGGGGCCGAGCAGATGGACCTCCTTCCGCTTGACGGTTTCTGAAGTGCTCGAAGAGAGTTCTGATTCCTTCTTCAGGCTTCTCGGGCTTGAACATTCCTGGATCCTTCAGCCGATCTCGCAGGACATGATCTTCAAACCTTCCGCCCTCCTGGTCACTGTCCTTTGGACGCTCCAGCTCAAGCGTCCTTCCTCATCTTGGGTCGCCAGAACTAAACACGTCTCCCAGTGAGGTCTGCAGTCAAATTACGCTTCTTGGCTTCCATATTACTCTGGTGACTCATGGTGAGGTCATATTGTCTAATTCTTATTGATAGCTGATGCTTCTATAGCGTGTTAGGATTTAAAAAGCACTCCCCACCCCCAGACCTCCACCCTTTTGCCCTGCCCCCCCATGCAATAGGCAGTGTAAATGTTGCTAGACCCATCTGACTGATGAGGAAACTGAGGCACCTGGTCAGAGGTCAAGTAGGTGTTTTAATCAGGCTAAGCTTGGAGTCTCTAAGTTAAACAGAGATCTTAGAGGTCTTCTAGGCTAACCCGTTGCATACCTAGCACAATGCCTGGGACATGGTGGGTGCTTAATAAATGCTTGTCACTTGATTAACTTTCCTGAACAACAGACATCCCAAATAAGCACCGTACTATTCAGTGTCTGGGGGTCAGAGGGTTCTCCTAGAACAGCTTCCTGAGTTGAGACAGAGTAGGTTCCCTCTTATTAGAGGTTCTTCAATCTGAGGATGAATGAGAACTGGCCAGGTGTGTGGTAGAGGTCAAGTACAGCCAAGAAGGTGCAGGTGACCTTTTAGATTCTTTGATTCTTGGAAGAAAGGTCTACTCTGTTAATGACTTGAGACCTCTGAGGTCTATACTGTCAGGAACCTGATGGAATGCATCCAGCTTTTGATTTGATCATTGGGAATGCGTTCATTGTCCCCCGACCAAGCATTTATAAAGCGCCTGTCATGTGCTAGGCATTCTACTAGACCGTGGGGAAATAGGCGCTGCCCTAAAGAAGCTTTTACCTTTATATTGAAGCAAGTTCTCAGAGTAGAGCATTTAACACTACCTCAATACACTTTTTATAGCAATTTAAAGTTTGCAAAACTCTTTACATGACCTCATTTGACCCTCACAACAACCCCACTTACTGTCCGCATTGTACAGGTGCGCAAACAGGCTCCATTTAGCTGGACAAACCCAGTCATTTCAGGAGGGAGAGCGGGATGCTAGCTAAGTGGAAAAGTTGGACTGAGCCATAGTCCAAACCTTCCTCTAAAAAAGTTAAGTCTCATCTCCCCCACTGTTCCTGTTTTGGTCTAGATTTTAATACCCAGCAACAAGCCGACAGTCATTGTCTGTATTGGGCTGTGTGTAGTAGAAGGAACTGGGTTCTGGTCCTGCTTCGCCACTTGCTGGTTGTGTGATCCTGGTCCAGTCTTCTCACTGCTCTGAGCTTTGGTTTCCCTATCTGTAAAATGGGAAGAATACCAGCCTTCCCTACCAAGGCATAGTGGTGGGGCAAACACATTTGAATTATCAGATAGATGGCATTTTCGTTCCCCAAAGATCCTTGGCATCCCAGATTTAGAGATTCTCTAGTCATTGAATAGTAAGATTTAGCGCTGGAAGGGGCCTTAGAGACCGGCGCCTCATTTTACAGGTAAAGAAATTAAGGACCAGAGAGGTCGACTTGCCCAAGGTAGGATTTTAATCCGGCACTCTGTTCATGATACCATGCAGCCTCCCAGAAGAGACTTCACCAGCCATTGAACCTGTACCACAGTGGGGAAGCAAATTCTAACCACTGGGTTAAACAGCTTGCCCAAGATTACTTGGAAGTGGAATCAAGATTGGAACCCAGCCTTTTGACTTCAAATATAATGCTCTTTCTACAAAGCCATGTCCATCGTCCCCCCCCATCCCCCCCCAACCGTTTCTCATGATAGGTATGGATTCAATGTTCCCACTGAGCAGTCATTTCTCAGAGCCTCAGTTTCCAGTTCTGAAAAATGAGGAGGTGGGAGTAGACAGCCTCCGAGGACCTTTCCTGCTCTAAATCTATGATTTTATGGAGATCACTAGTACCCGAGGTGCCTGTGGGGAAGAGAGGATGGATGGGGAAAGAGGGTTAGGGGGTGGCAGAT
The DNA here is from genome assembly GCA_028646595.1 of Phalanger gymnotis. Classification (NCBI taxonomy): domain Eukaryota; kingdom Metazoa; phylum Chordata; class Mammalia; order Diprotodontia; family Phalangeridae; genus Phalanger; species Phalanger gymnotis. The sequence goes on from CM053622.1 coordinate 28,423,583, forward strand.
GAAGGGAGTGGTGTCCAGGGACAGCCTTGCTTTCACTGCTTGCAGTTTACCTGGTGGGCATCCCTGGCCAGCGCCTACCAAGTTGGGGCAGAGAGAGAAAAGCATCTTACTTTGGCGGGGGGCAGTGCCTGTGGGAACTTCTTCTCCACCTGAGTGAAGCTAGCTTGGCTCTTGATATGCCTTTGGCTCACTCAGTGGTGTGGGGCTGTTTATTTTGAGTTAATAGGCCCAGTACTCCAGCTATATTTACTTTGTGAAGCAACTCAAGGTAACCCGATCTCTTGGGGACAGGCCGGGGTGGGGGGTGGGGTAGGGAGGCCGGGAGCTCTGGCCACTGTGGCTTCCGAGGTCCTTGATCCTCCAACTTTGCCCTGGGCGCCATGGAGATGAGTGGGAACTTGCCAGGCCCCAGGGGAGTTGGACTGGGTTGTTTGAGAGCCACCTTCAGTCTTTTCCCTTATTACCTCCAAGTCCCAGTCTCTTCTTGACTCTGTAGAGGAGAGCTTGTCCCCAAAGGCCACCCCCAACTGGGCCAGAAAGGTCATGGTGGTGCCGTGGCCCCATCCAAGGCAGAGAATTTCCCTTAAATAAGTTTGGAAACTTTCTGATGGCTGGATGTGGGCTCCTGAGCTTTGTTCCCTTCCCAGGCATGGGGGGGGGGTCACGGAGGGAACAGAAGGGGGCGGTGGTGGTGAAAGCCCCTCTCCCCAGCCTGTTCTCAGGGTCCCTGAGCAACTGTTTCTGCTGTGAGAGCTTGGCCTGCTGTAATGGGCACCTGGGGGCTGGCCCTGAGCAGATCTTCCTGGTGTGTTTCCTCTAGAATATGAGGGCATTAGACTACATGGTATTTGATGATGGCCCTTCTAGAACATCCCCAGTTCTAGGGGCCCTCCCAGCCCTGACATCCCCTGTTCTAAGACCCCTACCACCCCTGACATTCTGTGTTCTAAGACCCCTCCCACCTCTGATATCCCCTGTTCTAAGGCCCCTCCCACCTCTGACATTCTGTCTTCTAAGACCCCTCCCAGCTCTGACATCCCCTGTTCTAAGGCTCCTCCCAGCTCTGACATCCCCCGTTCTAAGACTCCTTCTACCTCTGACATTCCCTGTACTAAGGCCCCTCCCAGCCCTGGCATCCCCTGTTCTAAGGCTCCTCCCAGCTCTGCCCTGTTCTACCCTAAGGGCTCACACTGTGCTAACATTACTTGTGCAGAATACTCCTGGGCCCCAATGGATAGAATCTGGTCCCATGGGCCAGGATTACTTCACCCTTTGGGTCTCAGTTTCTCCATCAGTAAAATGGAAGTAACAGCTCTAATGCCTTCTTCACCGGGCCTTTGTAAGGCTTAAAGACTTAAAGGAAGGGGCTTTGCCAACTTTGAAGTGTTCTGTGAATGTTCATTCTTGTCCTTGGTTTTCTGGCTCTAAGGACCCTTGACTGGCTTAGTGGAAGTGTTGGGGGCTCCCACTTGCTGCCTCTGAGTCAGGGTGGGAGCAGATGCCTCTCTGGCCTCTGGGTATGTGAAATCCCTGTGCTACAGAGTCAAGAAGAGACTGGAGGTATGCTCCTCCCTGCCTGGCATCTGCTTAGTCCGGAGGATCCCTCTCCTTGTGTCCCCCAGTGCCCTGGGGGAGGCTGTCAAGACACAGGCTCTCTCTTGGGATGGACAGGCTTTGAATTTTGTCCCCCTCCTCCCCGTTCTTGTAGCTCAAAGAGAGCCCAGCCACGGCTGGAGGCCTGAACAGGCCCCTTCCTGGCTCTGTGGGGCTGAGCTATGGGGGAGGGAGGGGTTGGTTTGCTGCTGCTTCTGGAAAGAGGAAGTGCCTGGGGGAGGAGATGACAGAAGTGGGGAGCTATGGGGACCGGAGTTAACAGGCTGACCCCAGTTGATGGCTTTCCCCATGTTTCCTCCAGTTTCCTAAGAGCCAGGAGCCCAGTCAGGCTGGAGACTCTCCCCCTCTCACAGCTGTTCTGGTTTTTTAGTCTTATTCAGTTGTTTTTCAGGCATGTCTGACTCTACACGACTCCCTTTGGGGTTTTCTTGGCAGAGATGCTGGAGTGGTTTGCCATTTCTTCCTCCAGCTCATTTTACAGATGAGGAAACTGAGGCAAACAGGGTGAAGGGACTTGCCCAAGGTCACACAGCTAGTAAGTGTCTGAGACCAGATTGGAACTCAGGGAGATGAGTCTTCCCATCTCCAGGCCCAGTGCTCTATCCACTGCACCACCCCACAAACATGCATATTTCTGGGAGCGCTATCAGGGAGGGAAGAAGTCCTTTCACTGCTTAGATCAGGCCTAAGCCCCAGTATCCAGGAGGGTTCACAGTAACTGCCACAGTTCAGCAGGATGCTGAGGGGTAGGTTTGAAGAAGCATGTTTGAACCTGCAACCTATGGACCCAGTGGTCTTGGAGTTGGGAAGACCCGAGTTCAAATCCCATTTCAGATACTTCCTGGCTGTATGACTCTGGGCAAGCCGCTTAGCCTTTCCTGGCCTCAGTTTTGTCATCTGTAATATGGGGGATAATAATAGCCCCTACCTCCCTGGGGTTGTTGAGAATCAAACCAGAAAGTGGTCTGCACATGCCAGCCATGATTATTTTCCCTTCCCCCTTCCAGTTAGTGTTGGGGCAGTCTCTGTTTCTTCTCACTTTTTGGGTGAGGCTGGCAGTGTGGGTGGCCATGAAAGACTAGACTTGTCCCCTCTTGGGGCCCATGTGGCTCACTCCTCCATTTGGCTTGAGATGGAGTAGGGAGCTTGCAGTCGGCTGACCTGAGCTGGGAGTCTCTTAGCCACCATTTTTTAGATTGAGGGAGTGGGTTAGATGGGCCATCTGTAAGGTCCTTTCTAGCTCTAGCTGTCTATGTAGGAGTGAATCCCTCGGAGGGCTGACTCAGAGCTGTGCCCTGGGGCCTTCTTCACTCCCTGGCCAGCTTGTGGGCCCTGGGCCACCAGCCCAGCCTCCCCTGCCCGAGGGGACAGGAAGAGGAAGCAAAGGGGGAAGTGGGAGGGAGGCTTTGGGCCTCTGTGGGTGACCCACTTTTCCCTCTTCCTGCTCATGTGTAGAAGAGGAGGGCATGGGGTAGGCAGGTGCAGGAGGGTCAGATTGGAGGACAGGGACGGGGAGGAGGCCAGCTGCCCTGCCGAGCTAGGAGCGCTCCAAACCGGGCAGCTGGATCAGGACAGCCCCGTCCAGTCTCCCATCGGTGTGGCCTCCCTGGGCTGGGCAGCTCCTCTCAATTCCCCCAGTCCTGGCCCCCAGAGCAGGCCAGAAGCCTCTGAGTTGTAGCTGATGATCTTAGGAATAAACATGACATTTGTCTTATGCCAAACGGTTTACAAAGCACTGGACACAGGCTGGAGCTCATTGGATCTTAAAAGTCCCGATTTGGAGTTCTTGGATTCCAGTCCCAGTTCTGCCCCTCACTACCTATGTGACCCCTGAGGTATCAGTTTCCACTTGGTTTTCTCCCATAGGATGTAAGCTCTTTGAGGAGAGTATCTGGTTCATTTTATTTTTTCTTCATATCCCCAGACCCTCTCCTGGTGCCAGGCATACAGACATTTAATAAATATTTGTGGGTTGATCTTTAAAATGATGGGATTGTACCAGACTATCTTTGTGGTCCCTTTTGACTTTAAGTTCCATGATGTTCAAAGGGCTTGATAGCAGTTTACCTAAGATCCAGGGGATAGAAGCGTGCTGTTAGGAGACCACAGTATGAGTAGGTGCAGTGGTCTTGGCGTCCCTCAAAGCTTCTGGGAAGAAAAGAGCAGTCCTTTCCCTAGACCTGCTCTGATCACCACCCCCCATCCCCGTATTGTGTTCAGTAGTTTAGGAAGGACATTGATAATCTGGAGAGGGGCCAGAGGGGGACCACCAGGGTGGTAGAGAGCCCTGAGCCCCTGTCGTGGAAGGATCAGTGCAAAGAGCTGGGAAGATGAGTCTAGAGAAGAAAAGGCCCAGGAGGAGCCCATAAGAGGCCTCTTCAATGGTCTGACGGGCTGATGGAGGAGGGTCCTTGGCTTCAGAGAGTAGAACCAGGCCCATTGGGGGCGAGGTGCCCCAATAGACCCCCTAGACATCAGTAGACCTGATGTGGGGAAGCCCTGGAGGCCACTGAGGGCCATTTCAACTGTTAATTCTGTACCTGGTCAGCCCGGGGCCTTCTGTAGTTGGAATCCTTCATCTCAAGGCCCCTACCCACATCCTACCCTTGCTTCTTTGTCAGTGAGGGGTCAGAGCTTCTCTCCCTTCTCTCCCCCGAGATAAGCTCAGCCTGAGAGGCCTGCCCTGGGCTGTGCCTAGATCCAGCCCCAAGATAACAGCCCAGATCTGCTGAGCTGGCTGCTTTGGATAGGGGTGTTTTTAAAGGCCCCAGAGAAAGGGAAAGGCAGGGGAGGAGTGGGGTGGAGTGGGGCAGGATGGGCTAAGGAAGGTTCCTGGGTCTAAAGCATGTACCTGGTGACCTTCTGTACCTGCCTTATTCCAAGAATCTGGAAGCTAGACAATTTGTCTCAGTCTTGGGGAATTGTAGCCCCATTAGAAATCTGATAGCAAAACCCCTGGGGCCATGTTTGCTGCTGGTCTAGTTACTTCCTTGGGGCTTCCTTTGCTGGCCTGTGTTGCTGGTAGCAGGTGAGAGTAGGTGTTCTCAGGAGCCTCTGTCTTCTCTTCCTGGTTATGGAGAACAAGGAGGGGCCCAGAGCCAGCTGGGGGGCAGTTGCCTGGAGCCCATTGGGGTTCACACCCAGGGCACCATGCTAGGGGGTGCTTCTCCAGAGCTAGGCCAGCCACCCCCTCCCTCCAGTACAAGGGAAGGTTCTTGAGGGGAGGGATGATCTTGTCGTTTGTATCTCCAGGGCTGGACACCTCTCACATCTGTCATGTTACAGAGTTATAGACACTAAAGTGCTTGTTGAGTTGTGGTCAATCCATCAACAACCATTAAAGGCCTAGAAGTGCTGAGGGACAGAAGGACTAAGGATGAAGCAGTCCCCACTCAGCAGCTGCAAGGGCAGAGCCACAGCCCTAGTGCCTGGCTGCTGCTGAGTGGGGCATTATTGTATTTTTTAATTAACAAGTCTCTATGGTCCCTCTCTCCTACCTTCCCCTCCACTGGGAAAAAGGAAGAAAAACAAACCCGTGTAACAAATAGGCACAGCCAAGCAAAACCAATTCCCACATTGGCTGTGTCCAAAAATGTCTGCCAGGTTCTGCACCCCAAGTCTGTCCCTTCTCTGGCAGGGGATGGACGCTGTTCGTCATCGGTCCTTGGGAATCAGTTTTAATGTTGTTTGTCTTATGGTATGGTCTGACTCAGCTTCCTCTGCATCAGTTCATACAAGTTTTCCAAGCAAAGTGGGTAGAGGGAAAGACCTAGAGTCAGGAAGACGTGAGTTCCAATCTAGACATTGTCTAGCTGTGTGATCCTGGGCAAGTCACTTACCCCTCTCGACCTCGGTTTCCTCATCTGGCAAATGAACTGGAGAAGGAAATGGCGAACCACTCCAGTCTCTGTCAAGAAAACCTGAAATGGGGTCAATAAAGAGTCCGATAGGACTGAATAACCCCAACCAAATGGGGATAATAACATCTGCCTTCCACGTTATTGTGAAGATCAAATGATATTTGTACAGTGCTTTATAAAGCTTAGCGTGTGGGATTTAATGGGAGCGATGCTTCCATTTGTCAACATAACAATCATATTATCTATATTGACCTCCCATTGTTTTTATAGAATAGATATTTTGGTTTATATTCTCTCTTTTATGTATATTACATGACATCATGACAATGATTGTTCTCACAATATAGCTTTTATCAATGGCTGCTGAGGGCGGGAGGTTCATTTATAATTTATGATGGTGGACACACATATCATTGATCCCCATATAACAGATGAGGAAACTGAGTCTCAGAGGGTAAGTTACCCGTGAGTGGGAAGGAATCTCCAAAGTCCATCTCATTTTGTCTGCCTGAGCAAGGGGTCCTTCTGCCTCCGCTTGATGTCCTCCTGTGAGGGACAGCCCAGTCCCTCTTGGGGCAGGCCCACTTTTGGGACTACTCTGATAGAAACTTCCTCCTGGCAAGCCTAAATCCGCCCGGAAGCTCCCTCCCATGTCTTCTATCTAGTTCAAGGAGGTTCTAGGTTCTAGGTTCTCCAAGGAGAACAGAGCTTATCATCCCTCTTCCCTGTGAGGGCCCTTCCAGTCCTTGGACAGCTCCCAGACACCCTACAAGGCTTTTCAGCTACCACAGCCCAGGAGGATTGATTGCAGTAGCACGTTGCAGTGTGCAGACAAGCACCCTGTACTGTGGCGTGCTGTCGCCCTCAAGGGCGGGCGCCTTGGTCAGGGTCACACAGGTAGTGATTGTCAGCAGGAAGGGCCAGGATTCAAACCCTGACTTCTGTTGTTTTTTTTTTTCCGTTATGTCATCGGCCCTTTTCCAAAAAGGGGAAAAAAAATGTTTCCAAGAAGCCAGCTCCCCTTAAATGAGATGGTGCCAAAGATATCAGCACCAGATGTAAGCGGAAGAGCTGTGGGTGGGGAGTCAGAAGACTTGGGTTGGAATTTGCTCTACTCTGGGGCCCAGTGGAAAGAGCCCTGGATCAGGGCTGTCAGCTGACACAGGTTCAAATCCTGGCCCTGCCAGTTACCATCTTCTAACCTCAGGCAAATCAGCCTCAGTTTCTTCAGGAAAAGAAAAGCGAACTAGATTCTTAGGGCTCCTTCCAGCTCTGGATGTCCTCGCTCCCTTGAAGGCACCTCCTATAGGAAGCCTTCCTGGATTTCCTTCCCCCAGTTCTTCTGACTCCTCCTTCACCCAACCGTAAGAGTTTTGCATTATCTGAATACATTCTCTGCCCCCTCCCCTGGGTAAACTCCCTCAGGGTAGGGACTGTTTTCCAGCTGGAGCCAGGGACTGGGAGTTAAGATCCACCTTCCCTCCTCTGATACTAGCTTCTAGCCAGCAAATGCTATCATTTCTCCCAGCCTCAATTTGGCCTCTTCAAAATGGGAATAATAAGGGTCTTCACGAGGGTTAAGTGGTGGGAGGCTGTGGGCGCGAGCCGTTGCTCTCCGTCTTCCGTCCCCCACCCCCAGCAGAGCCTCTCCCAGGCCCCCCTCCCCCTCCCGAGCAGCCCCCCTCCCTTCAGTCCCGTCTCTCCCCGGCCCCCCTGACTCAGCTGTGTTCCCGCAGGTGGCCATGGTGGAGGTGCAGCTGGACGCCAGCCACGACTACCCCCCGGGGCTGCTCATCGCCTTCAGCGCGTGCACCACGGTGCTGGTGGCCGTGCACCTGTTCGCGCTCATGATCAGCACCTGCATCCTGCCCAACATCGAGGCGGTCAGTAACGTGCACAACCTCAACTCGGTCAAAGAGTCTCCGCACGAGCGCATGCACCGGCACATCGAGCTGGCCTGGGCCTTCTCCACCGTCATCGGCACCCTGCTCTTCCTGGCCGAGGTGGTCCTGCTCTGCTGGGTCAAGTTCCTGCCCCTCAAGAAGCAGCCAGAGCCGCCCCAGCCCAGCAAGGCGCCTCCCCCTGCCTCGTCCTCCAACGCCAGCTTCACCCCGGGCCAGGAGGCAGCCATCGCCTCCACCACCATCATGGTCCCCTTCGGCCTGGTCTTCATCGTCTTCGCGGTCCACTTTTACCGTTCGCTCGTCAGCCACAAGACCGACAGGCAGTTCCAGGAGCTGAACGAGCTGGCCGAATTTGCCCGGCTTCAGGACCAGCTGGACCACAGAGGGGAGCACCCGCTGCCCCCCGGCAGCCATTTCGCATAGTGCCCCTCCTCCACCCCCCCACCCCCGTGGCGCCAAGCTAGGGGATAGGGAGGGAGGACAGTTTGGGCTGGCCTGTGGCAGCCCGTGCCCTCGGAGGTTTGGAAGAAAACCTGTCCTGCCTTAATATTCTAATCTGGCTCCGCTCTCCCATGCAGGAACCTGGAGGATGTTGGGACCTGGACTTGGGGGAGAAAGGAGTTTGTTTTTAAAGCCTTGACTTAAAAACATTTCCCAGCCTTTTTCAGACCCTCATCCCTCCTTATGATAGGGGAGGCCCTGCCGGGCTAGATCAGGAACAATTCTCCCTCACCCCCTTTTTTTCCTGACCACCACCCACCAAGTGCCATCTGGATTCCTAGACCCTAGACTCTCTTTGTTGAGCAGCGAGAGGGAGTGTGTGTGTGTGTGTGTGCGCGTGTGTGTATACACACAAAATATATACTTAAGGGGACTTGGCTCTGTGTGTCCATGTTCGCTGGGCTGGGCTGGGGGAAGCCACTTTTCTCCAGGTATTTGTTCTCCCCCGCCCCTTCCGTTCTCTCTCTCTGCTTCCTCACGCACTTCTACCAGTGCCCAGCCGTAGGAGGGCTCTGGCTTTCTCTCGGGCCATCCCTTGGCAGAGTCCTTTGGGCTGGGCGGTGAGACCAGGTCTCTGGCAAGGGTGGAAACTTCTTAGGTAAGGTGGAAGGGTTCTGAAAGCCTGGCACAGGGGCTGCGGTGCTAGATTTTGAGGAGAGAACAGGGTTCTGGCCCCGACTCGGGAGTGATCTCGTGCCACTTTTCTTAGCCTCATTTTCCCCATCTGTAAAATATGAAGGGCTTGGACCAAGGTCCTTTCCAGCTCTGAGATTTCATATCCTCGGTCTCATCTCCGAGCAGTGGTCAGCCTTCCAAAGTGTTGGGCGATTTTTATACCTTTTTCTATGAAATGCACATATTTTACAAAGAGTCTTTATTTTTAAATAAACCCCAGTCTACAAAGTCAAAGTAGTGTGTGAATCATGGTGGGACCAAGTGAATCCCTAGGGAAAGGCTTCCCACCCCCATCGTCCCCACGTGAGCATATGCCAGTCTGCCCTATCCTCTTTAATGTTACGGCCCAAAGCGGGGAGGAGGAAGCTCTTCCGACATTAGTTTAAGCAGGAAGGCAGAAAGGAACAGACATTTACCCAGTGCCCACAGCATGCCAGGCACCTTGCTAAGGGCTTTATTCTCCATCCTGAGCTGGGGCTGGTGGTGTCTGGCTGGTCCTAGAGCTGGGCATGATTCTGGATGACTGGCTCACGTGAAAACGATCTTGGAGTCTCAGTGGACTGCCGGCTCAGTCTGATTTATCAGATGACGTGGCAGACCAAAAAAGCTCATGAGCTCTTCTTAGGCTAAGTTATGAAGGGGCACAGGGTCCAGAATGTGGGAATGAGAGTTCCCTTGCTTAGCCCATGGCTAAGTTTTGGCTTTCAGGAAGGATACTGGTGTACTCATTCCCAGAGAAAGGCCACAGGAGGGTAACCTGTATTAACCTGAGGGGTCTGGAGTCCGTGCCCTACAAGAATCATTGGAGCAAACTGGGAACGTTTAGCCTGGAGAGGAGACTTGGGGGAAGGATTATAGCTGGCTTCAATGTTGGTCTAAAGCTTGGGAGACTTGCACAGGTATTTTTGGTTCTGGTCAGTCTGAGGGGGGCGGGTCATTCTTTGCCTGGCACCGGAGCAGTGGAGGATACAGAGGAGGACAGAGCATTGCCCCTGCCTTGGGCGAGGGGAGACGTAAGCCCCCAGCCAAGTAGCATCATTGATGGTACTTGGTGCCGATGTAGGATCCCAGAGGAAGGGGGTGGCAGGGATAGCTCTGCTGGCCAGGGTGGATCAGAGGCAGCTTGAAGGGCAGGGGGCACTCATTCCAGCCTGGGGAATATTTCTGAGATGACCACAATCCCTCCATTGTGAAGATTAAGCATTTCCTTCAAAGCTCTGAACAAGCCCAGCATTCTCTGACAATTGATTTTCAGAGCCCAGGATGTATTAGGAAATTTTGATGACCAGATTTTTACTCAGATTAAAGAAAAAATCCCACAAAACACTCTTCATGTAACACTTTCGAGTGAAAAGGGGTGGTGGGAGTGGACCTCTTGATGGCCAGTGAACAAGGGTCCCCAGATCGGGCGCCAAGAGCCTGGTGCTCCTGTTCTACCCTCTGCCGCTAACTTGCTGTGTGACCTTGGCAAAGGAAGTGCCCTCTCTGAGCCGTTTCCTCGTCTGTAAAAGAAGAGCTAATACTGGATGGTCTCTGAGGTTTCTCCAAGCTCTGACATTCTCTGTTCTAAAGCTGTTCTGAAAGTTACTGTTCTAAGCCCCCTCCTCATCTTGATCTGTGCTCTAGGCCCCCTCCCACCTGATCTTTGTTCTAGGTCCCAGCCCAGCCCTGACCTGTGTTCTAGGCCCACTCCTCCCAGCCCTAATCTATGTTTTAGATGCCTCCCAGCCAGCCTTAATCTATGTTCTAAGCCCCCTCCTAGCCCTGATCTGTGTTCTAAGCCTCCTTCCCAGCTCTGATCTGTATTCTAGGCCCCCTCCTAGCCCTGACCTGTGTTCTAGGACCCCCTCCCACATATATTCTAAGCCCCTTCCCAGCCCTGACCTGTGTTCTAGGCTCTCTCCTGGGCCGACCTCCTGTGTTCTGAGGTCCCTTTCAGCCGCAGCTCTGGAAGAAGGAAGGTATCAGTGGGAAATGGTAGGTATAGCTGGGCAGATATCCCAACAGTGATGCACGGGGCAGGTTAGTCTTGGATGAGGTAATTTACCGGAGTCACCCAGTGAGGAGGCCCAGGTTATCTCACTTCCTGTGCTCTTTCCTCTAAGACTGGAGAGCTGTTGGGTAAGAGAATTTCAGGCCTAGGACTCTGTCTTAGGTGAAGGAGATGACCCCCAGATGCTGTGCCATCAGGGTTTAGAAAAGGCCAACCACCCTCTCTGGTCCAGCTGCCCATTCCTTTGGCAGGATGTTTTTTGGCTGGAGGGAGAGTGATTTGCCAATGTGTGTTCTGGGCCATTTAACAGAAGGAATAACCCCCTCCTCAGCAGAGAGCTTGGGTCCTTAGCTGCTTTTAGTCTGCACAGCCCCATCCCAGATCTGTCTCCTTCCTTCCCTGCTCCCCAAAACCCTTCAGAGGGAACGAGGTGAGGGCAGACACAGGGCCCCTCGTTATACCTTCCCTTTATCAGCTTGACCCACCCTGCATGGCCTCCCTCCAAGGGCCTCGATGACTTGGCCTTGGGGAAGGGGGGGGTCTCCTGACCAGCCCCACCCTATTGCTTCCACTGATTCAGCCCCTGTCATTGTTTCTACCGATGGTTTCAGTCTTCCTCCTGGATGAACATGGCTACAGCTTCCTCCAACACCTTATCTGGATTCAGCAGTTCAATCTGGAGGGAAATGAGGAGCCCTTGGTCAGTGTGAACTTGGGACAGGTGAGGAGGGAGTGGGGCTGAGCTGCCCTCTCTGCCAGCCCCCTGCCAACCCAACCAGTCTGGGGGAAGGCCAGCTGGCCTGGTCTGAGTCCTCTGACAAAAGGCTCTTGTTCCTCCCTTGGTGGCCTGACCCAGATCTGGGTGTGTCCTGTCTCCCTCCCTGTGGGAGGAGGGATGGGGCTGGGCAAGAAGAGAGGCAGGTGACTCCTGGCTTTTGGCAGCCCCTGCCACGGGCTCACAAGGTGAGCGGCTGCCAGGTTTAGCGGTCGGGATTCTAAGCCCCAACGCTTGGAGGGGGGGGGGGGACGACACACCCTGAGGGTTTGTTAAACCTGATCCTCACAGTAGGGGTAGAAGTTAGGATTTGCCCAGGGTCACAAATCTGTCTTTTTAGGCAGGATTCGAACCTAGGTCTTCCTGATTTTCAAGCCCAATGCCCTAACCACTCCCATTCTTCCTTCCCACCTTAAAGCATCACAAAATCATAGGCCCAGGGCTGGAAAGATCATCAGGGGCCTTCTAGACCAACCATCTCAACTTGTAGATAGGAAACTGACCCACTGGGGTCTCAGATGTCCCGCAGGCAATAAGAATCAGTCTGGATCTGAACCCAGGCCCTCTGGGTCCAAAGCCAGTGCCCATCCATCCCCCTGTACCACGCCATGAGGTAGTACTATAAATATTTTACGTCTCTCTTTTCCATGCTAGAGAAATGAAAGTGACTTCTCTGGGTCTAGGAATCGAACCCAGGTTTTCTGAGAGGTTTTGTTTGTTTATTTTCCCATTGTAGCATCCTGATTTGTCCCGTATCCTGGGAGGGTTGCTAGGCCTTCTAAAGAGGTATGGATACTCAGGCAGAAAGGGAGTGCCACAGGATCAGCCTCTCTCACAGCACACTTTGGGCGCCATTTCCTAAACAAGGCCTTTCCCCAACATTGGCATTTTATTTTCTTGAAACAACTTTGTCAGACTTGGTAGTCTGTATTGGTGCTTGTAAATGCCGAGGGCTAGAAATGTCTCTTGCTCTGTTTTTGAACTCCCACCACCAAGAGCATGCCTGGCACATTTTTATGGTGGGGGGAGGCCTGGATCCGTGATTTTTATCCCTCTAGGGAGCTTCCTTTGAGAAAACTCCCTCCATCAATGCAGTCTGGCACCCACTCTACAACACAAGAGTCTTTGAGATTTGTCTGAGACATCAAGATGTGCCTGACAGACTTGAAACCAGGTCCTTCTAAATTCTATATGCCATGCAAGGGTTATAGAGGCTTAATAAAATGTTGGATTGATGCTTTTTGAAAAAAAAGGGGGAAGGAGAGAGGGTGTGTTTGGCCAACTGACCTTTGGGATGGGATACTTGGTGGGCTCAGGGGCTTCATCTCGACCAAAGTCGATCATGGTCCCACATTTGGGCACGTCATCTACCCAGAAGCCCTCAAAGAGCTGCCCGTGGTCCAGATGGAAGAAGCGGCCAGTCCCATTCTTCATCCCATATTGCCAACAACCTTCATAGCGGTTTCCGTTGCCTGTGGAGAAGTAAAGAAGAAAGGGAGAGGGGATGTGGTGGGGGGTGAGGCTGGAACCTTGGCCCTTGGCATCCAGCCTTTCTAGAAGAGATGAGCAACCAAGAGCAGCTGAACAACAGAAATCAGTCAACCAGTAGTTGAGGGCTGGCCCAGTCCTGTGCTAGGTCCCATGAGGCCCATATAAAAGCTTATAGTCCAGCTGAAGAGAAACGACTCCCTTATGATACAAGAAGGTAAGTGAATGTTGTAAGGAGGAAAATACCAGTTGAGTTCCGAGAAGGAAGCCTTGATCACTCCGGACTGAGGTGATGAGGGATGGAGGGAGGAAGTGCCAGGCAGAGTGGGGAGGGTCCCAACTGCCAATCTAGGGAACTAAGACCTTCAATAGCTCACGTCCTTCTCCTTGCTTCTCATGCAAAAATGAGTGGAGGACTTTTTGCTGCAATAAAGAATGATAGCTGAGCAAGCTGTGATAAGTGAATGTAACTGTACCACAAACAAAGATGTGTATTCAGGAAGGAATTCAGAAAAACCTAGGACAACTTCGGTGAACAGAGACAGAGCTGAGCAATCAGAACCAGAATGGTTTACTCGATGACCACAATAATGTAAAGAAAAGCATTCATTTTCAGATGTTGCCAATATCTTGACTTCTTTTGCTCAAGCATACTTATCTGTTACAAGGGAGAATGGGGAGGGGGTGGGGTTCACTGGGAAATGAAAGTGAGATTTTAAAATAGCATCCATAAAGATAATTTTTAAAATTGGTGTTGGACCAGAGCAAATGCTGGACTTAAGAGTCAGATGAAACTTGAGTTTCACTAGTCATGTGAATGGGCAAGTCATCTAAACTACAGAACCTCGCTTTTCTTATCTGTAAAATGGGGGTGAGGATACATCTAATATCTACCCTGGGCTTGAGAGACTCAAAGATCATGGATGTTGAGCACTTTGCAAAACTTAAAAGTACCATATAAATGTCAGCTCTTCGCATCATGGAATCGGAGGTCTAGGCAGGAATTTTTAATTGTGGGGTGTACGTGTGATTGGACCCCTTTGTGAAGCCCTCAGTGGTACGTGTGGATTGGACCCTCAGTGAAGCCTATGGATCCCCTCCTCAGATTGTTTATAGGTGCATAAAATGAAATACATAGGATTACAAAGGAAACTAATTAGATGTCACCAATTTTTTTTTAAGTTCATGGACCACACCTCCCAGTTAAGAACTCCAGCTCTTTAGCTAGAATGGACCAAAATGACCATCTAAGTCGACTTTGTCATTTTACAGATGAGGAAACTAAGGCCCGGTGAGGTTAAATAAGTAAAGACTTTGTGGTATAAACATGTTTTCGAAGAAATACAGGTATGATTTAAAAAGAAGGAGCAGCTTGCTCACATAGCAAGGGCAAGGAATGACCCGTGGAGGACGTGAGTTCTCCATGGGTAGGCTCAAGAAATCAGCAGGACTGAAGGAAGCTGTCCAGCACACTGGCGCTATGGTGAACTGATGGGAGATGACACAGACAAGAGTTGCCCAGGCTGGGCAGGCATGGATAGGTTAGGATCTGCATCTTTGGAGGGAATATTACTCACATGGATGAGATCACGTATCCATTGGTATGTTGCAGTACACAATGCCTTACAAACCCATGCCTAGATGGCCTCTAAAGCCAACTTCTAGCTTGATTGTTCTGTGTTGTCAGGACATGCTGGGCCGCCGGAGGGCAAAACCCACATATCTGTGTGACTTCTATTGGGCAATTAGGCAAATGCACAGTTTTCTAAGAGTGAATTCACTGGTTAGGGGCAGAGCCCCAGTGAGACTTACTTAGGCGAAGCATGCCCTCCCCATCTCTCTGGCCCTCACTCCACTGGCCCTCGTAGATGTCCCCATTGGCATAGTACATGCGGCCCCATCCACTTTGAAGGCCATTCTTCCACTCTCCTTCATAGTATTCGTTGGGCCCAAAGTACCGGATACCGTAGCCCTGCAGGAGGCAGAGAGATCAATCTGCCTCAACACCCCATCAATCAATCGAGTCCTCTAAAGTCCACAACCTAGTGAAAGGATAATCACCCCCATTCTAGAGATGAGAAAACTGAGGCTAAGAAAAAATTAAATGGGCTAGCCATTTAATGTTACATAGCTAGTGTCAGAACCAGGATTTGAACCCAGGTATTACTGACACCAAACTGGACACCATTCCCACAACACAGTCCTGCCTAAGGAGGGCAAAGTAGACTGGACTCCCAGCCCAAGTGGGCTAGAGTTTAGGGAAGACTCATTCATTTTCCAGGCCTCTTCCCAACTCAGGAGAGGAAGCTAAGGATTTGACTTTTGCTCTGGTTGGCCCTGGGCCCCCAATCCTGCATTTTTTCCAGCCCCTATTCTCACTACCCATAATAGCATGGGAAGTTTTTAGTCTATGGGAAGTCCCGAGGTACCTGGGACCTGCAACAAAGGCCCCCAGCCTAGAAAATAAAGCCAAGAAATGAGAAAACTAGGGTGTGGGTGGCACAGAGGCTAGGCCCCTTTTGAGAGGGGAGAAGTGGGGGAAGGGGAGGAGAGATTTCCTAGTCCACCCCCAGTTCCAAGGTAGGAGGAAGCCCTAGCCCCATGGCCCCTTTGCCTCCCAATCTGTCTGGGTTGGCACTTAGTTCTGGCTCCCACCCCCATATCTCTCCTTTCTCCTTTCTGTTTGCTAATGGTTTGATTCCTGTGATACTGACGGGAGCTGACCCCGAGACACCCTCTGTCACCCTCTCTCAGACCCCTTCTACTTTTCCCTGGTTTCTGAGTCCCTCTTCCTCCTTAAGTCTTGGGGTTTGTTTTCCCTTAACCTCCCCAGACAAGCAGCAACCTCTGGGGTCCTCCACGCCCAGTCTGAGCCCTAGCCCTCCTTCCCTCCAACTCTTACCCCAGACCCCCTCTTCTCCTCTTGCTGAGCAGCAGCCCAAACTCACAGCTTTTTTGCCGTTTGCCCACCAGCCAGAGTAGACCTTCTTATATTTATTCACAGGATCAGGAAGGCTGAGGATCCCATAACCGTCTCTCTTCCCAAACTTCCATTCTCCCTGGTAGATAGCTCCACTCTTTTTCCATCTTTGGATTCCTCTTCCTGATGGGGAGGGACAATACCAGACATGGCTCAAATCACCTTGCTGGGAGAACAGCTGTCTTCTCCCTGAGGTAGCTCTCAGGCCCCAGAAAGTTCTTCCTGTTTGGGCTCCCAATTGGATTTCCTTGCCCAGAACTTTTCTGAACCCTTTTCCCGCTTCTGAGACAACATTCAACAGCAAACTCCACTTCCTGGGTCAGCATTCCCATCCCTTGTTGTCTTGGGCTCTCCTGAAATGCCAAAATGGCTTATCCTCTTGGAGACAGGGTCTAGGGAAGAGTGACTAGGGATTCAGGATGTCTGAAGTTGGTCAGGCCTGACCATGTCATTCCCATACTCATGGAACTCCAGTGGCCATTGGCTTTTGAAACCCTTCACAACCTGGCCCCAACCTAGCTTTCTAGCCTCACCATACATTATCCCCCCACTTCATGTATACAGCAGTCCAACTAAACCAGCCTGCTTGTGGTTCGTCACTCCCTACACTCCATATCTCCCAACTCCATCCATTCCTTGGCACAGGCTAGTCTCCATTCCTGGGGTACCCTCCTTCCTTACCTCGGTCTCCTAGAATCCCCATCTTCTCCTTCTGTAGGAAGGTTTTTGTGATTCCCTCCCCACCTCTGGGCACTGCTTGTGCTCTCTCTCCCAAAACTAAGGTACAGCTCAAATTTATTTAGTGCTTAAGGCTTATAAAAACACTTTAAAAATATCTCATTTTAGCAACCACCCTGAGACACAGGTGCTATTATGATCCCCATTTCACAATAAGGGAACTGAGGTCCCTTATCTCTATTCCTTCCTACTTCACTGGGAAGTTAAGTGACTTGCCCAAGGTCACATGGCTAGAGGCGTCTGAGGCCACATTGGAACTCGGATCTTCCTGAGCTCCAGGTCCAGCACCACCAACTGGCCCTTATTTTGTATTATATTCTTTGTAGGCTCACCTAAAGTACATGTTATTGATAGAACATCAGCTCCTTGAGGGCAGGAACTGTTTCACTGATGTCTTTGCATCCCCAGCACACAGCACAGTGCAGAGCATGTAGTGGGTAATGGAGAAACATTTTTTCATGGATAGTTATGGCTTTGTCCCTAAGTCACTGGGTAGTCTTGCACAAAGATCCTTAAGTCTCATACTTACCCAGTCTAGGAGGAAGGAGTTGGGTTTTTTTTTTTGAGGGGAGAAGGCTAGGCAATTGGGGTTAAGTGACTTGCCCAAGGTCACACAGGGAAGGAGTTATTTTGAGGGGATACACTTCTTCCTAGCATCAATCTAGAGCTGAAAGGGAACTCAGAGGCCCATCTGGTCCAACTCCCTCATTTTACAGGTGAGGAAACTGAGGCCCAGGGAAGTTAGATGACTTACCCAAGGTCACACAGATCGTAAGCTTTCTCTTTTTCCTGCTGGAAATCCCTAGGAAGCATAAAAGCTAGACGATCGACCTGGTAAGGAATCAAGATTGGCAGGTTGGGGGCCCATATTCCAGTTGATATGTGTGTGTAAGGGACTTCGTGTGCCAGGAAGAATCAATTATTTGTTTATTAAGCGCCCACTGTGTGCTAAGGCACTGCGTTCAGTGCTGATGATACAAAGACTCCCTTCCCTTGAAGAGTTTATATTTTATTGGGTGGGAGAGGGACATATATGTACATGTAGGTCTAAGGTTATTTGGGAACAAGAGATCAGGAAAGGGAGGTGAGAGATGGTGTTTGGCCTGAGCTGAGATTTGAAGGATTCTAAGGGGCATGAGTGAGGGCTTGAGAGAACTGGAAAGTCATGAGGAATTAAAGCTCATTCTGCTTGGCCCCAGCGTGCAGAACTGGAGAGGAAAGCTGTGGAAATACAGAGTGCTGGCTCACTGGAAGGCAGGCATGATGAGGCAGAGGGGGTGGTTCAGTCCAAGGTCCTGGGTTCAAATTTGCATCTGAATCCTGGCAAAATCACAACCTACCCGGACCTCAGTTTCCTCATCTGTAAAAACGAGGGGTTTGGAGACTCAGTGTTTTTGGAGATTACTTTCAGCTTTTCAGGGATGAGTTAACAATCGGCTGGAGGATGGATGTAGCCATTTGGTGGAGATTCTATAGAAGACAATCTGTCAGGTTTCAGTTCAATTCCATGGCCACCAAGGTCCCTTCTGAGTCTGTGAATCTGGTAATGAGTGGTTCTGTATGTTGTGGGCATGCAATTAATAATTAAATAACTGAACAAATGAGTGAATGAATCAGGAAGCCATTACAGAATCACAGACTGAGATCTGGACAGGACCTCTGAGGCCATTCTAGTCCAATCCCCTCACTTTACAGATAAGGAAACTGAGTCCCTGAGAAGTTAAGTGACTGCTGTAGGTAGTAACTAAATGACGATAGGATTCAACCTCAGGTCCTGTGACTCCAAATCTAGCGTTCTTTCCACCGTGCCATGAAGGAAGGTGGAAGATCGCTCTGTCTTCTCACATCTTCAGCATTTAAGGACAGTTTTTTCCTTTATAAATGGTCAGGAATTGGACCAGATGACCTCTGAGTTCCCTGGCTACTCTCTGTTCTATGGTTCTCTAACATACCTTGATATGCATCACTTCTGAGTTTCTTCGTGAAATGGTCGTGTTTTAAGTCTTGATCTAACCTTTTAGGGGGTGCCTCCAGAGTCACGATGACCCCACCGGACTGCTGACAATCCTCAGAAGGTCCTTACCGTGTTTCTTGTTGTCCTTCCATTCCCCAATATAGCAGTCGCCATTGACAGCATAAACCTCGTGTCTCAGGCCGTTCTTCTGGGCCTTCCGATCCCACTCAACCCACAAGGGTTGGGTGGTCTTAGGGATCTTAGTGATGGGCATGGTGTTTTTAGCCTCAGCGGAGGACCTGAGAGAAGGAGCGGGAGCATTAGAGAAGGAGGGACCTTGTTTGATGTCAGAGTCAGTGTTTGCTTGGGACCAGGGTCCTTTGGGTCCGGGGACTTTTTCTAGATGTCAATTTTGTTAGACAGCTCCAAGGTGTCATTTCGAGATGTTTTCAGTCCCTGGGGGCGATGTCCTGCCCCGCTGGTACCTTCTGCTTGACTAACTTTGAGGTAACCCTGACCCCCCCAAACCCTTCCCAGGGAGCCATTATGACACAATAGGTAAGCCAGGGTGGGTGGGCCCACAGTGAGGGTCGTCATGGCATCAGAGCCTTGGGACACTGGTCCTTATTTGGTATCCTGCAGCCAACCCTTGGTCTTTGGAAGTCACCAACAGAAGCTAAAAGGCGCAGAAGGGGAAGGGCACAGAAGGGGAAGGAGAGATAAGTTGTGGTGCACATGGTACAGGATAGCAGGGCCAGAGACATCTCTTTTATGCAAGTCACTTGGAATCCCCAGCCAATCCTCCAAAGCTCTGGAGAGACCAGGAGAGGAAGAATCTGGAGGCTACGTGTCTGGGATCCCTGGATCCAATAGGACCCTAGCAGCAGGAACTCTATGGGATCTGGGGATCCTAGGTCTCTCTTAGAGTAGAGATTCCTGGGTGGAATGTTGAGGTGTCTGCAAACAGACACGGGAGATTAGGTATTAGTGACACTGAGATGAGGCCTACTGGAGTCATATTATCTTCTGTCCAGATTGGGTGTAAGATCAGTAATAGAAACACCCAATGGTGCAAGGAGTTTTAAATAGGAGAATGTCAGAGCTTGAAGAGACTGCAGAACATAGAATGTCGGGGCTAGGAGAGGGCCCGAAGCATAAGAGCAGAGCCAGAAGGAAGCAGAGGGCAAAGGACATCAGAATTGCAAGAGACCTTAGAAGATAGAACACCAGACGGGGGAAGGATCTTAGAACACAGCATGCCAGAGATAGGAGGAGCCTTAGAACACTGACCATCTGAGCTGGCTGGGACCATAGAACACAGAATGTTAGAGCTGGAAGAGGACCATAAAATGTCAAGCTTTAAAAGCTGGAAAAGACCTCAGAGCAAACTCAGAAACTGATCCCAGAAGACAATGTCGACTTAGAAAACTACAAATGAATGTTATCTGTGTTGTATTGTATTTTTGTTTTGTTAAATATTTTCCAGTTGTATTTTTATCTGGTTCAAGCCACACTTAAGAGTTTTGAACCTTCGCCTTACAGCATGTGATTTCAGAGCTGAGAGGGAAAATACCAGAACCAGGTGAGACCTTAGAACACAGAATTTCAAAGCTAGAAAAGACCTTAGAACTTATTACCTCAGAGTTGAGAGGCCTCTTAGAATATAGAATGTTAGGGCTATAAGGGCCTAAGCTTAGAAGAGGTCAGAGCTGAGAGATCCCTAAGAAAACAGAATGTCAGAGTTGGGAGAGCCCTTAGAACACAAAATGTCAGAGTTGGGAGAGCCCTTAGAACTCAGAATGTCGGAGTTGGGGGGACCCTTAGAACACAGAATGTCAGGATTGGGAGGGGTCTTTGAGACCATCTAGTACAACTCGCTCATTTTACAGAAGAGGAAACTGAAGAGGAGACCTAAAGAGAGGAAACCCACTTACTAGCTGTGTGACCTTGGGCAAGTCATTTAACCAGGATCACCTCCCCAATTTTTTTTTTAAAGAGAGGAAGGTCACACAAAGGGTCAATGGTAGGACAGACACTAGAACCCAGACTTTCCTACTCCTAGTCCAAAGTTTTTTCTTCTCCTGTCCCTCCTCCTTCTCCCACCTCCACAGACCACAATAAGCATCATTTTGCCTCCACTACTGGCCTTGAGGGGAGATGAGGCAAGGCAAATCTCTTGGCAGAGGTCGAGGATAAGATTTCTGACTCAGAGATTTCATGGATCCGTTACTTTCTGGAATTTTTTTTAAGTTCTAGGATAGTAAGAAATTTGATCAACAGTCTGGAAGTGGGGGAAGGGGGCACCCTTTGGGGGAGGGGTGAGTAAAGCCAGGAAGCAGCCAGCTCAGATAACCCCTCAAACCCCAAACTTTTACTTTCTACCTCCATTGGAGTTTGTATCATAGTTAATTGTTCATTTCTCCTTCCTACCCTGTTAAATTTTCAATTCTTTGAAAGCAGCCTTTTTTTTTTTTCAAAGAAAAAACCCAACATACCTTTGTATCGGAAATGCCTAGCCCAGAGGCCCTGCACTTAACAGAAGCGTAATGAATGTTTGATGTATTCGGTGGAATTAACTGAGGTAAAGTATTGGATGGGGAGAGGTTTCCATCAAGATATCTCTCAGTTCTCTGGGTCTTCATACAATAAGAACAGCACAGTAAAAACGAAGCACTTTGAGAGACTTAAGAACTCTGAACAACAGAAAAAAACCACCCAGGCAGGATTCCAGAGGACCCCTCCCTTTTCCCTTCCCCCCCCCCCACCTCTGCCAGGTGATGGATTCATGGTCCATATATTTTTTGGATCTGGACAATGTAGGGTTTTGCTTTGTTTGACTCTGCACTTTTGTTGCAAAGGTTTTGTTTCTTCTCGATGTTAGGGGTGGAGGCAAGAAGAAAAAGTGCCTGATAATTGAAAAATAATTTTTAAACAAATTTTAAAAATTCCTTGGGGTCTGACCGTGCATCAGGAAATCCTCAGGACTTCTAGGGACAGAAGGTTGATTAGTAATATAATAGCTGATAATTCTAGGGCTAAGAAGTCGCAAACCACGACATTCACTGTCTCCTGGTGATCACCTAGCTCGGAAAGTAACAAACACACGGCAGGTGCTATCCCCATTTTAAAGAAGAAAAAACTGAGACAGGGAAGGGAAGAGATTTGCCCTCAAGTCACCCAACTCTGGATTCACAGAAGTATTCTGAGCTTAGAACTCTCCAGACTCCAAGTCAGGTTGAAGTCTAATGAAGCCAGTTGCTAATACAGTGCCTGACTATACAGAATGGCAAGAATTTGGAGGTACTTTACCAAGCATTTACTAGGTCCCTACTAAGGGCAAAGGACAGCTAGGTGGCACAATGGATAGAATGCTGAGCCCAGGGTCAGGAAGACTCCTCCTCCTGAGTTCAAATCCAGCCTCAGACACTAGCCGGGTGACCTTGAGCAAGTCACTTCACTCTGTTTGCCTCAATTTCCTCATCTGTCAAATGAGCTGGAGAAGGAAATGGCAAACCACTCCAGTGTCCTGGCCAAGAAAACCTCAAATGGGGTCACCAAGAGTCAGAAGCGACAGATAAATGCCTGACCAACAACAGATGCGAAGCATTGCGGGGGTTGCAAAGACCAGGAAAATCACAATCGCTGGCCATAGCGAGGTTATATTCTTCTAGACAACGTTTGCACGGATGAGTGAAAAACGAGATTTTAGAGCTAGGGGTGCAGGCAAGGAAGGCTTCCGTCCATCGGCGGTGCCACCTGAGACGAGCCTGGACAAAGAAAAGAAAGGAGAGCAGGGGAGCCAGGAGTGGGGGCAGGGGGGCCCAGGCAAGAGTGGGGGCAGTGGGGCCAGGCGGGGGAGGTCAGAGGGGGCCAGGAGGGGAGAGCGGCGGGGGGGGGCAGGCGAGGGG
>CM053622.1:28456210-28471611 GCA_028646595.1 Phalanger gymnotis
AGGAAGAAGCAAAATATAGTTAGTCTTTCACAACATGAGTGTTGTGGAAGGGTTATACATAATGATACGCATATGGCCCATGTTGAATTGCTTGACTTCTTAGGGAAGGTGGGTGGGAAGGGAAGAGGGGAGAGAATTTGAAACTCAAAGTTTTAAAAAATAGATGTTCCAAAACAAAACCAAAAAAGTTTTTGCATGCAACTAGAAAATGAGATACACAGGCAATGGGGCATAGAAATTTGTCTTGCCCTACAAGAAAGAAAGGGAAAAGGGGATGGGAGGGGGGTGGGGTGACAGAAGAGAAGGCTGACTGGGGAACAGGGCAACCAGAATATACGCCACCTTGGAGTGGGGGGGGAGGGTAAAAATGGGGAGAAAATTTGTAATTCAAATTCCTGTGAAAATCAATGCTTAAAACTAAATATATTAAATAATAAAAAAAATTAAAATTATAAAAAAAAGAGCATTCATCTCTGCTTTTAATCTCTGCTTGCTGGCTTCCTTTAAGTCCTGAGTAAAATTCTGTCTTCCACAGGAAACCTTTCCCAACCTCTCTTAATTCTGGCGTGTTCTCTTTAATGATTTTCTTTCCGTCCCATTAGATAGCTTGTTTGTTTGTTTGTCTGTCCCTTTAGATTGTGACCTCCTTGAGGGCAGCAATTGTCTTTTGTCTCTTTTTTGTATCCCCAGTGCTTAGTGTAGTGTCTGTCACACAGTAGGTGCTTAATAAATGTTCATTGACTGAGTGAAAGATTATCCCACTATTACAGTTTTAGTCTTCTCTTATAATAAAGATGAAAAAAGGCCAACAAACCCAACACATTGACCTTATCTGAACTGTATGCCCACAATACCCCACCTCTGCAAAGAGGGGAGGGAGGAGATTTTTCTCCACTCTTCTCGTGGACCAACCTTGATCACTATAATTGTGCGGCTTTCAAATTCATTTTATCATTCTTTCAGTTTACATTATCAGGATGTGTTTTTTTTCCTGGGTCTGCTTACTTCACTCTGTATTAGCTCGTATAAGTTTTCCTATACTTCTGCATGTGCATCACTTCTTGTCACATAATAATATCCCATGAAATTCATGCTGCTCTCATAATTTCTTCAGCCATTCACTACATAAAGAGCATTTATTTTGTTTTTACTTCTTTGCTAATAATAATAACTAGCATTTATTTAAATTGCCACCATAAAACGTACTACACTGAAAATTAGGGAGGTATATATTCTTTCTTTTTTTCTTTTCTCTCTATCTCTCTCTGCTTCTCTGTCTCTCTATCTCTGTCTGTTTGTCTCTGTCTCTCTGTCTTTATCTCTCTCTCTCTCTCTCTCCCTCTCTCTCTCTCTCTCTCTCTCTCTCTCTCTCTCTCTCTCTCTCACACACACACACACACACATACACACACACATACATCTCTGTGCCAACTCTCCGATTTTCCAGGCTCAGAGAAGAGAAGAGGCTTGGCCAGTGTCACACAGTAAATAAGAGGCAGCACCAGGATTAGAATTCAGGTCTTCTCATTTGAAACTATAATGCCTCTTCTTTCTCTTTTTTACACCTGAATGAGAAATTCCTAAAGAGTCCCTAAATGACCTGGACTCAGATCTCATTTGCCTTGGCAGGGCAACCTTTGGTCTTCTGGGGACACCTTTCTCCTTTCCTCTCTGCTTCAAGGTCCAGGTCAAACCCTACCTCCTCTCTACTATCTTCCCTGGTCATCCTCCCGCTCCCCTACCTCTCCAGCCTATATGACCTTTCATTCCCCTGGATTCCTGGTACTTACTGTGTGTACAGCTCAGCTGGCATTTGCAACAGTGAGGCTATGCCAGCAAAGTAATAAGATTGGCTTTCATGTATGGCTCCAACTCTCTGGCTCTGGAGCCAATTTTAAGCAATGTTGTTGAAGTAGGCACAGACCTGTCCAAAGTGACATCAAAGGTGAAAAGACTCATGTTTGTGCTTGCTTTGATTAGAAAGGCCATCTAGGCCAACTGGTGCTTCCCTCCACAATATTCTTGACAGATGGTCATCCAACGTTTGCTCAAAGACCTCTGGGACAGGAGGAACCATTGGCTCCTAATCCAGGCCAAGGCACTCTGGGAGAGCTCAGATGTCAGAAGGATTTCCCTGACATCAAGCCTAAATCTGCCCCACCACATCTTCTGTCCACCTTAAGCCCCTGGTTGAACTTTATTACATATTCTCTGATTATTAATATCAAGAGAAGTAAAAACCAGGAATGTGTATACTCACTGAAGCCATGCACCACTGTCATGGAAGATCTGAGTGAGGGAGGGACCTTGGTGGCTCTCTGTTCTGTATTGGTGACAGCTCATACTGGTTTGGTATAAGAGTTGGTTGTTAAACTTGCAGTGTGAGCATTTCCACCTCAGCAAATGCTACAAAAGCAGCCAGGTGTTGAAGTGGATAGAGCCCTGGGCTTAGGATCGGGAAGCCTCATCTTCATGAGTTCAAATCTGGCCTTAGACACTTACTAGCTATGTGACCCTGGGCAAGTCACTTAACCCTGTTTGCCTCAGTTTCCTCATCTGTAAAGTGAGCTGGAGAAGGAGATCTTTGCCAAGAAATCCCCAAATGGGGTCATGCAGACACTGAAACAACTCAACAAAATGCTACAAATCAGGGCTTGGTATGTTTTGTTGATTGTCTGGATTTCAGAAAGTGATAGAAACTTTTTTTTTTAAAAAACCACTCTGACTTCCTTCAAGTTCCAGTTAAAGTCCCACCTCCTACAGGAAGTCTTCTGCAACTCCTCAACACCAATGCCTTCCCCGTGATCTTATTTCCGGTTTATCCTATAGAGATCTTGTTTGTATCTAGTCAATTGTTTGCCCTCTCATCTTTTGCTTTAGAGCATTAGTGGCAGATGGCTGGCTGTCTGCCTGAGCCTAGAGTTGGGAAGCCTTGGATTCAAATCCAGCCTCAAATACTTACTAAGCTGTGTGATCCTGGGTAAGTCACTTACCTGTCTGTCTCCGTTTCCTCAACCGGAAAATGGGTAAAATAATAGGACCTGAGTTCAGATCTAGCCTCAGACACTTGACACACTTACTAGCTGTGTGACCTTGGGCAAGTCATTTAACCAAAATTGCCCTGCCTTGCCTTTCCCCCTCAAAAAAAAAAAAAAGAAAAGAAAAGAAAGGAAAAAAGGGTTAATGTAAGGACCCAGCAAGATAATATTTGAAGTGTTCAGCCCAGAGAGGAGGGGGAGGAGGAAGGAAGGAGATTCAGGGAGGGAAGCAAGGTGTTAGTTGCTAGATCTCTCTTTCCCCAGATACAGCCAGGTAGGCTTAAGGAAACTGCATTAGATGCTCCCAGGGACATGGGGCTGAGGTCATTGGGCTCAGGTGTTTCCAGTTGCCTGGGACTAGCCCAAATGACATCTCCAGCTCCAGCCCCTCCTCTCTCCTTCCTGCCAACCCAAATCTCCCAATCTGTAAATGATGACAGCCAATCCTGGACCCTGGGGCTTTGGCATACAATCCAACTCTAACTCAATGGGGCAGATGGGGGGGCGGACCAGGGGAGGGGCAAGCTCTGCTTAAAATACCTCAGACAGCCTCCCCTCTGTACCCTGAACCTCTGGGAGAGGAGAGTACTGGTACACACAGACAAACAGAGCCATCCCCTGCTCTGGCCTCCTGAGCTCTCCCATCATGGTGACTGCCTCAAAGGGCTGGCTGCCTTCGGGGTGGGGGGAGGGGGCAGCAGTCATGAGCATCCCTTTCCTCTGCCTCTAGCCCCACATCAGCCCCAGTGGTGGGACAGGGAGTGGGATGTGGGATTGAGGCTACCAAGTCTGACTAACTCTTTCTTTCTCCTTAGACAAGTTACACAGACCGAGGAGAGAAGGTAAGGAAGAGCTGGGAAGGGCGTGGGGGAGAGTTGGGCAGGCCAATACCCGGGTTGTGCCACGGCTGGACCGTGTGGGGCACTTCACACACCAATTAGATGGGCAGAACTCTGCAGTGCCTGTGGTCACAAAGGAAGCCAGGCTAGATCTCCATCAGGTGTTATCTTGACCAGAGAGTACAGGAAACAAGGGAATCATATGGGTGACCCAGAGGGAAGGGGAGATGACAGGATTCCAATAAGTTGGAGGAGAGGGGGAAGTAAGAATGATGACCCTTAATTGTCATCTAGTCTATGCCCTTCTTTGATAGATGAAGAGATTGAGGTCCAGAGAGGACCCATTGATCTAAAGTCATACAGAGCCAGGTCTTCTCACTCCAAATCCAATGCTTCATTTAGTGACTTATTACATAGGGAGCCTCAAGTTCATGCCCCTACCTCTGGGCAGAGCTTCCCTGCCACCCATTCCCCTAGGAAACTCACTTCCTTTCCCCTAAAAACTTGTCCGGCATCCCTGACCACTATATTGACTTCATCTCATAACCTTAACTTTTAAGAATTCTTTTTTTAACACCTAACCCTAATCCTTCTTGGCTATTTTTCTCTATGGAGAGACACTGTGGGCATAGAAGATTGGGCATTGGAATTTAAGCCAGGAAGACTGGGAGTGCAAATTGTACTCCAGCAGTGGCTGGGTGATCTTGAGAAAGTCGCTTACCCTCTTGAGGATCTCAATTTCTGTCTCTGTAAAATGGGCACGGTAATAGTTGTACTGCCTACTTCACCCAGATGATATGAGGAAAGCGATTTACAAATATTATAGAAATATATAGAATTATTACCTTATAGATATATATTATTATATTCTAGAAATATTATATAGAAAAATTATATGAAATATTATAAAAACATGAATTATCATTATTTTGTACTGCCTTGGGCCGATGTGGAAGAGGGAAGTAGGGGGTGTGGGGGGTGGTGGTGAAGGGCAGGTGTTTTCCAAAGGAAATTTGGCCTCTGACTCTGCCTGGTCTCTGGTTAGACTGGGGCATTCTGGGATTCCAGGTGGGTGCAGAGAGGGGATGCTATAGTTTTCTGATCTTACGGGGTCATAGAAAGGGAACAGATAATATTTGTTGGATTCTCATAATAGCCGGCATTTCCATAGGACTTTAAGGTTTTCCCTGATGTCCCTATATTATGTCCTGTGAGCTTCAAAACAATCCTGAAAGGTAGGCAGCCTGGGTCTCTCCTTTTTACAGAGGGTATAGGAGGCTCAGAGAGGTTAGTGAATTACCCTAGCACATACCTAATAGATTCCTGAGAGGCGAGATTCACACTCAGACCTTTTCTGACTCTGAGGCTTGCATTTTTTCTCCTAGACCTCTTCATGGATCCCTAGAATGGGGTCCCTCTTTTACCTTGGGATGTCTAACCTTGGAGTTCTAACTCCCCTGGCTCTGAGGGCTGGAAGTTCTACTTAACTCTGTCTCACTCTTTCCTACCCTGGCCCCCCAAAGCAGGCTGCTTAGCCCTGCTCCCATCAAGAAACTACTTGGTATGGCGCAGCTAGGTGGCACAGTGACTAGAATACCAGCCCTGGAGTCAGGAGGACCTGAGTTCAAATCTAGCCTCAGACACTTGACATACTTACTAGCTGTGTGACCTTGGGCAAGTCACTTAACCCCAATTGCCTTGGCTTCCCCCTCCAAAAAAAAAGAAAAAGAAAAGAAAAAAGAAACTACTTAGTCTAATGGGAAAAGCAGTGAACATGAAGCCATGAATTCTGGATTCTATTCCTGGCCCTTTTATTAACTCACTGTGACCTGACGAACCTTTACAAATGTTATTTCATTTGATCCTTACAACAATCCTAGGAGGTAGGGCTTATTACTATGCCCATTTTACAGATGCAGAAACTGAGACAGAAAGGGGTTCAGTGACTTACCCAGGGTCACACACCTAGTAAGTGTCTAAAGATAGATTTGAACTCAGGTCTTCCTGACTCCAGGTCCAGGGTGTACTATCTAATGGGCCACCTAACTGCACTATTCATTTTTGGAGCAAAGTTTTACTTCTAAGAAAGAAAGGGCTGAGTGGCTTGCTCTCTGAAGTAGGAGAGCTCCGATTTTCCTTCTCTCCCCCTCCAGCCTGCACAGGGAGAGAAGCCCCTTCTCCAGGTTCTGGAGACTCACAGCCCTCCTGAATTGTGTCCCTGTGTTCTTATTCTCACATAGCCTGCCAGAGGCCAGTTCCTCCACTTCCATTCCATCACTTTCTGGGTTGGAAATGCAAAACAGGTATGTATGTGTAAGAGGAAGTGGGGGTGAAGCACAGCAGGAGAAGGGCAGAGAACAAGGAGGGGGTCAACCTTGGCCCCTGGAGCAAGGGGCACGGCTCTGCCTACGCTCCCGATAGGCTCCTGGGAAGGGAGGAGCAGGCACGTGGAGAAGGCCGGGCTGGTATTGAACCCATGGGGGAGGGAAAGGGGAGGCCTTATGCCATTGGACCTAGGATCGGATGGTTTGTCTGCCAGGGTCAGGGTCAGCTGGCAAAGCCACCCCCTGCCTAGTCCAGCCCATCCATGGGAGGCTAAACCCCAAGAACCCAAAACAAGGTAAATGGGAGAATTCTTCCCATTGAGCAGGGCCCCACCCCCTTAAGGAAAATGGAAGTGTGTCTCTAATGGGAGCCCGTGATGTCTGCTCTGACCCAAGGTCCTGGGTCCTGAGCGCTGATCCCCCTGTGCCTTTCCCAGGCAGCTTCTTTCTACTGTAACAAGATGGGCTTCTCCCCATGGGCCTATCGCGGTCTGGAGACTGGCTCCAGGGAGGTGGCATCCCATGTGGTAAAGCAAGGCAAGGTGAGTGCTCACAGCCGGGCCAGGGGAGGCTGTTGGACCCTCCCAAACCCGCCCCCTGCATGGGACCTCGGGCCAATTCCCTCCTTTTTCAGGACCTCAGTTTCCATATGTTAATGAGAATGTACTTAAAATGAAGATAATATGTCATGAAATATAAGTTATTGGTATGAAAGAAATAAAATGAGGTGGTAGGAGTGGATCAACCAGTTGAGCAACAAGCATTTATTAAGCACCTACTGTATGCTAGGCACCGTGCTAAGTGCTGGAGATACAAAAATGAAATAGTTCCTGCCCTTAGGAAGCTTACTGTCAGTCAGATGATTTCTAAGGTCCTAGTCAAGCTTTAAATGTACGATCGTTTGACACTCCTGGGTCCTCTCTGCTGACTCACAGGCAACCACTCTTTAAGGCCCAGCTCACCTCCTCCAAGAAGTCTTCCTGGCTTTTTCCTGGCCCCTTAACTTACTGGCCGTCCTGGATTATTAACTTCTTTTAATGATCAAGATGCCAACTATCCAACTATGTATGCATGTAACCCTGGTGCTTTCCTGAGACCTCTGCTCTCTCTCTGTCTCTCTCTCTCCCCACCTCCCTCTCTTTCTGTCTCTCTGTCTCCCCCCTCCTCTCTCTTTCTACCTTTGTCTCTCTCTCTCATCTCATCAGCTCCCTTTGGTTCAGTCATGTCTATAGAGATAATTCCCCAGTGCCCATATCTCTCTCCTGAGATCCAGTTCTGTATTTCAAATTGCCTGGTGGAGAGCACCATCTTGATGCCCTGTGGATTTTTCCAACTTTGTGTGCCCAAACAGAACTCCTTATCTTTCTTCCTAAACCCACCAGCCCCTCCTTCATATTTCCTGTTTCCATAGAGGGGCAGCAGCGTCCTTCCAGTTGCCCAGATTCAAAAACTTGGAATCATCCTCAACCCCTCCCTCTTCCTCACCTCCCACTTCCACAGCTAACTGGCTGCCAAGTCTTGTTGGTTCTACCTCCTCGATGTGCTGAGCATCGGTCCCTTCTCACCACTCACATGGCCACCACCCTAGTTTAGGCCTTGGACCAGTATGATCTCCTTGCCTCCAGTTTCTATCAATTCTCTACTCAATTCTCTACTCAGCTGTGAGAGTGATTTCCTAAAGTCTGACCCTTCTGCCCAAGAAGCTCCAAGTGGCTCCCTATGGCCTCTGGGATTAAATACAGATTCCTCTGTTTAAGTGTTTAAAGCCTTTCACAGTGTGGTTGACCTGAACTTTCCAGATTGATTTCCATTACTCCCTGCCCCCTCCTTGCCAATGGCATTCTGCATTTCATCTAGACCGGTCTTCCACATGCATGACACATGATTACCTTCTCAAAGAGGCCTTCCCTAATTGTTCCATTTGCTAGTTCCCCCCACCCCAATTACTTGGTATTCATTTTGTAAATTAGTAATAATAAAAAACATTTACATAGTGCCAACTATGTGCATTTTACAATTACTGTGTCGTTTGATCCTCACAACAGCCCAAGGAGGTAGGTACTATTATTGTCCCCATTTTATAGATACAGAAACTGAGGCAAACAGAGGCTAAGTGACTTGCCCAGGTTCACACAGCTAGGAAGTGTCTGATGTCATATTTGAACTCAGATCTTCCCGACTCCAGGCCTAGTACCTTACATATCCTTATCTTTGAACATGTTGTGCTCCCCCTGTCAAATGTCACTTTTATACTGGTATCCCCAGCACCTAGCACAAGAAATTCTTAGATTCCTTTAAGGCTTTTATTTTCCACACCATCACATTCACCACTACCATCACCATTACCACCATCATCCCCATCCCCAACACCATTACCAATACTATGACTATCACTACCACCACCACCAATATCACCACCACCAACATCATCACCACCACCATCACCAACACCAACACCAACACCAATGCCATTACCAATACTATCACCACCACCACCACCACCACCAATATCAACACCACCACCATCATCACCACCAACAACACCATCACCACCATCAACACCACCCCTACCACCATCATCCCCATCCCCATCCCCAACACCATTACCAATACTATCACTATCACTATCACCACCACCACCACCACCACCAACATCATCACCACCACCATCACCAACACCAACACCAATGCCATTACCAATATTATCACCACCACTACCAATATCAACACCACCACCATCATCACCACCCTCATCACTATCTCCATCCCCATTCCCAACACCATTACCATCACCACCACCACCAATATCATCACCACCAACATCGTCACCATCACCATCACCAACACCAACACCATTAGCATTACCAATACTATCACCATTACCACCACCACCATCACCACCACCATCACCATCACCACCACCAACACCAATACTACCACTATTACCACCACCACCACCACCACCATTACTAATACTATCGCCATTACCACCACCACCACCACCAACACCAATACTACCACTATCACCACCACCACCACCACCACCACCATTACTAATACTATCGCCATTACCACCACCATCACCACCACCACCACCATCAGCTTCATCATCACCATCACCACTACCACCACCACATATACTATCCCCAGCAGAATGTAAACTCCTGGGTCAAATGTTTTCTTTTGGATTTTTCTGCCTAGAGTCTAGCACAATTCTTGGCACATTGTAGGTGCTTAAAAATGTTTGTTGAATCTGTCTCACTAGACTGGAAGGTCCTTAGAGACTGGAGTCATTTCTTATGGTCTTCTGCATCTCTCCTCCCTCTCCTGATATAGACCTGAGGACATAAGAGTGCAGGGCCCCAGGTGTCTAAGGCTGTCCCAGAGGGAAGGCCAAAGTTTGGGGAGAAGAGCTTCTGGGTGGTCTTTGGGGACATGGAGGGATGTGTTTGCCCGCAGTCCCCTGGGCAGGGGAGGCAATGTTGGTGGAGACAACAAACATTCTCCGCCTCCACCTGCATCTTCTGATGCCCACTTGGCAGTGAGGGAAGAAGAGGTCTGATAAGGAAACCACACTGTCGTTTTCTCTCTTTCTTTGTCTAGGTTATATTCGTCTTTTCATCTGCTCTCAATCCTGGAAACAAAGGTGAGGGAGTCCCATCGTCCTGGACCCTGAGCGCAAGGCCTTCCCAAGTGAGGGCACTCCTTGGAAGCTGTGTGAAAACAAAACCAGAGTCCTTTGGGGGAAGGGAGTAGGGGCGGACAGAGGATGTGCTGAGGGTCCGGGGAGGAGGCTGAAGTCCAGGAAGGTCATGAGGGCTGAAGGGTGTGGGTGTTCTCTCCCTCTCCTCCCACAGAGATGGGTGACCACCTAGTAAAACATGGCGATGGGGTGAAGGACGTCTCCTTTGAGGTGGAAGACTGTGACTACATTGTTCAGGTGAGGGGGGGGCTGGGGAAGTGGGGACCCTTTCACTGTCCCCTAGGCCAGCTCAGATTGCATGGAGCATACAGGCCTGTTCTATGTGCCTAATTCTTTACATGTTTCTTTTTCCATTAGAATGCAAACTCCTTGAGGGCAGGGACTGTTTTCTCCTATCCCTTGGCCTTATTACCATACTATGTATTACTATCCATAGAAAGTACTTAACACAGATAGGCTGATTGATTGACACCGCCATCTGCTGGAGGTCACTGCAGAGAAATTAAATAACTAATGATAGGATCTTAAGGTCCATTGAGTCCAAACCTCTGACTTTACAGAGCCAAGAAATCACCTGCCCAGCATCACACAAATAGTAAGTGACAGAACCCAGATCCTTCCATTTCAAGAGCAGTGTTCTTACTCCATTCATACGGACCCTGAGTGACAGTTGCACTGATTTGGCTAACAGTGGGTGTCTGAATGGATAGAATACTCGACTGCTCAGGAAGATTGGGTTCAAATCTGGCCTCTGACCCGTGTTAGCTGGGTGACCCTGGGCGGGTCATTTAAATTTCCTAAGCCTCAATTTCTTCATCTCTAAAATGGGAACAGTAACACCTGGCATTCACATTATGGCACAGTGGATAGAGTCAGAAAGTTCTGGGTTCAAACCTGGCCACTGGCACCCGACACATACTGGCTGTGTGATTCTGGGCACAACCTCTCAAAGCCCCAGTCAGTAAGTCAACAGGCAATTGTTAAGTGCTATGTTCTGTTCTGCAGATACAGAGAAAGGCAAAACATTGCTCTCAAAGAGCTCACCTTGTAATGGAGGAGACAGCATACAAACAATTATGTACGTACAAGATACAGACTCAGGTAGTTAGGTGGCAGAGCGGATAGAGCCTGGAGTCAGGAAGATATGAGTTCAAATCTAGCCTCAGACACTTCCTAGCTGTGTGACCCTGGGCAAGTCACTTCATCCTGTTTGCCTCAGGTTCCTCATCTGTAAAATGAGTTGGAGAAGGAAATGGCAAACTACTCCAGTCTCTTTACCAAGAAAATCCCAAATGGGGTGGCAAAGAGTTAGATATGACTGTAAAATGACTGATTAACAACAAAATATAATATATGGACTAGATAGAAGGTAATCTCAGAGGAAGGACATTAACATTAAAGAGAGATGGGAAAAGATGAGATCTGAGCTGAGTCTTGAAGGAAACCAAGGAGATGGAGATGAGGAGGGTGGCATTCTAGACAAGGGGGACAGCCAGGGCAATGGTGTGGAGGTGGGAGATTGAGTCAACGTGTGAAGAACAGAAAGCAGGCCAGTGTCTTTGGGTCATCGAGTCCATGGAGGGGAGTAAAGTGTCAGAAGACAGGAAAGGTAGGAAGGCTCTGAAAAGCTTTGAATATCAAATCGGATTTTATGTTTGACCTTGGAGATAATAGGGGATTCAGAAATTTGGTAACTATCTAAAGATTATAAGCGTCTATATGGGGCTGCTTACTGTCTCAAAGAAGAGAGTGGGGAAGGAAGGAGGGAGGGAATGGATTTGAAACTCAAAATTTTAAAAGAAATGTTAAAAAATTGTTTTAACATATAATTGGGGAAAAATAAAATATTATATATAAAGACTATAAGTTTCAGAGAAAATAATGCCCTCCAATGGTAAATGGAGTTTCTCCTAGAGAGATTCTCATGCCAATGAAATCACTAGGTCAGTCCCCCAACCTGTCTATCCCACCCCGCCCCCCCAATACCTAACCACAAGGTTGTCATCGGGCTCCAATGAGATGTCATCTGTAGGGCTCTTGGTACATTTTAAAGTGTAAATATGTGTAATTAATGTTATAAATGTAAATTATTAATATTATATGTCTATGTTATTCTAGTTTTCCTATACCCTTGGAACATTCTGGGGATGGGCCAGAGCCCTAAGCTGAGTTGAATGGCTCTCTCTGAATCAATGCCTCTATTCTAGGCCAGAAGGGCCTCTTTCCCTTGGGGCGGGGGGCAGGGGTCCCAAGCAGGGTTATGTTAGGGAGTGGGGAGAAGCAGCCATTCCTATGAGGTTCAGCGTGTGAGCTGGCAGAATTATGGAGGCCCAGCTCTGCCCCAGTAAAGCCCATCTGAGCCTGCTGTTTGGTTTTGTAAGTGAGCTTCCCAGGCTCGTCCTAGGCCAGGTTGTGGGTTAGGTCAGGAAGAAGCCATGTTCTCAAGATGAGCACTGTCCTCTCCAATGCAGAAAGCCCGGGAAAGAGGTGCAGTTATTGTGAAGGAGCCGTGGATAGAACAGGACAAGTTTGGAAGGGTGAAATTTGCTGTACTGCAAACGGTGAGTATATGCTGAGCCCTATCCACTGGGCAATCAGACCTTTCCTGCACCCCATGATACCCAAAAGGAAATCCTTTTCCTCTCCCCTCACTATTCTCAATCCATCAGGATGTGGAGGAGGTGGCATTGGTTCCCAAATTCTCTTTCATTCACCCTTATTCCAGGACCTAAACCAGAGCTATAACTAGGGTAGGGCAACTGGAGCTTTGTCCCAATGTGACAAATTTAGAGGGTGCTGAGAGAACATAGAGTCCTTTAGCATCTAGAGAAACAAGAGAGTCAAGCACTTTTATGAAATCAATCAAGCACTGATTAAACACCTACTGTATGCTAGGCACTGTAGGATTCATAGCCAAAAGGGAAATGCTCTTGAGGAGCATTTATTCTACCTGATAAAATTCCTTCTTTACTTTGTTCTGTTCCTCTTGAGTCCCCAGCATTAACCAGATCCTGGGGGTTTTTTAGGGGTTTCTACTCCCTCAACTGAGGGTACCTCATGTGCCATTTGTCCCAGGCACAAAAATTCCTATTTCGATAGGACTCTGCTTTTACCATCTTATAGACAGAAAGTTTTGCTTAATGTCTGACCTCAGTCCCATGTATTGCCTTTTCCTGGTGGGTGTCTGGTCACGATTCCTTCCATTAACCGTAGCACCGAGGGGTACTGGGAGGCTCTGGGTGAGAGCCCAGCAGCACTCTTCTTTCCTTAGTCTGTCAAATCAAAGTTGGGGCCAAGGAGGAGAAAGGAGAGCCCAGGTCAAAGAATCACGGTCACTTCTTTCAGAGGGATTAAACTCAGTGGGGGTGGGGGTGGGGTGTTTTCCTGTGCCCACAGTACGGAGACACCACACACACCCTGGTGGAAAAACTGAATTATACCGGACCTTTCCTGCCTGGCTTTGAGGCCCCTCGATTCCAGGACCCCTTGCTCCCGAAGCTGTGAGTGCCCCCAGCCCTCTCCCCGCCGCTGCCCCACTCTCTCAGGGCCAAGACTCTTCCTTACAAAGGGTCCAAGGGAGAAGCGGGGGTAGCACAGGTTCTTAACCTGGGGTCTGGGAATTGGGAATTTTTTTATGTTCTGATAATTATTTCAATGCCACATCACAGCCAGGGCAGTTTCAATATATCGTGGGCTGCCATAAGAAATTAAGTGGGAATTTTGGGGGAATTTTGAAGAAGCCACAGAGGACGCAAGAAAGCCATCAGTTGACACAGAAAAAGTTTAGGAACTCAGAAATGCATAAAATATATGTATAGTATTACATAATATTAATATATTTTACCTTTTAATACCATAGTGATTCAGACTTCTCTGGTATGAAGGGGGGGCCAAAATATTTTACTTGGATTTTTCAGATATGGGGGGTGCTGTGCCCCTAATTCCAGGGATGTGGAAGGGTAACTGTAATCGATTTCCATTGTCATTCCATGTGTTTTATTTTATGTACTTAAAATCGTGACTCTGGGAAAGAATCGTTTGGCTTCAGCAGAATGCCAGTTGGGGCCAGGACACATATACCAAAAGGGTTAAAAACCTCTCATCTACAACTTCTCAACTACAATAGAGGGGACTCCATGACAGAGGCAAACGCAAACATAGTCTACCTTATTTGATGTTAGGATCCTCGGTCTAGAACTGGAAGGGGCCTCAAAGGCTGCCTAGTCTAACTCCCCCATTTTATAGATGAGGAAACAGGCCAGAGAAGAGATGTAACTTTGCTCAAGGTTAAAAAGCTAAAAGCAGAGGAGGGGTGTGTGTGTGTGTGTGTGTGTGTGTGTGTGTGTGTGTGTGTGTGTGTGTGTGTGTGTTGTGGGATAGAGATGTTGTTGCTGTTGCAGTCATGTTCTGAGTCTTTGGGGTTTTCTTCAAGATGATACTGGAATGGCTTGCCATTTCCTTCTCCAGCTCATTTTTCAGGTGAGGAAACTGAAGCAAACAGGGTTAAGTGACTTCCCCAGGGTCACATAGCTAGTAAGTGTCTGAGGCTAGATTTGAACTCAGGAACATGAGTCTTCCTGACTCCAGGCCCAGGGCTCTGTGCACTGTGGTGCCACCTAGGTGTGTACAAATGGGTTGCAGGGAAGATAGCCATGCCTGGGTAGGCTCGCTGTCTCACCAGGTCACTGGATGGTTTAGGGTCTAAGGGGTGCCTAGCTGGGGAGGGAGTTTGGGAGGAGGAGCTGAGGTAAAAGTGGACTCATTCATTCTCCAAACCAGGGACTGAGTAGCACCACCTGAGGGGAACAGAGAGAGAGAGAGATCACTGGAGGTCCAGAGGTCAATTGAATAAATGCTCATTGAATTGAAATATCTGGGTCTCAGTTTCCCCATTGGTAAAATGAAGAAATTGAACCAAATAATCTCGAGGTCTCTTCCAACTCTGACATTCCAGGTTTTCCTGACTCCCAAGGCTAAAGGTTGGGGCTGGGTACCTACCCCACCCCCCTCAGATTTCCCTTCCCTCTTCCAGGCCAGATTGCAAATTGGATATGATTGACCATGTTGTGGGGAATCAGCCTGACCAGGAGATGGAGCCAACAGCAGACTGGTGCGTAGTTAAGTAGGGTGGGTCCCCTGACTTCCTGTCACCTATAGTAATGACTTTCGTTGCAGAGGCCTAGGACCCCAACCTTTGTCCCAGACCATCTTCTCTAGATTTTAAGTGGAGAAAATAAAAGTCCAAATAGCGTGCTGGCTATCCATCCATTCCTCCACCGATCTGCCTTTCTGCCAGCCAATCTACCTATGAATCTACCCATCCATCTATCTGACAATCATCTATCCATTCATCTACCTATCCATCCATCCATCCATCCATCTAACCATCCTTCTGTCTGCCAATACATCTATCCATCCATTCACCCATCCATCTGACAATTATCTATCCATCCATCTACCTATCCATCCATCCATCCATCCATCTAACCATCCTTCT